>CAHIKZ030001968.1:2470000-2592500 GCA_903632075.3 Acanthosepion pharaonis | reverse complement strand
AAATTTAATCGCAGTACTAGAATGGCGGCCAAGTCTCATTATTTTACAGTTGAAATGTTTATATGGAACCGTAAGTTCTATGCTAACAGTTTCTTCTACCGCACTTCTCGCTTGTGAAACTCTCTTCCGGTTTCTTGCTTCCCAGTCAACATTGACCTTCAAAAAGTTTAAGTGCCTTGTCTATCGCCAACTTCTGCCTTCTTAACACATGTTCTTTTACTGTCATGTCATTTTAATAGTATATATATATATATATATATATATATATATATATATATATGTGTGTGTGTGTGTGTGTGTGTGTGTTGTCTGAAAGTGGGCATATTTATAGATCGTGTGTGCTTAATATTGGAGATACAATGTTCACAAATATACAAAGAGTATTTTCAGTGTCAAATCTGAAGATATGATTGAGATAACAAACTCATTCTTATTATACATTTTTCTGGCCATAAACAATATATATATATATATATGTATATATATATATATATATATATATATATATATATATATATATATATATATATGTGTGCATTGCCAGAAGAATATATATATCTATCTTCTAATTCTGTCGTTACCAATTTTGCCAGAGCATCTTGATAAAGCAAGGCTGAATTAACTATCTAAGCACATGCACTATTCACGTTCGAATCTATATATCGGTTACTTTCATTACCAAATCATACATCCTTTCTTAATGCTGTAAAAGTTATTTTTAGTGGCTACATATATTTGAACAGATGAAACTGTTTTTGTATCTTCTTTAACAGTCATATTAATATCTGCCGGCCAGGCCAGAAGAGAGTTATAAAGAGCATGTGCCTCCCGACCAAAATCAAACATTTTCTCCTATTAATTACACCGCTCCTATAAGCGAAACTTGCATTTACCAATTTGGCCAGGGAAAATCAATTGCCTATTTAAATGAATGCAGATCTATCATTGAGACGATATATGCTAGTTTCATTTTCTTACCCGAAATGTAAATGCATTAATATTTTGGACATATTTGTAGCGGTATGCTTAGCCTATAACAGTGGTTTCCCAGATAACATTGAGGAAACAGGCTGGCCTGATATATATATATATATATATATATATATATATATATATATATATATATATATATATATATATAGTGCTCTGTGGTAATTTTTTGACCACTCTTGATTACAGCAATTTCGGCTTGTGTAATAACGTGTCTACATTTTTTTTCAGACAATACCGTTTTAGTATCAAGCTACTCTCATCTATGAACAATAGTTGACTTACATTTTGCAATGAAAGGTCGTGAAAGTAAGAGAATTAGTGAATTTCAACGAGGGCAAATAATAGGATGGCATCAGTGTGGCAAGTCAAATAGAGAAATTGCTAGATTTTTCCAGGTTAATCATCAAACAGTTAATAATATTTTCAAGACATCTAATGAAGAAGGCCATTGTCGTTTGGAACATGACTGAACGAAGGAAAAGGGCGCTGAAGATGGAAGTCATTAGAAACTGAAGCTAGAGCGTTGAAGATGTCGCCAACAGCATGGGAATGTCGCCATATGCATTGAGAAAGTCTCTGAAAGAGCTATGCTATCAAAGAAGAGTTGCAAGAAAGAAGCCCTTGATTTCAGAAGTTAACAGGAACTGGGCTAGAGAATTAGAGAGCAACGTTTATGAATTTTGACAGTTTGTAATTATGGTCAGATGACAGTAAATTCTACCAATATCCGAATTCGAGACAGGTTTCTGTTTGGAGAAATCAGAATGAAACTTGGAACACTGAATGCCTGCAGGCGACCGTGAAACATAGAGGGATTGGAATAATGGTGTGCGGGGTGGGGCTGTCTGTCTTGGAGGGAAATCTGAGCAGATTCTTGTTGACGAGCCGTTGAATGGTCCAAAATACTGTGAAATATTAGAGGAAGCACTACACCTACTATTTGAAACCAATCAGATCGAAAAAAAATGTCAACTTTTTTCAAGATGGAGGGCCTTGTAATACCAGCAAATTAGCAAAGGCCTGGAAGGAATCCCACGGAATCAAGTCACTGCAATGGGCAGCCCAATTTCTTAGCACGAATCCAATAGAGCACGTTTGGGTGCACCTTGATTGAAAACTTCGAGATCATGCATCCGAAATCACATCGGTGGCAACCCTTAAAGAAACATTGCTAAAGAAATGGCAAAATATGGATCAGACGATTGTTGATAACTTGATCAAATCCATGAAAAATCGAATAAAGTATTGAAAGTAGCAAATGGAGATCCTACTCCATACTATTTTCAAATACTGTTTATTTATGTTGAAAAGATTACGTAATTAAATTTTGAAATTGGATATATATATATATATATATATATATATATATATATATGTTGTATTCCAACGAGAGAAAAGTATATATTAAAAAGAAGAGGGTGCCGCAAACGTTTTTGGTGTGTGGATTTATTGAAAAAAATATTAAATATAATTTCACGACACGTGTTTTCTGGTTCCAAACTCTTCAGGTGAAAGTGGAGATTTTTACATATATTAAAAATTAATTTTTCTTCATGAATGGGGGAATTTGAGACATTCTGTTTGATTGCAAAAACAGTTTTTATTCCACATTGAAACATGAAGAAAAATTAATTATATCCACATTACAACCAAAAACGTTTGCAGCACCCTCTTCTTTTTTATATATATATATATATATATATATGGATATTTATCGGACGTTATATTGAACGCATTCAAAAAATAAATATTATATATCACATAGTCTTTAACGGTCAAAGGGTTAAATATATACCATATATACCCCACCTTCATATACAAACATATATTTAATTTATGTATCTATATGGTCTGGATATTTACTAGGATATAAAACCAAAGAAGTTGAAATTGTTTTCTCCAAATACTACACACACGATATGTGTTTCCATTTGCGAGTGGCTATAATAGGGAGATTTCTGCGTATGATTATTAAAAATAATTATAAATTTTTATACTCTACTTATACCATGCAAACTATCCTTATTATATATATATATATATATATATATATATATATATATATATGAGTGTGTATATTATCAGAATTAATATGTGCAAAACCTCTTATGTACACAAAAAATTGTAAAAACGAAATTATTTTCAGATATTTATACGTGTGTATGTAAGTCTGTTAAGTAATTTTCAATAATTTATTGCACACACACACACATCCGATATATATATACTTTTCTATAAAATATATATCTCTATATACATATATATATATATATATATATATATATATATATATATATATATATATATTGCATAAACGTATTGAACTACATCCGCATCAAATATTTTGGTATTTATATATAATATATATATATATATATATATATATATATATATATATATATATATATATATTCCTATTTACTACATCTACAGCAATGATATATTGGTATTTATGCATATATGGGTGCATGTCTGTGTGTGCAACCGTGTAGAAAGTAATTTCCAAACTTTAATATGTCTCTTCTTGAGTTTTTACTTCCTACTTATAATAATTTCACTCTCGATAACGAAAACGAAACAGAAAAGAAATGAAATTTTCATTTCCGTCTTCAACCAAATTGTTTTGTGTTCTTTTCTGATCTGCAGTCATAGAAGAGAAAAAAACAAAACACAATGGCGTTTATCATAAATAAAGGAAATAAGAGAGCGTAATTTCAACTTCGAATATCTAAATACAATATCCATACGCTTATCCCGTTTTTCTCTTTTTTTTATTATTTCGGGAAATTGCTAACTTCAAATGATCAACGCTAGAGTTGTCGTGTCATAGCTATCAGGTTTAAAATTACGGGACAAGTTACGAAAGTCAGAATATCCCCCCCCCATATGCATTATCGTCATAAGGCACATATTGAGATAATAGATAGTTAAAGTGGTAGACGTGAGTACACACTGCAACTTGAAATACAATATATATATATATATATATATATATATATATATATATATATATATATATATATATATATATATATATATATATATATATATATATATATATATATATATATATAATAATGTAATGAGAACGAAAATAATACATAAATTCCAATGTTCACAATACTAATTCAAAAGACGGCTCATTATCGATAGTAGAGCAATAATTATTTACTATAATTTTTTCATCTAGACAAAAAAAACTGGTTTTCACCAGTCGAGTTGCAATTAAAGGCACCGAAACGAGGTTGCATCAGTATAGTGAGTACATTACTTTTTGTCTATTTGAAAATTCACACATATATATATATATATATATATATATATATATATATATATATATATATATATATATATATATCAATGGATATCTTAACCGACATTTTATTCAACATTCATTTATCTAACATTCATTTGGATAAAATCTTGTGCGTAGTGGTGTATCTACGTATGTTTGTTAAGCAATGTTTGAAAATTTCATCGTTTTAAATATTATCAAAATCTGTCCCTGAATTATTATCAAGCTCAGACATACCTTGATACTTTAGTAATTGGAAACAAATCATTTTCTCATAATATCTGAAAAAAACCCAAAAAAAACGTTGTTATAAAATTTAACACTGCAATCAGAACCTCGTGTAAACCAAACTATATATAAATCATTTCAGACTTTCAACTTCTCCTTCTTACTCTTTTTCTCACTATGCTCCATGAGTGTCAAACTCTCCAAGCACTCTTTCCTCAATATGTGTCCAGGATATTTCAATTGTCTCTTTCTGATTCTAAGTATAACAGTTCTTTTCTTTGTGTTTTCCTTAAAACGTCATCGCTGCACACATGTTCAGTCTTTGGTATTCTCAATATCGTTCTGTAGAACTACATTTCCTTTACCTCAAGAATCTTCTTTCCTTTCTGTGATATGATTGGTCAGCATTAATTGCCACATCGAAGGGCCGATATTACATAAAATCCAGTACTCATTCTTTAGCTTTTGGAAGGTATATTTCGCTAAGCCCACGGGTCTTCAGATTTCGAAATCACACATTTTGTTTGCTTTTTCGTTGATATTTACATGTTCGTACTTACTTTATACTGATGTCTCCAATTCGTAGTTCACATCTAGGGCTGCGCCAATTTGTTTACAAGATATTGTTATGCATTGTCCTTTCTTCTCACTTTCTGTTATTAACTTCTCTAGAAGGTCCTTTAAAACAATTGATTATTCCGTTTTGATCCGGACGAAAGACAGAAAAGACATATCAGAGAAGCTAACTCGTAGCAATGAAAAGAAAATAAGGGAAGATAAAAGAGGCGATAACACTCTAATGTATTTAACGTCTGTTTCAGTAAAATGGAAAAATTGTTCTTTTTAAATATTTTCATTTTGTACAGTATTTACATTAGTCGGACTATTGTCCTCATCTTTGTCGCAATATTTGTCACAACGTTTCGGCCTTCTTCAGGTGGTTGGAATTTCGAACTGAACCCTTTATTTCGATCACTGGGGTAGACTGTTCTAATTCCATTCTAATTGAACTCACCTTCTTTGGGTCTGTCACTGGATCTAACCAACGCCTTTATCCACTGTGCCATGTGTCCTTGAGGACATCTGGGTATGAACTTCTGAGTATTATAAACCTAATGTTTTCAGCATCATTTTTAACAGTGCTCATATTGCAATTTTTGCTGTTATCATTGCATGTCTTTACCAGAGTTCATATTGCAACTTTGTTATCATTGCTTTTCTCTGGCACTCCTTATTACTGGTTCCCATATTGTATTTATTTCTATGCTTGGTCGGCCCAGGAGATTTTTGTGGCCTAGCATATGTGCTGATTCCTTAAGTTTACGAATTTTCCAATGGTGTTCCCTGTCTATGATCTCAACATGATCCCACAGGGGCGGTGATCTCCTTCTCTCTCCATATGTGGTCAGCCATGCCTGATTTTTTTCTACTTCCCCTCGCGTTACAGCTTTCTGGTGTTCTTGAAGCCTTACCTTGAGGGGGGCGGCCTGTCTCTCCTTTATATTCCTTTCCCCGCAGCTGCATGGGATAGCGTACACACAGTCTTTAGTCATGTTCCTCTCTATGGGGGTCTCACTCGTGAGAGATACCTGCGAAGTGTTGTCACGCTTTTGAAGGTAGTCCTGATGTTATATGGGCCGCAGATCCTTTGTATTTTCTCTGATAACCCCTTCACATAAGGCAGGCAGACTGTTTTCTGAGTGTTGTTGTCCTCCTCTTCCTGCTCCTCCTCTTGTACCCGCCTATCCCAGTTTTTGGGGGCTGCTGCCATGTACCCAGGTTAGTTGTAGGGTACTACTTATACTGACCAATTCCTTATCTAACGTCTCTGGATCGCCACTTATGACTTTTGCTCGGTGTTGTAAGCATTGGACGATCCCTTTCTTTACGCTGTATGGATGGTGGGAGTTGAAATTGAGGTACTGTCCGGTGAATGTTGGTTTACGGTATACGGATGTCTTGAACCCATTCTCTGTTCGAGATATTAGTACATCCAGGAATGGGAGTGAGTTGTTACTCACTTTCTCCATTGTGAACTGTATCGAAGGTCTTATTGAGTTCACATGGTCCAGAAGAACCTGGACTTCTTCCTGATGTGGCCAGAGTATGAAAGTGTCATCTACGTACCGTAACCATATAGTTGGCTTTAGCGATATAGACTCTAATGCCATTTCTTCAAAGTATTCCATGTATATATTCGCCATTGCTGGTGATAATGGCGAGCCCATTGCTAAGCCCTCATCCTGTCGATATATGTGAGATCCCATTCCGAAGTGTGTTGTTTGTGTACAGAAAGTCAACATCTCCGTCAGATTATCTATTGGAATACTGGTCCGCTCCTCTAGGGAAGAGTCAGAGGTTAATCTATCTCTGACTACTGAGAGTGCCTCCTCCGTGGGTACCTTTGGTGAACAGACTCACCCGTCCAAGCTCACCATCTGGTTGGATAGGATGGGAGCATCTTTGATTATTTCCACGAAGTGGGCGGAGTTTCGGACATATGAAGGAGACTTTCCGATCAATGGGTCAATTATATCTACAAGGAAGCGACTCAGAGGGTGGCACACAGAGCCTTGGCAACCAACAATCGGCCTGAGGGAATACCGTCTTTGTGAATCTTAGGGAGACCGTATATGTGAGGTAACTTGCTGTATCGCTGCGATAACTGCCTATACGTCTTAAAAGCGAAGTGATCCTTGTTCTTGATTAGGATCTGTGACAGTTTGCGTTCCGTTTTCATAGTAGGATCTTTCTTCACTATGCTGTAGCTACCATTGCTAATGAGGTCTTCCAGTTTTCTTGTATAGTCCGATTTGTCCATCAGTACAGTCGCATTACCTTTGTCAGCCGGTAGTATGATGATGTTCTCATTCCTCTGTAGTGATTCACTCGCCAGTCTCTCCAGTTTTGTTATGTTAGACCTGGGCAGCTTGGCTCTCTCTTTCATTTGTACTTTTTTATTTCTTTAAATAATGACTTGTATTTATATTTATCCTAGTTATTTTAATATTTTTTTAAAGTAGTTAAGAACAAACAATGAAAAAGGTAATTTCCATGGGCATTTAAAAGTCGTAATACACACAAGAATTTTATTTAACCATTCATTTAATAATTATGATTCCTGGGAAAATTAAAATAAGACAAAAAATTAGGGTTATTTTGTGTTATTATTATTGCAGTATTTTAGGTGTTCAAGAATTCCAAAGAAATTTCGATTGAAGATGGAACAGAGCTTAGTACTTTAATTCAATTCAATTCAAATAATTATATTGAAGTTTTCGGCTCTTGTTTTGAAACATGGGAACTCTTATGTAGCGAGTTGGAAGCATATTTTTGAACAAATAATTATATTTATGCTCTACTTTTTTATCGAGCACATAATTTTTAAACAAATAATAACAAAAATACTAAAGGACATTAGATTATTTACCTCACGAGTTCTTTTTCCTATTTTCTATATATTTTTCACACACACACACACACATATATATATATATATATATATATATATATATATATATATATATATATATATACAAATGTAAAAGAACGAAAAGAATATACATCCAAACTTTTATAATATTAATTTAAAAAGGACTCAATGCAAGAGTAGGGCATTAAATATTTATCATAAAATGTAACATGGAAGTTATCGCGACAGAAATGCATATTTTCAAATTTTTTCGTGAAAAAACAGACGCTATTATTAAAAATACGTTTGAGAAGCAGAGGAATGTATGACTCTTTTTTGGGGGTGGGGGCTTAAAAATAGTGCTAAAATTAATAAAAAGATTTGCAATAATAAAATGATAATAAAAGTAATAATAGTAAAATATAATAATAAAATCATATAGATAACAGTAAGACTAAAAATAAGATAAGAATAAAAATAATAATAGTAATAATGGTTATGTAGTAAAAATAGTAAAAATCGAAATAAAATACAAACATACAATAATAATATGCTAATATCATTAAACAGCCCCATAAATCGATCCTGTTCCATGAAGGTTCCGTGGACAAATCGTAGCAATCCTGACTTTGTTATTACCATGGAAGCGTTTGTCTCGGCGGAGGCCTGTGAATTAGTTTGCATTCTACTACATTGGCGTATTAGGTTCATCTTTGATATTAATAATACCATTCTCCGTAAGTGCTCAAATTTAATATATATATATATATATTCAATTAAGCGAAAGAACAATTGGAGTAAAAATCCACAGTTCGTAGCATTTATTTTTAAATAGTTCCCAGTACAAAGTAGAGCAATATATTATTATTATATTCTTATTGTAAGAGATTATAATAAAAGCATTATTTTTAATCGCTATATAAAAGATTTCATGTTTCAATAGTATGAGTGTACTTACTTAGGCTATGTTTTGCCATCAATTTAGAATTATTAGCATCGTATATAGATGTACCATGTTTTAAATTTTATCTACCATTTAAGAAGCTTCCTGAATATAATTTTGTTTTTAATTTTGTTTTTGATAAATTTTCGCTGATATCATTATGTCTGATTATACTACACCACTACTTTAACAAATGGAACGATATATTTGGCTACATTACTGATACATTTGTCGTTGCCATATTCTCCACAATCATCAGTGATGCCATGTCTAAGTGCCGGTTTATTGTGACATGAAAAAATAAAACCACCCACTGACGTAATTTTACTATTTAGCGTACATCTGATATTTAATTGGTTAATTGAAATATACCCAAAATTATATTGTCAATTCTGGCCTTATGCACAACACTTTTCACTTCGGAAAAGAGGTAACGATTTCTTTTAAAGTTTCCCTAAAAAAATCATGTAAAATATTTTTATTATAATCTCTTATATATATATATATCTAAATATATATATATATGTGTGTGTGTGTGTGTGTGTGTGTGTGTGTGTGTGTGTGTATGTGTATATATATATATAAATAAAAAAAAGAACAGTAAGATATATAATCCGGTGTTCTTATAGATATTTTTATTTTTACAAAATAGTGCTCAATGTAAATTTACAGAGCATTAATATTATAATTAATTGATTTAAAATATGTTTTTTTTCGTTACACAGTTCTAACCATGTTTCAAAAGTTTTTGAAACATGGTTAGAACTGTGTAGGAAAAACCATATTTTAAATCAATTAATTTATAATATATATATATATATATATATATATATATATATATATATATATATATATATATTTTGTAGAAAGTACTAATATATATGATAGAGCTAACATGTGATTGGATTGATAGTAGTTTGTAACCCTGGGTTTCATTGTTGTGATCTTCAGGCAAACTTTTGCCTGAAGATTGCGAAAGAGTTAAACCCAGGGTTACAAATTACTATCCATGTAACCACATATATGTATATAGAGATAGATAGATAGATAGATAGATAGATAGATAGATAGATAGATAGATAGATAGATATACTTACACACACACACACACATACACACACACACACACACACACACACATATATATATATATATATATATATATATATATATATATATATATATACTCGACTCTCCGGTCGAATTCGACGTATGACGATCAAGCAGATCAATTCCTAGGAAACCGAACGACCGATAACAACACATGAGATTTCTTTATAGTGGTGAAGGTTTCGTACAGGACCATCCACACTTTTTGAAGGGCCGATTACAGAGACCTGGTGCACTACGTGCCACAGGGTCCCCAATGGACCCGCCGCAGGTTTTGAATTCAGAGTTGTCCTTCTCCTAGATCAGTTGCCAACCAAGGCTATAGAACTCAGTCTGTCCTGCTATTTACCCATAGCTGAATGGAGTAGAAGCGGATTCAAACATCTCCCAAGGATATTAGCACGTAATTGAATGAAATTAATTTGATTGGAATTAGAACATATATAAGAGATTGACATATATATATAGATATATATAGAGAGAGTTATATAAGATATATACATGTATATATATATATATAGATACAAATATATATATATATGTGTGTGTGTGTGTGTGTGTGTATCAGGATAGATAGATAGATAGATAGATAGATAGATAGATAGATAGATAGATAGATAGATAGATACAGACGCACACACACACACATATATTGTTTAAGCTTGGTTCTGGTAAGACGATAAACTACATCCACGTCCTGGGTAAGACAACAGACTATGTCCAACAGCAACGCGTGGAACTACCTCTTAATTGCTGGTGTTCCCAAGTCTATCTTTACCCGGGGTGCTAGCCCTGTTAGGGTCCCAGCTATGGGGAAATAGTTAACTGTGGTCAAATCACTATGAAGGTGTAAAAATAGGTCCTATTACCAGAAATACTTTGTAAAAAGTATTACCAGGAATAATATTTTAGAGAAAAAAATTATTACCAGCAACACGTTACTACCAGTAATGCATTTTTTAAAAAATAAAATATTACCAGCCTTGCTTTTTTGAATATTACCAGCTATACATTTTTGGAAAAAATATTACCAGCAATAAAAATTTTGTCTGCCTTAAATAACGAATATAGGTTGATATGCCGTAAAACAAATCAAACCGATCCAAATCAAACTTGGTTTAGAAAGCAGAAACTCATTCTCACGTGACGCCGGAACTATAAGAACGTTTTGGATTTCAAAATACTTTGAAATAGAAGTTTCCAATACATGCACCAAAGCGGCTCGACCCCTGCTCGTATGGGGATTTAGTATGAGGCATAATGAACAGTTCAACCACCTTCCAGTTCACCAAACCTCACGCCAATGGATTTTTTGCTGAAGGGGAGGCCTAAAAGATAATGTTTATCACGAAAAACCAACAACAATCGATGAAATGAAAACCGTCAGTGAAAGAAAATGCGCCTAAATCCCAAATGACGTGCTTAATGCAACAGTATGAAACTGCGTTATCGTCGGTCTCGCGATGGGAACGGATATCAGTTTGAACACGTGCGAATTCTGCAAATAATTACTCTTTATTCTGCTTGCTTTGAATTATAAATCTTTCGTGTAATTCGGTGATACTGCATCAATAAGAATTCAATATAAACCCCCTCTCTCTCCCCCCCCATATATATATATATATATATATATATATATATATATATATATATATATATATATATATATATATCACATATGGTGCTGGTGTTAATAAAATAGTACTCGATGTAAAATAGCAAAGCTATAAATTATATATGCTCGACGCAATCTTCAGGTGATGAGTTTACTCAGTATATATATATATATATATATATATATATATATGTGTGTGTGTGTGTGTGTGTGTGTGTGTGTGTGTGTGTGTGTAAGCAAATATATGGATATAGATCCGACAGTATGAAGAAATATATACAGAAAAAACAAACAAAAATCTTAATATGCAATGATGCTGTATTAATGTTAATATAAAGTCAACATCGGACGTTTCGGTCTATTTTAGACCATCATCAGGACATATTCATAAAACATAATTAACATTAGAACATATAAAATTCAACATGAAAAGACGATGGACATAAGAGCACAACTAATCCAAACAGATAACTGAAATTTTTATATAAGATCAGCGTTCCATTTAAATATGATCACGTCGTCGTCACGTGTGCGATGTTGTGAAAACGTATTCGAAGATGATTTCAAAATATTAAAATATTAAACAAGTTCGATTGAACTATTTTCTCATATAAGCAGTTCAAGAAATCCCTTCCGTTGATATAGGAATACGCAGAGATCAATAGGTTCTTATATCTTCATACAAGCTTGAAGTCCTCCACGTTACAAAGTAAAACAAAAATGATTTCAAAATATTAAACAGGCACGATGTAACAATTTTAAACAGTTCGTTAATAAATCCTTTCCTTACTTACAGGAATAGGCGGAGATCAATAGATACTTATATTTTCGTACAAACTCGAAGTCTTCCATGTTATAAAGTAAATTCAGGTTTGTATTTCCAGTAGACAGTATGTAAGCAAATATATGGATATAGATCCGACAGTATGAAGAAAAATATACAGAAAAAACAAACAAAAACGTGACGACGACGTGATCATATTAAAACGGAACGCTGATCTTATAAAAATTTCAGTTATCTGTTTGGATTAGTTGTGCTCTTATGTCCATCGTCTTTTCATGTTGAATTTTATATGTTCTAATGTTAATTATGTTTTATGAATATGTCCTGATGATGGTCTAAAATAGACCGAAACGTCCGACGTTGACTTTATATTAACATTAATACAGCATAATTGCATATTAAGATTTTTGTTTGTTTTTTTCTGTATATTTTTCTTCATATATATATATATGCATGCTAAAAAATATCATGATTATTCGCGAAAGCCAGTAGACTTCTGCCAAATTACAGTAATATCTTTTGTATTCTTAGCTAAATTGCATTTTTGTGAACCCCGCGTTGAAAGTGTAAGGAAATGACTTATCGTTTGTATCTCTTACCCTTTTGTTTGATCCTCCCCAAATCCTCTACTTTTGTGAACAAGGAAAATTCATATAGAACTTTTTAATCATTTTAGTACTCTGCTTTTAAGAATTACTTTATGACGACTATTTCTTTCATATTTTTATTCTCACTCTAAAATCTTTCTTCTCTTCGATATCAGATTATTATACTACGGCTAATTATGTATAAATTATCAATAAGAATAAATTTCTGATGGGATTTACACGACAATTCCCTAACTTTTGAAACACATTTCATCATGAGAGCGTTTTACTGGTTAAGCTACGAAACTATTTTCAATTTACAATTTTCGCCATACATCTATATTTTTTATTCTTCTGTTTCCCCTAGGTCGACATATGTTGCTTATTCACTCTACTAGGAATAGATATAAAAAAAATACTGATTTTCTTGAATGGATACTTCACCTCTGAGTCGTTTCTTCTTTTCATTGTATTTTCTACATTTTAATGAAATTCTCAGATGTTTTTTGTAAAACAATTATCTGGGCAGAAAAAAACTTCATTAAGAATGCCAAGCCTTCAAAAATTTAAAAACTTAGACTACAATTAGTTTTCAAATTGTCTGATTTGTAGCTTTGTAATTTACTTTTAGCATTATTAAGTGCATGCAGAAACTACAAGTTAGACTGTCGAAGTATTTACATTTTTGTCAGAGCAAGGTACCATTTTCACTAATTTTGTATTGTTCTCACCAGAAAGAATAATTATTATGAAGATATATTTTGTCTGATTTCTTAACAGGAGTGAAGTATCATAAATAATTATATAAAGAATTAATTGATACATAATACATACATTTTTATATCTGTGTTCTATCAGGAATTCACTCCGTCCTTTAATATTATTGATAAATAGTCTATGCTCGATGGAGTAATGGATAGCGGCTCGGATTGAGGAATCGGAGAGCCGAGTTCGAATTCCAGTCGAATCCATTACATTCGCTAACGTGTTAATATCCTTGGGAAAGGTATGAATCCTCCTCTTCTCCCCTCGCACAATTATGGATAAATAGCAGGACAGACCGGGTTCTAAAGCCTTGGATGGCAACTGATCTACAACAGAAAGAAATGGCAACCTACTGCGGGAAAAAATTGCCTCGTCAGTCATATATCGAAAGATACATGATCGCCTAAGCGATGCATGACACATAACTGACTGACTGAGTCTATATAAGGCAAAAATATCTTTGTTAAGAATAATCAAGATTAGTCTCCCCTTGTTTCGTTACTCTCCTCTTTGAGAAAAGTATCTCTCTATACTGGGACTATAAAAGGACACTATACGCGAACATTTTATTGTCTGTTGAATAAAGCTTTCTTAAAGCCTACACATACGTACTTTTGTCATTACAACCTTATCACACCTTAAAGAATTTCCCTAAAAGAATACATACACATATTCCAGCGTCCTTTTCATTTTTCGAAAAAAATGTTCTCTTATGGGATTTCCATCTACTGTTTCATCTTATCCGCCTAAAACTTGTAAACACTAATGTATGCTGGATCGGCTGATAGACATGATTTTACCAAAATATATTGCAATGTTGGTAAGCATGTGGCACCACAAACATTCGAAATGTTTGGAAGTTTTCTGAAAAATAATTAATCACTATCAAGTGCAAAAAGGAAGAAAGTATGGTCATTAGTAAGGAGAAAAGCCAGAGATTCGAATTACAAAGCAGGTGCCGAAGTTCAAATATCTGGGAAACGTTTTATTAGAAGATGGATAATGTAACAACGACATAGGAATATACTAGCGGAAGAGGCATTCCAAAAATTAAGCAAGCTTCTGAAAAACAGAAAATAATAATTAGAAACAAAGAAAAGAGTACTGGCTGATCGTGTGGAATCCATGCTTTTGCATGGCAGTGAAAGTTGAACAATTTCCCTAAGGGTGAAGAGAAAAAAACTAGAGGTAGCAGAAATGTGGGTCTGTAGAAGGAAATGGAAAATTCCATGGACGGAACAAGTAAGCAACAAAGAAAACTTTTAAAAATATCAACAGAAAAAAATAATTATACGCAAAATCAGGAAAAGAAAGCTGAAATCTTTTGGACACATGATGAGGAAGGAAGGTTTGAAAAACTTTGCCATGACGGGTCATATTGAAGGCAAGGGAGGAGTTTGTGTGCGTGGATGACTGAACAGGGGAAGGGGCAGTAGCAAAGAGGAAAAATCAGCAAAGAGCCAAACGATACAGAATATTGCAGAGAACCATGGTCACATGTCCTAAAGGGACGCGACTAGAAGAAGAAGAAGAAGAAGAAGAAGAAGCGGAGGAGGAGGAGAAGGAAGAAGAAGAAGAAGAAGAAGAAGAGGAGGAAGAAGAAGAAAAAGAAGAAAAGAAGAAGAACTTATTCTTGTACTATTAATTTTCTTTCGTTGATGTCTACACGCGATCAGTATTTTCAAAAGTTATGTTTGTTTTAATGGGCAACGAGCAACGGTACGGAAATTTTATTTCGGTTCCCATATTGACTTATCTTCGAAAGACTTTCTAATCTTTCCAGTCGTTTCTGCAGGGGAATATCTAATTTTCAAATGAAGCTTCACGGATATTTGCTAATCACCATACTCAGTCATTGTGAATCCTAAGGTCACACTGTGTATAATATTACTCAGTGACGTCAAAATGACGCGTGAGTAACCACACGCAATTGACTGTGCATGCATGCGCAGTAAACAAGCATCTGATTAGTTGCCAAGTTACATCATGTCTTCTCAACGGATTTTCAATATATGCAAATGTATGAATACTTTCCGAACAAACGGCGAAACATTTATGGTTACCCCAAATTCTTGAATATTAAACGAACGGATTACTTTCTCGAGAAAATGAAATTATCAAAGCTAGAAGTAAGTAGTGACATCCAATGATGTTCGTTAAATGAGCTGGACGTTTGAAAAATGATCCCTTAATTGAGCTTGACAGCTCGAAGAATACGTATTCTTATCTATATCATTCCTTGTATCAGTCTAAAATGAGTGCGGCTGGGAGCTGGGAATAATGTCTTTCCCTAATCAAGTTGACACGAAAAAGGAATTCACACTCTATAAAAGAAGAACCGTTTCGCCTGTTGTCATCGAGGCGAACGCTGCAAGTGTTGAACCATATTTGATTGTCCTCGCTTTCATTCTTCATTACCAAAATCTAGTATCAGCGGCGCCATGTTGCTGTTGAACGATGCACATGTATATACCACACTCATTCCTTCAGCTGGATTTGTTGTGCGTGAGTTTTTAGCAAAGTCGTCACTTTTGAAGCTGCCATTATTATTGCATCAAGCCACAGCGATCACACAAGAATTGCTATAAAAATTTCTATCCTGGTGCGATCTCAAGGGGTAACCTAAATTATATTATAATTTAAAATGCATATATTCAATAAAAGACTGTTTAACTGTTGTGTTATGTCAGTCCTATTCTTTACTAATTTCACCCCAAGTAAGGCAATAAGGTCACTAAGCCGCAAATGGTTACTGAGTTTAAAATAATATGAGAAAATTATTAAGTAGAGAGCACATTAGAGAAATAACAATAAAAGGTTAAACAGGGAGAACAATAAAAGAACAGAAATTATAAAGACAAGATAACGATTGACATTGCATTTAAATTTTTGAAGATAAACGTTGACTGGAAATTAAGAGAGCGGAAGAGCATTCCATTAGTGAAACGTGCAAGAAAAGAAACTGTTAACATAGAACTTACGGTTACAACTAGCAATTTGAACTGCATTATTATGAGAATTGGTAATTTAATACTGTGTTTAAATTTGTAAAGTCGTGCTATCAAAAAGGAAAACTCATCAGAACAATTACCATAATAATATTTATGAAAAAGGCACATGAAATCTACATTACGGTGGTGGGAAAGTGACTGAAGCTGAGATGCCAGGTCAGAACCGATGATATTGGAGATTCTTCTTTGGATTTTATTAAACATCTTTAAATAAATATCAGAAGCATCAGACCAGATGTGACAGCAGTATTCAATGCATGGTTGAATTGTAAACATAAAAGCGTAGGATAGATTCTGATGTGTGAAATTATCTAGCACGACCCAGTGAAACAACTTTCCTAGCAGTGGATCTAGCAACTGGTTCAATATAACCATTCCCGTCCCTGTCAGTGGAAAATATTAGCCTCTTATATAGCCCGCTAACATGGCAATGAATTCTGTACAATCTTCTCACAGATGAAGAAGAGACTTGAGACCACAGAAATGTGTTTATACTGAAAGATTGAGTATAAACATATTATACTGAAGTTTTAAGCAAAATGAAACGAATCGGAAGCTTATGCGTCACAAAGAGACAGTTTAAATTTCTAGGGAGCGTAATGAGAAAGATATAATACCCACAGAATATATTTAAATCAAGAGAGACAAAAGACGGCTGCGAACGACCTTTTTTTCTTTTTTCTTTTATTTTTAATCATTTCACCCCAAGCAAGGCGGGAATGCCACTTGTGCGCAGAGGGTTACAAACATTGAAAGTGAAAGAAAAGATTGAATATGGGAAGGGTTAAGGAAATAACAAAAGATTAACGGGAATCAAGAAGATAGAAGATGGCGATTGACGTTGCATTTAACTTTGTGAAGTTTGTATTTATCACGGAACAAGTAAATAGAAGAGAGTCCCAAGGACTTACGAGAAAATAAAGTGTTGGCGTAGAAGTGGCAGTTGCATTTAGAGATTTCAACAGTAAAACGGTGGGACGTGTCAATCTAGCAGCACGCTTAAATTCATGTAACATAAGGGAAATTCTCGTCAGAGGAGTTGCTTCTGAGTATATTTGTAGAAAACACGTAGAGAAGCCAATCCACGTCCGTGTGAAATTGCTAGCTACCGAACGAACTTGTGTAAATGGATGACAAAACAGTGTCTAGGAAAGCTTGCAAAAAGACAAAACTTACCTAGAATTATAAAGGACAAGAAGTTTATGGAGAGCCATGATCCTTCACATTGTAAAGGTACACAGCACATAGAAAAATATTTCTTTTGTATCCAAATAAGCATTACCGGTGCAAAAAAAAAGGTACTATAAGGCTTCACGATATCTGCAATGTTTCGACTCATTTTTTCGTCATACCGTAAATGGATTAAGTTAAGTATGCCAGTAGGCGGGGTAGATAAGGATTGAAGTATTGATAAAGAAAACCGTTATACTGCGATAGCTGAAGACATTCCCTGTTATCTTTTCGTAATTATGAATGTATTGCAAGACATTTGACAGATTCTAATATAAATGTTCCTACCAGAAGATCCTCATATTTGTCTAGCAAAATATCTGCACAGTGTGATTCAGGAGTGGGAAAAATAGACAGATAATTTCCTTGCATTGTAAAAAATAAATACCATATATATTCATGTATAAAACTATATTACAGGGTGACCACTGATTTTTTTTGTTAAAAATCTGGTTATTTTTCATATAGCTCGTGTATAATGCGACCCCAGCTTCTGAATAATGCTCGAAAGCCTACCGTAGTCAAATATTGCAGTACTTGGCATCATCCTGGACATATTTTATAGCAAATGAATAGGCTTTATTATTTTTTTGTACACAGCTCCCTCAAAATGGCGAAAAAAACTTACCTTAAAATATGATACAAAGATTTCGACACTATACTTTGGTATTCGTTGTGTAACGGAGAATTATAAGATAAAATAATACCAGTAAATGTGAAGAATATAATAAATAAAAATAAATATAAATAAACAAAGGAAGACAGAAGAAGGAACATAACTGAAACACACACACACACACACACACACACACATATATATATATATATATATATATATATATATATATATATATATATATATATATATATATATGTCATACTAAAGGGGGTGTCGTTGGAAAAGAAATACTTCGGCGAAATAAACAAGGGGATGAACGCAAATGGAAGAAAAGAAAACAAACATTGTTAATTTTTTCTTTATATAAGCTATTTGTAGATTGTAAGCGGTACAAATAGTGAATGACTCATCATGTAGCAGCGGAAACAATATGTTTGTATGTTTGTTCGTTTAGCTGCATATCAACTCCTTATGGGTCATTTAATGCCGAAATTTATTTTCCTTGGGAGTATTAGTAATTTCTTTTACAAAAATATGTTGCTGATAATTTTATTTTTCAAAAAATTCATTGCTCATAATTGTTTATTCATTTATTAAAAAGATGTACTGCTGGTAATTTTTTACTATGAAAATCTATTGTTGGTATTTTTACTATGTTTATACTTTCATAGTGTTTTGGCCCCAGTCTGGGGGTTAACTATTTACTAACAGCTGCTATCAACCAGGGTCAAGGTGGACCCGGGAAAAAACATCAATTAAGAGGTGGTTCCCCGCTATTCAAAATCTTTCAATCAGACGCTTTGCTGCCGGATGCAGTTTATCGTCATACCCAGGACGGCAACAGAAAGAATCTAAAATACGGGAGTTTGGCTAAAGTAGCTTAACTGTATCTTTAAGATTAGCCAAAAGCATCATGTGACTGCAAGATTACTAGTTAGGTTACGAATTGAATTTTAACCACTGCAGAAAAAAGATTGCTTGTGTTTACGAAAATGTATGATTTTAAAACTCTTCGAAGAAATTACCCGTGTATACTGCGACCTCTTGCTTTTTGCGTAGAAAACTGATCATAAAATCTAGCACTATGTTCGAGTATGTACGGTATAATAGCTAGCCACTCATTTCCGAGCATCTACTAAGGCGGTTAGACAATCCCTGTTGCAGTCGCCTGCTCAGGCACATTTGTGTTTTGTTCAACACCCAAAGAGCCCACCTGTAGCTTATACGGTAACTATGCTTAGTGAATCATATTTACACTTTCTGGGAGATAACGCATTATCTGGGGTGATCAACAATCTAAAAAAGGCT
The DNA here is from genome assembly GCA_903632075.3 of Acanthosepion pharaonis. NCBI lineage: Eukaryota > Metazoa > Mollusca > Cephalopoda > Sepiida > Sepiidae > Acanthosepion > Acanthosepion pharaonis. The sequence goes on along the minus strand of CAHIKZ030001968.1, from coordinate 2,572,600 downwards.
GATACACCAAAATCCTCGGTCTCAGTGACTTGAGACTTCGTGCTATCTCAGCCATTAACAGATCCAAATTAGATCCGTTTACCTAATTCCATTGAAAAGTCTTGGATCAACTTTTGATACACACTGTAACTTGAAATACAAGGATTTAATCAATCTATCTAACAAAACACACAGACACACACACACACACAAATATACATATATATATATATATATATATATATATATATCGGGATATAATGAAAACGAAAATAATACATAAATTTCAATGTTTTCAGCTTCAATTTTTTAAGACGTCTTGCTCTGCACGTGTCTGAGCGTTTCGTCCATTGCGGAACATTTGCACTAACATTCCTTCACAGATTCACAAGTGTGAAGAGTACTGAGTGATAGAAAAACTATCCTACATAAAGAAAATGGCAAATTAAAACTACAGATCCTCAAAGCAATCTACATTTTTAAAAAATGGAACCGACACTGAATAGAATCAGCTACGAATACTGTAATAATGTTCTAGGGTGCCTATAAGGGGAACAGTTTTCACGATTTAATGCGCGCTTGAACATAACATTCGAACATAAAAGAAAAAGTTCCATAATGGATATTTTTTCACGTTTTAATGAACGTTAAAGAATAAAAATAAAAAAAAAATCAGTAATACATAGCTACATATAGTTTTTGCCTTACCAGTTACACCCCCGATGATGAAAGTACTTGGGAAATAAAAGTGATGTTTACTGTTACAGTGCATTTCTTACCAAATTTGATTGTAATAAACGGGAAGATATTCGAGAATATGAAAAGATTATGCTAAAAATAAGCAGACATAATGTTTATAATTTATTTAATCAGACGTGGTTAAAAGAGAATTTGCTGCCTAAATACTCAAATTTTCAAATTTATATATATATATATATATATATATATATATATATATATATATATATATATATATATATGTTTGTGTGTGTGTGTGTGTGTGTGTGTGTGTGTGTGTCTGTGTGCCTGTGCGTTTTTCTTAATTTTCGTTTATTCTTTTATTTCTCGCATTCTGACCTACCAATACACTATATTCTCTCACATCCCGCTTTATTCCTTTATTTTAATCATTTCACCCCAGACAAGGTAATAATGCCACTAAGACACAAGTGGTTAATGAGGGTGAAAGAATATAAGAACAAAAATATTATTAAAATTGCAAGAACAATATAAGAACCGAATGTAAGAGAAAACAGGATACGGATGACATTGCATTTAAATCAAAACTAGAAACCAAGAAACCGGAAGAGAGTTACACAAGCGAGAAGTGTAAGAAAAGTAATTGTTAGCACAGAACTTTAATTAAAGCATAACTGCGATTTTTTTTTCTTTCTTTATTTCTTTGGATTCTCTTCATTTTTAATTCCTACTTTATTTAAATTTTTATTATTTCATTTTTTTTTTTGCTTTTTGTATTTTTCTTTTCTTACCTTACATTCTTTTTTTTTATTTTGCGTGCTTCTTCCTTTTACTTTTCTTTTTTTCTTTCTATGTTTTCCATTGTGTTCTTTTAATTTTATTTTCTATTCGAAGTTTTTCTTCCTTCTTCTCGTTTTCGTGTTTTATTTCCATTTTCAATGGACGCTTTTTTTTTATCTTATTTCTTTTTCCATTTTTTTTTTTTTTCTTGTTTGCTTTTTGTCTTCACATCTTTTTCTATTTTTCTTTCTTTTCTATTTATCCTTTTGATTTCCTTCTACTTTCAATTCATTGTTTTTTTCTCTCTTTTTCATTCTTTCCTTAATAATTTTTTTTTATTATAGATTTATTTTCCCATTCTTTCTCCTTTTTAGTTATTTTTATTTTTTTTCCTTTTCATCCGTTCTTTCCCTATTCCATTTAATTTGTTTGTTTTTTGTTTTTTTTTGTTTTTTTTTTTTACCTTGTTTGTATATTTTCTTGAACTCTTGCCTTAATTAATATTACATTATTTCTTTATCACATTTTCTTTTCTCACTAATTTTTTTTTATTTATTTATTCTTATTTTCATCTTCTATTTTTCTTACTATATTCCGGATCTTATTTCATATTTATGTCTTTCTTTCTGTTTCGCTTTCTTGTTCGCTTTGCTTCTTCATTATTTTCTTTCTTTTTAATATTGATTTTTTGTATTTCCGTTTCTCTTTTTTCTTTTTTTCTTCATGTCCTTCTTTACTCTGCTTTCTTGTGCGATCGTGTTATCTTGTGTTTTTGTAGTTTTCTTTTTTCTTTTCCGTCTCCTTTCTTTCTTTCCAAATTCCATTATTTCTTTCTTTTATCCATTTGTTCATTTATTGCTTATAATGTCCCTTGACCTCGTTCTTTTTCTTTCATTTCATTGTTTTCACTACGTTTTTTCATCTCTTTTTGTCTTGTTCATTTTTCTTTCTAGTTTTCCGTTATCGTCTGCTTTCTTGCTTTACTTCCGACTTTCATTATTTATTTATTTATTTATGAAGTTTATTCTTTCCTTAGTTTTAACTTTACTTATATATTTTATGTATTTTTCCATTGCTTTCCTTTTTTTTTCCTTCCTGTCTTTTTATCATGTTTGTTTTTCTCTCTCTTTTTTTTCTTTGGGGTTTGCTTTTTTCTTTCTTTATCTTTTGCATTTTTCTTTTGCTTTTCTTCATCTTTCTTTACTTCCATGTTTTCTCTACCTTTCTTTCTTTAATTTTATCTTGTTTTTTTTTGTTTTTTTTAATAATTTTTTTTCGTTTTCTTTTTGTCTGAGCGTCTTTCTATTCTCATTTTCCTTCTTTTTTTGTATTTACTCATTTGGTTTTCTCGTCACTTGAGTTCAATATTTTCTCTTTCTTTTCTTCATTTCTTTATTTTCTTATCTTCCCAAGCCTCGTCACTTTACCTCCCCACCCACGTCAAATTTGAACTTTCTCCTCCACATTTAGTCTTGTTCTAAATTCTCATCTGACGCATTCCTCATGTTCAACTCTCTTCGCACAGACTCGGTGCCAATTTTCTTCAATTCTCCCGTTGATTTACGAGATTTTAATTACTACCCAAGTTCTTCAACGACGGAAGCCCGACGAACGCTGACAAGCGAAAGGCGGAAAAATGCAAGCAGACTACTAATCAGAAGAAATCATACCAAAACTCTTGGAGACTCGATTCTTATCTGCTCAGCAATTTCGCAAAACGATTTACTCTTATCTTTTCCATGGAATGAACTGTACGTATGCGAACTGGCTTTGAAACAACGAATTCCTTCATGTTGGACTTGCGGTAACTTTTAAAGCCATTCAACTGAGACATCGTTAGAATGTTATCTAAGCGTATAGTTTATTAACCACGCTATCTTCTCATTCTTTCTGAATTGTAATCCATTAAAAAGACAACGGGAGACAAGTAGTTCCGTACTTGTATCAAGATGCGTTCACTTGCTTCTAAAATCTAGGTAAACTTCTAATTATTCACACTGATTAAGCTTACATTAGTCTCACACTAAACTACGAATTTTCGATAATGTCGAAATGGTCAGTAAAATTTGTATTAATCAGCATGGCAGGTATATAAAATATATTTGGATTTTTATATATTTAAGATGACGATGAAAACAACTTATCGAAATTAGGGGAGTAATGGTGGGCAAATATAGCCATTTCTATAATGTTGATTTGACAAAAATGATGGTGGTGTGGACAACAGACTGTTGGTTCGGGTCAAATCATTCATGTGAATAACGGTAGAACATCAACAGCAAAGTGATACTGTTTCTAAAAATTAAGCACCGCAACCTTTTATATGAGTTGCGATCTTTTACAGGACGAAGTCACTTTGAATGCAACTACAAAACATTAGGAATATTGAATCTAATCATTCAACTCAGTCTTTGTTAGAGGCCGATTCAAAGAAATAAAAATGATTATATTTACCTTCTCAAAAATACATGAAGCTCTTAAAATATGTCCTGCATAGAAAACTCTATACAGGACTTTATTGGAGTACACCCTAAAGGGACATCATATTGAAAAAGTATTGCATTACTTACAAACGTTGGGCTATTTATAAGTAAAATCATTTTTATTGGAAATATAGATATAAATATTTTAAATGACAAATACACATGCTATTGAACAGTTGTTAGCAAGCTCACTTCTGAGAAAACAATATAAGCAGTGATGAATTTCTCAGAGAATAAAACTCTGGCACTAACCAAGTTCTAGTTAATTACATTTAACCGTGTGCGTAACCTAGTATCTTCAGTGTGGTACATAGCCTTGAATGTCTTGGCAAAGATCATCCTGCTTTGATTAATATATACTGACGCTACAGAATCCTAATGAAAGAGATGTACCAAATAACAGAAACTACATCACTTGAGGTCTATCAACAGTCGCAACAACTAAAATGGATAGCACATATAACTCGAAGAGAAACTAATGACACAATCAAGATGTTAACATTCCATACCATATCAAATAGAAGGTACGTAAGGAAAGCTCAGTCAATACTGGAACGAGAAATAACAGCTATTAGTTCTGAGGAATCTGTTTTCTTTAAAAAAAAATGTGTTTTCAAAGACAGATTTTATAACCCTCTACCGACAACATTACTGGCTGCTCAGTCAATGAATGCCAAATGTTTCCTTATAGGAAAACGACTAATATTATCATTACTATGTTAAACTTTGTATTAGTTATTTTCCCACTGCTACCAATAATCAGAATTTGAAGCTAGTTAAAAAGCCAATATGTCTAATGCTGATTTTTTAAAGTTCCTCAAACCCTTCTAACTTAACAAATTAGTTATATCAAGTATATTATGTTCATCGATGTTAATCTCTCTTAACAAGCTACCCTGACATTGTAATAGCGGGTTTACGGAGACAGATCCTCACTAGTAGCCCCAAACTAACTTTGTATCTGCAGACACTTATTTTGAATGAATGTATTTGTCACCTTCTGCCATTGTTATAAAACGGTTTGATTGTTAGATATCCAGTTTGTCCTTTTACTCTTTCAAAGTCATAGTTGTACTGATCTTTTCGACAAGGTATACACTCATGATAATATAAAAATGCATACATATAATTTTACGCAGTTTTTGATCACCTCACCAGAAACAGCCTCATGAGCGACAAATATGGATTTCTTTTGTCAAGCTCAAATGCTGATGTTTTAACTCTCATTACGCAGAGAATCAGTGAGTTGCTCAATAATAAATTAATCAAAAATGAGATTGCTTAAGATATTAGAAAGGCTTTTGACAAGATGTAGCACAGGGAGTTACTACACAAAAGTCATTTCTCTTAGGTAGGCCAACGTTGTTAACGTTCTGAATCCAATTACATCAATGCTAACGTCCAACTAGGCTCCCTTTTTAATTCCATTCTCGTACTGCTTTTTATCTGAAATAATCTGCCTTTCTCAAATTATTAATGTTTATAAACATTAACGCGTCTTTTGTTCACAAATTATACGGTGCCCCAAAAATGTAATCACTTTTTGATATGTTATTGTTCAGATTTACACATTTAATTTTATTTCATATTTCATTTAGACAGTTAATCTTTGGAAGACAATAAGCATTAATATTTCTAAATTTTACCATTAATCCTGTTTGCAAGGATGTGTTTATAAACACAGAATTTATTTTCATTTAAAGAATGAGTACATTTTGGGGAAATATTCTATATCTCTAGGTGATACCACTTTTTATAGTAGCCCCTCCAAAAATCAAGATGATAGGAACTGACAGATGATCTCTCCTCCGACCTAACTCTAACACCTCAATGCGAAAAAGACTGGTTTGTAACGTTCAATAATAAAAAAAAAAAAACTTCTATTGTTTAATCACCATCTAGCAGAACCTAAATCTTCCCCAGTTATGTCCCTTAATGGGTCACCTTAATTTGGACGACAATTCGATTTTTGTCCTCTCCGGGTATAGGTAATGGAAAAACAGTCGGCTTTTTGCACAGCTCCAGAAAATGACTCCTGTTTTATCTTTATAAATGTAAGATCAGACCAAAAACGGTGTTTTGTTGACATATTTGAGATGGTGCTAACAAATTTTCAATTCCCAGTCTTGACAAAATCTTTTACGCAGCGTGTAGGATGTTTAATCGTCCATCTGCAGCTCGTTTCCAACAGGTGCAATATCGTAAGCCTATCGCTATTTTGTCACTAATTCCATGGTATAATTTCAGAAGTTCCATTCTGTAGAGCCAACAGTTCAGACCTTTGCAGCTAAAGCCCTACTTGCTAAGTCTAAAGGTTTCAATCATTCTCATTCTAAATTTCTTTCATTGGTAAGAAAGACTTTCTAATCAGGCAGCTTCTTCCCAAGAATCGTTACTTTTGTAGCCTCGACTCCCGCGAGGTTGCTTTCTAGAGACCTACACGCTTAACCTCTTAAAATCTATGGACAATCGTTAATTATACTCGACTCCCTCGAAATACGATAGTTTCACTAACCTCAATCATTAACTCTCTACCTTGAGTATCTTTCTGGCTATGTATTGGATGAATATTAGTGTAAAGTTAACGCAGGAACGGGCAATGAGGTTAGTTTACCACCTGATTTACTGTAGTGCATCAGTATCTTGTAACACGGAGAGGAGTTACACACTGTTTTGTAACTCTGCCTACCGTGAAAATCTACTTACAGACAAAGTATCTCACCTCGACGATTGTTTGGAATCTAAAATAATTTCCAGAAAGTTGAGAATCATAAAATGTGAAAAAATAGATAATATACACCATTAAAAGAGATCAGATTTCTATTGCTGAATTTCAATAGGTATCTGAATTTTGAGATTTGGTTCAGCACAATCTTTCCACAAACAATCCTCACATTTTGATTCATCCAAGTTGTATTAAAACCTAGAAAATATTTGCTAAGTTGCTTAGTTCTGATGCAACGATTAGAATGTTATTTTTGTCTTTATTTAATAGATCTTCAAGTAATGTAGGAAAAAGCGTAAAAGTTGTTCTCTCTAAAGGTTTATTTCCAGCTTAAGAACTTATAAAATGTTGCCTTATTTTGGACAGTGCAAATATACTAATCACATAACAATTTCATGAGTGCGTGGGAAGATTGAATAATAAATCGCGTCTTGTGTTCACAAAACCCTTGAGAAATTCCGACACTTCAACTGCGTCAATTGAATCCTTATATTGCTGGCGGCCACTAAAATGGCTTTTATCCTTCAGATACTCAAAAAGTTTTTGAAATTATTTTTCATAAAATTCCCGAACAAATGGAATAAATAAAATAAAATCCAGTTAAAGTATCCTTGAAATTATTCCTTAAGGATTATTTTCCGTTTTGTTTTAATTTTTTGCTGATTAACTATGGAAAAGAATATTGATTTTCGTAGAGACTTTTTCTTTTTTTTCCTACTTGAACACTTTTTTTGTCGCTTACTGTTGGTAACGAGTATTTGTCATTTTCCTTTTAACATTAAAACATTTCTAATAATCAAATCGAGAATAATAACCAACATCGTAATATGTGCAAAATTACAGAATAAAGCGCAGAATGATTTAGAAAACTTGTTGTTGATATCACCCAGAAGAATCTAGATAGGAGTCAGTAAATTTATGTAGTCTGCACCATAAACTTAGACGCCAAAAATAAAAATAAAATAAAAATAAAGACAGAAATACACACCATGGTTTCGCAATTTCTTATTTGTAAAGATACACTCAACCGTATTATGCCACGTCACGTAGGCACCGTTATTCATGCAAAGTAATACATTCTTAGGTTTGGTTTGCTTTATTCGTTTTACGATATATCAACTCAATGGGTTACTTAATGCCGACCATATTTTTAGGATAGGATCGTACGAATAGAATACGTAATCTTTGTAAGAAATCGGTTTGATAATCAGGCTTCATTGACGTATTTTTTGTAAAGAGAGTTTTTGTCGAGAATCAGATCTATTGCTGGTATTTTTTTCTAAAAAATGTATTGCTGGTATTTTTACATAAAAGTCTATTTTTACACTTTCATAGTTTTTTGACCCCAGTTTGTGGTTTAACTTTTTGCCCATAGATGTGACCCCCGCCCACCTAACAGGTGCTACAACCCCGGGTCAGGCTGGAGCTCGGAACAACAGCAATTAAGAGGTGGTTCCTTTCTCCTCACAACCTTCCGATCGCAGACCATGCTGCCGGATGTAGTTTATCGTCATACCCAGCAATTAAGGACGTATGTTCTTAGGTATTGGTCTCTAATATTTAGTAACATAGTGTGCATAAAAATCGATGTGTATATATACAATTTTTTAATCTGACACTATTTCTTATTGTTATAAATATTATATTTAGTGGGTATTCTTGTTTGAGTAGGAATCTCTGTTATTTTAAATAAGCAAATTATTATTTGAGTGAAGAGATGCATGCTTGGTTTGTTACATTCGTTTAAGCTCATATACAGTTAAGAATCCATCTCCTTTCAGCGATCGCTTACATAGTAGGAATTGTATCGGGAAATATTATTGTTCCACTAAAAAGAAATTTGTATTGCAGTATTCACTCGCAAGAATTATTATTCTTACAAGCCAAAGAATGTTTCGATTTACAATAAAAGGATATTTTAATAACCCACAATGACTACGGAATTAAATAAATATAAATTGTGCAAAATTTAAATGAGTAAGGTCTTGCTGGAGAACTAAACAGACACTGGCCCTTGGAAATGAGCTATATATTTTTTTTTAAATATCTGAAAAAACTATATACATTGTAAAAATTCTTTTTTTTTAATTTATTTTTAGATAGCTTATATTCTTTCGTCATAGCTTTTCGTTTTTTTCCCTTTAATTTTTCCCTCGTTTATTTTGTTTCGTTTGCGTTTTTTTCTGTCTTTCATTATCTTTTTTTTTTTTAATTTTATGTGTTTCTTTTTTCGTTTCTGTTGTCATTATGCTTTTTTTGTGTCCTTATTTACTTCCTTTGTCACCTTACATAGACTAGTGGGTGAGAGAATAAATGAAAGAATGATTTGGGCTGAAAACACGGGTACATTGTAAGTGCATTTGCGCCGATTTTATGACAGGTTATAAAATGTCTGGTTATTTTCAGATTTGGAGCAGACGTACTAGCTATAAATCGCTTAGCATCAAATATAGAATTTGTATTTTTTTTTCTATATAGTTTATTTGTTTCTTTGTCCGTATCGTCCGTAAAGCTAAAATAAGCATATATCTAAAATGAATATGTGAACCCCGCTATGATTTGAACAGTCGACCTTTAAGTTAGGTGGTAAGTGACAAAACAAATTTACCAGCGTTAAGCTGCTTCATAAAGAGTGCGAACACATAAATACGCAACGGTTAAGAAGTTGAGAGGCAGGTGATGATATATCATTCTAGACAGAACACATGGATATTTCTCTGATGCCGAACAGCAGATTTATACAAAAATAATTCTATCTTTTAAAATAATCTTTATTTTATATATACAAACATACACATGCAATCTAAGCCCCAAATGTTGGTTGAATAAGGTTAATCTTATTGCTGGCGGACTGAATGTTTTAGATAACCCCCTCTTTAAAAAACAATAAATAAAAAATATGACACCATGCACTAATAAATTAGTTTTAGCATCCTAGTTAATTAAACTAAAACAAATATTAAACTAACTAATTATAAAACCCAAAGAGTGGCCCCCAGCCTTTATCTGTCATATACATAAGGTATACTTTTGGGCACCTCCAGGTGGTGTAATGGTTAGCAAGTTTGTCTCACTATAACAATTACGACTGAGTAGCGAGTTCGATCCTCACGGTGTTCCCCATACTTTCGGCTTTGTGCCACATCTAACCTACGCTTGGAAAATAACTTTGCCACCTCGGCGTGGTGTAATCGCTAGATCAGTTACTACTGAAAAGTGAGTTCGATTCTCACTGGATTGCCCCATACTTTCGGCCTTGTGTCACATGTAAGCTACGCTTGGAAAATCTCTACATAAGTTATGCTTAACCAGTAAGAATTTATCCGAGCAATTTTAAGTTCAGTTGACAAAGTGTATCTGTTTAAATGCTAATTCTTAAAAGACTGTGAATCAGCCACTCGCAAAACTTGTTCACAAGAAATTTCTTTTTCAAAATTTATTTCACAGAAAGTTGAATTTTCCAAACATCGACCTGTTGTTCAAGTGAGTGTTGTACAAAACAAGGAAAATAAAACCGTCCCCAGTTTTCGGGTGATATATCAATAACCAATTACAATTTACAGTGAATAAGTAAATTTAATTTAACCACAAGTGGAACAAATGGAGCAATTCATCGAAAAAATTATATGACCAGAAAGTAAAAAAAAACGAAATAAAAATCAACTTTGTCCATCTTCGAAACAAATCAACAATCATCTCTTTCGTCTGCCAGTCACTTTGAAAACTTAATGTATCCTTTGAACATTAAAACACGCCTTCCAGACATTTCTTTGTCTATTATATCAGCCCCTGCCCTTCAGTAGTTTCATTTCTGGCTGAAATGCACTAAGGATTAATTTTATTGGGCTGATGAATTAATGCAACCCGATTTGGAAGTCGGCCAAAGCATGGATAGCTATCAATGTTGACTTGTGGTCAGTGGGCTGAACACAGCGTTTGTTCGTAATGTCGCACGGATGACTCTTGGCGAAGGTGAAGAACTCTGACTGTCCGAAGGCATTGGCCCCTTGCCCGGGAGACCCTTTACCCTGGCAGATATCGACTCTTCTAGAAGGTCTTCAGTACGTCCAGCGTTCGTGCTTCTCTACCGATTTACTTTCTTGCTATTTTGATCTTATTTATTTAAACTTTTCTTTCTCCCTCAGTCTTTCCTTCGATTTTATTCTCCTATTTATTATGGTTCTTTTTCTCTTTTGCTTTCTTCCTTTTCTTTCTCTTTCTTCCCATTTCTCTTTTTCGTTTTTTTTGTTATCTTTTTTTTTTTTTTTGCTCGCATTTCCTTTATTCGCATTTTTTAAAAATCTTCATATTCATTTTCGGGAAAAATACAATTAAGGCTACAAATAAAATATGTAATTAAGGAAAAGTTTTTCTTTCAAATAAAACGTTTGATAGGACTGCCAGAATAAATTTTCAATTGAAACAATAACATTTTAAAAAAATGACTTAAAATAATAATGTTTGAATCGTTATTCATTGAAATTTTAGTCCAGAACAAATGTGATTTTTTTTAAATATTAAGATTATAGTACGATAATACTGAAACAGATTTCTATTAATTCATATTTTATATTTTTAATAATTCTACCATTTTAAAAAATCAACGTGAAATGACGTATCCTACAGAAGAAAGTTCCAAAATATTTCATGTCGGTGCTGTTACTACTTCGTTAATGTCGACTTTTAATCTGGGTTAGTGAATATCGTTTTTAAAGAAAAAAATTACAAAATACCCATAAATGATTACTTGGAAAATGATAACATTTATTTATTATGCGCAGTATTTTGGCTTAGAGAATGTCTTCTAGGCATACTTTTTTCTTAATTTTACAACTTTTTCTTACGTTTTCTTTCTTTTTCTTTCATTTTTATCTATAACGTTTATCTTCCATTTTCTCTTTTCTTTATTCTTTGCCTTCATTTTCTTTCACCTGATATTTGTACTTGGGTTTTGGTCTCTGTGCACAATAAGATGTGAAGAAATAGATTTACATAGATTTAGGAATGTTTCTATCATATAGGTTCTATTTAGACACTTGTTTTCCAAGCAAACCTGCCCTAAACCGAGACACCCTCTCAAAATTAAAGTCACACTTTTCTACAGTACACACGAAATAGTACAATATTAATCTTTTTTTTCTGTTTGGAAAGTTATAAAAAAAAAAATACCTCCTAGTAATATTTTCATTATGTTATTAAATCTTTCGAAACTGTTATGGTGTAAGAAAACATTAATTTCCGATGCCGAATGAAATTTATGCCTATCTATTTATTAACAGATAGTTTTTTGTCGATTAAGTTTAATGGTCGAGTTTTCTAAATTTCGTTAGAAATTGTCCGGAGTTAATTTCGAAAGAAATAGGATGCAAGCCCCCAAATTTCTTACGTCATTCTCAGGGCAGGTTGAGATAATTGGTGAGTTTCAAATCAGTGTTACCCGGATATAAGAGAGTTGTCAAATCAGTGTAACCCGGATATAAGAGAGTTGTCGGGACCGGAGAAGAAGTCTCTTATATCCGGGTTTGATCTACTTTGTTTAGGTAAGTATGGGCTCTAATTTGGGACCAGAGGAAATCTCTCTTATATCCGGGTTTCTCGTATATCCGGGTCTCTTATATCCGGGTTACACTGTAGTAAAAGCAAACTCATGACCATTGAAGCAATACTTATACAACAAAAAACAATCATCAATAATTTGAAACAATTATAACTTAATAACCAGCATCCTAAAATGTATGTAGCGATTTACTAAAATGGAGCTTAGATGTGTTACAAGGCCGAAAGTGTAGAACATCCAGGATATTCATATTGGGAGCAGGCAGATATGATTTTTACATACGGCCGCGTGAATATATGAATATCCTGCCAGAACACTTCTCAATTAACTCGCTACTACACACGTTATGTTAAGCGTTGAAGACAGGCGAGCCACAAATCTACACGAATGAGAAATGTAACCTAGTCTACATGACAACACAGCGTCACCTACTGTAAACTTTATTTATACATAATAATTAAAAAAAACGAAGGATTTGCGGATATATGTTTATATGTAGTTTTGTCGTTTTGCTATGTGGAAAACTTTCCCAAAGTTTATAAAAGTATTTTTGATACAACCTGTATGTACTTGTGAAATGAAAATAAAAGAAATTTAAACAGCTATAGCACATTTCTCTCATCCTTTAACATCAATACACGGAAGGTTATTCGGGAGTATGAACGGATTTTATTAAAAATTAGCAGGCATAATGGCTGTAATTTATCCAGTCAGTCAGGCATGCCTAAAAGAGAATTTGCTGCCTAAATAGACAAAATTTAAATTATATAATCCAGCAGCCCACCGAAACAATATCACCTGGCAGTTTAAACGTGGCCTTGTGTAAAGGCAGAATGAAGTAAATAATGTTAACTTGATAACACTCAACAAATGGAAGCAAGAGATACATGACACACTACAAAGGAAGACCACCTCTGAACTTAAACAAATACTAAATAAACTAAAAGAAATTACTAACAAATCGGAAGGTAAACATAGATTAAAATTCAAAGAAACTCATTATATTATATAAAGGAACTATATATCACCCGAATAACTTTGAAAGATTTATAAAAAATTTTGACTATGATTTAACTGATAACGAAAACGAACCACTCAACCTCGGACCTGACTGCCATATATATAAAAAATATAATGGACTACATAAAAAGGTTGAGATGGAAATTTATTCCAAAAAAATAATTAAACTCCAGGAACAGAAGCTAATTACCACAGAAACAGAAATGCGTGATCTATTCAAGGCTGAATCTATAAAAGACAGACATGATAAAATTCATCTAAACTCTTAAATAAATCACTAAAAATTGCCGCAAAAGAATTACGCAACCACCCAGAAATAGTAATTAAAAAAGCTGATAAAGCAAACATATTTGTTGTTTTAAACAAGTCTGACTACAAATCAAAAATTGAACAGTTACTTGATGATCACACCAAATTTAGAAAACTTAATAGCTAAAAGCGAAAATTAATAAAATAATCCCAGCTACCAATGCGGAATAAGACAATCTAAAACTTACCAAAATAATCGGCGAATATAAACCAGGAAACATTTATGGTTCTATCAAAACGCACAAACCTAACTTTCCACTCTGCCCTATTATATCAGAAATGTCCAATCCTGTCTACCAACAAACTAAAACGCTTAACCAATTAAATACGCCATATATACTTAATAAATACAGCATTAAATCAACCCTTGAACTTATACAAATATTAAAAACCGAAAAACCTAATAATAATATAATATCGCAATAACTCATCCCCACTATAACTCCTCCCCACTAAATGATGTATTACGTAAAACCAACATTATATAACAATATAAATATCCCTTGGGGGAATGTATCTCCGACAAAAAAATAAATATATATGTTAGATATACGACAAATGCAATAACAAGAAGTTTTACATTACACATGTCTGACCATTCGTCCACTGCGAGACATCTACAACATTCCTGTCTGCATTCGCAATATAAATATACTAATCGACAACACAACTATCCTATACCATGAAAACAACAAATTTAGATTACAGATACTGGAAGCAATTTATATTTAAAAAAAAATTAAAGCCGGCAATGAACAGAATCAACTGGGAATACTGCAGTAATGTTCTGAAATGATTAGTTTTTTCATGCTTTAATGCGCGCGTGACCATGAAATTATAACATAGAGGGAAAAAATTCCATAATAGATAAGTTTTTCACATTGTCAACCGTTTTGCATTTAAAAACAATGAAAAAATTACGGTAATAGATAACAACGCCCATCTTTTTATAAATACTTATACTAATGAACAACATATAGTTTTGTATAACATGCATCCCTGAAGATGATCTTGGAAGAAGAGCGAAAGTACATGAGAAATGAAATTAAAAAAACAAAAACAAAAGAAAACAGCTACCGCACATTTCTCTCATCATTTAACATCAATACACGGAAGATTATTCGCGATTATGGAAGGATTTAATTAAAAATTAGACATAATGTCTGTAATTTATTCAATCAGACATGCCTAATATATATATATATATATATATATATATATATATATATATATGTATGCAGGCTGGCCACTGAAAGACTGAATGATATAAAACTAAAATAACTTTTACAAACACAGAGTATCTTGGGGTAGAAAAGTTTGTACAATTTGAAACTTGTATGAAAACATTTTAAAATCCAGCTTCAAAATCTTCTGAACCGATGTTCTGGTGATGCCTAATTGAGCAGAGAGGCGACGGGTCAAAGCTGATGGATCCTCAAGGACACACTGCCGTACAACTTCCACCATTGAATTAGTACGCATAGTGCGTTTAGAACCTCTTCCCGGAAGATCGCAAACTGATCCAGTTATTTCAAACTGGGCGTTTAGGTTTTGGATCATGTTATCGCTAGGAGATACTCTGACATTAAAATGTGCCGGCATTTTGTGTGAGTTTGAATAACTGATCTTTCACTAGAAGAGAAAACTCAATGAGTTTTACTCGTTGATAGACATTACACGTAGCTATTTTAATTCCCAACTTTATAACATAAAAAATATTCAAAACGAACAATTTATAATATTTTTAAATCGTTCACTTTTTCATTGGCCCCCATATATATATATATATATATATATATATATATATATATATATAACCTAACGGGCCAGGAACAACCTATCTGGCTTTCACTTAAACGGATATTCAAGGTAATGTGGTTATCCAGATTTTCCCAGCACTACTTAGCGCTCTACGTTTTAGCTTTATTAGTCGCTTTGGATTTTTCTTGGGACTAAAACTTTAGGCACTGGACGATTTGTTTGGCCCTGTTCGGATGTATCTAGTTCTTTCCTTTTTTTCCATTTTTTTCCTCGGGTACCAATTTGTTTTGATATGCTTACAAGTTGTGCTAGCCGAAGTTTTTTTTTAAACTGAGAATTACCATTAGTATCATATATATATATATATATATATATATATATATATAAAGTTCGCTTGAAGATGAAATGAACTAATGCTTTTAATTTAATTGCAAAATTAAATTCGGGGTTTTTAGCTTCTATTTTGAAACATGGTTGGAACTGTGTAGCGAAAAAAAACATTTTTAAATCAATTAATTTATAATATATATATATATATATATATATATATATATATATATATATATAACAGTAAGAGATATATATACCATATAAAGACTAAAAATAAAATTGACAAAGATTATTGTTTAAGGTTGACGGACACGCATGTCTTAATTAGTTTTTAGTTTTTTTTTTTTTTTTTTACGAATTGGTCAAACTCAAACTCAAACAAAATATATTGTTTTCAATCGTTATGAGTCTACCGATTGAACAGAATTTTATCATAAAACAATTGACCAAAAAAGTGTGCAAGACAATCCAAAAAGTGAAGTTTTGTTGAAATCGACTGAAAAACACACAAAATTGACACACACACAGATTATAATGTTTAACTCGATTGTTGCCCCCTTTCATTCTTGCGATGCCTCTTAATTGTGTTTTCAAATTGATGTCTTAATAGAAATATGATTTTTTTTTTTTTTATTAAACAGGTTTTTTTTTTTTTAAAACGGAAAATAATTGAGTTGAAAATAATTCACTAAGATTGTACTTGGACGATCCAAAAGAAGAGGAAGAAAAAAGAGAAAAGCAAAAGAGAGAGGTCGAGAAATACAAAAAGCGGTCATTAACAAAAAACACGAGTCAGAAAAGATATTTGGCCTTTTTTTTAAAGACAATCGAAATTAGAAGAAAGAAAGGGAAAGACATGATATCAAAACGGGCCGCTTGATGAAAACCAGATATCGGTCAAAACATCGATTGAATTTGGAGGAAATTTTTTCAATAGAAACAATTTTTTTTAATCGGAGAAAAGTCTTTTGGGTTGAGGGATGACCGGTGGAACCATTTTCCTGACCTATTAAGAATTAGAAACATTCTGTAGATAATAAAACTGTCGGGTCTGAGGGAGGTGAAAACGATTGTCTCAGTTCAAATAGCGCCAATATTCTTCCCCTGAAGTCACATCTAATTAGCGGCGGGCTGTTTGAAAAGGTGAGAGAAAGCCAAGATTTTCATTTTTCGTAAGAAAAGGCAAAATTGGTTTTTTTTTAAAACAAGAACGATGTAACCCCGCCCGAAAGGAAGAAAGGATGCTCGATCAATAACAATTGGTCGGAAACGGTCACATCACAGAAAAGAAGAGAAAGAAAATGCCCGATCACCATTGGTCGAAAAACGGTCACCTGACATACGAGACCTGGGTTTTATAAAGGGGCAAGGAAGTATATCTCGAAAATAATGCGACTTTTGGAGTTGTCGAGAAACCCTGACCCGACAGACCCACCCCAGTTTGTTTCTTGTCCCCAGTCGACAGAAATCTTGGAGGAGTTGCAGTTTTCAAAAGAGCCTGAACGCGGGCATTTTATGCAAAAGAATCCTCAGACAAGAAATCCTTCCAGCCCAAGTCGAAGACAGAAGAGTTTTTCGGCAAGAGATTTTCGAAGACAAGAGAACTTCCAGCCTGACGAAGAAGAAGAAAATACAACCCAAGTCGAAAACAAGAACCCAGCCTAAGTCGACGAAGAAGAAGAAATAAACTTTTGCGAATAGTCTTGTGTCGAACCAAACCACACCGACATACACAATTTGTTGAAATCTTTAGGTTGAAAAATGTAGTCCAAGATTTGGGAAATGAGAACAATATAAACATTAAGAATAAAAGGTTGTTACCCATTTTTTTTTCATATATATATTTGTGTTTTGCCATCGGACTCAACTTGTATCGCGCTGGTCCTTTGTCTAAGATCAAACACAGTTAGACAGACCGGAGATCGGTACAGTTGCTTTAGTGACCAGGTATTGGAAGCGAGGTCCATTGATCATCTGACCAAGGGGTGGAGCGGCACGCTCCCAGGAGGAGCGACCACGACGTCACCGAAACCAGCCAGGTCGTCAGACAATTGTGTTTTTCCAATTTTGGCCGCTGCGAGAACCACCGCAAGGTAATTTTACAGTCTTGTGAAGTTTTGTTGAAATCGGTTGAAAATGAAATTCTTTAAAAAAAAAATATATATATATTATATATATATATTATATATATATATATATATATATATATATATATATATGCGTTTTCACTATTCCATTTTGCAAATTAAAATGGATAATCCACCTCAATATGACCATGGCATAACTCTCTCCATTGTGGTCGATCACTCAGAAACAGCCATCGAGCAACATCCTGCTTCACAAGGCTAAAAAAGACTTTAAAAAAAAATAATTTTTTTATCGTTCCATAGAACCCAGGTTCTCTCACCCTAACTAAGTTAAACATCGTTTAGAACGAGGCAATGCCCTATGCCTTATAACGTATATCTTTTCTTTGGTAGTAAATTCATAGAGGAAAATATGATGGAAATTATGAGGAAATGTTTCATATTTGAAGATAAAGTAAATTCAATATTATCAAGAAAAAATGAACAAATGAGAATTTTCGATTATCCTTTATATTTACTTGTAATTTAAGATGGGAAAATATAAACCACTGAAGCAGTCAATAGTAAATATATATTAATAAAATTTTCATCATTCAATTCGAAACACAATGAGAAAGCACCCATTTCATAAAATCAAAAACTCCTTCAAATTTACAGTTTTATGTTGTAAGGTGAATACTAGCAATTATTAACGTATTTATAAATATTAGTCAACTTCTGCGATTCTCAACCGACATGCTTTACACACTAGTGTACCACGTGACCCTCTTAAGTGTACCGCGAAAAAGAAAAAAAAACACCAGACACAGGTTTCACAGTAAATAAGATGCACAAATAGTTGAATAGTACATTGAAATAAATTAAGTTCATATTTGTGTGTGTATTTTTTTAAATCTATGTTTTTATTTCCTGATATTTAAATATATACCCTTTAAAGATTTTGCTAAGTATGCCGTGATATTTTCATTTGCTCCTATGTGTGACATTGCTTTCAAGTTTAGAGAAACACTGACTTACTAGATGATCTCAATGTCGCACCTTCAACTGATGTCGAATAAGTATTACTGACGATAATATGACAGAAGAACCCCCTCCTAAATTCGCCAAGTCAATTAATCAAGAACGATCCTTTCATTAGCTGAATATGTGCTACGCCAGTGCTACATACACTTTTGAATTCTCTTAGACTGGTTACCCCACAAGGCTGAAGAAATCAGTTTGCATTAATGTTTAATCCATAGCTGGTGTGATTCATTAAATTGGATTCATATTTATACCAATGGTAAGTAAATGTAACGGACCCAACTAGAATTCGAACTCGGCTCTCCGGTTTTTCATTCCATTACACCATCCGCTCATGATATTATGAGTTTTTTAGAGAGATTGAAAAACATTGTTTTTTTCTAATTACATCATTTACTGTTATGATTTAAGAGTATGGAAATCGATTATCATTATCCCTTTCACTAAGTTTTGTATTTTCTTTGATGTAACATTAAAAGGAAAATATTTTGGAAAATGATGAAAACAATTGAGGATAGAACATATTCAATATTATAAATGCCAAATAACTAAACACACTAATTTTCATTTATTATTTATATTTGCTTTCAGTTTGATGTGAGATATTTTGACCCTCTGAATCAGTCAAGTATAAATCAATGGGAATTCCATCATTAATTTCAGAACACAAAGCGAAAGGATCGTATTTGATAACATAAAAGCCCTCCTCCTGTTTACACTTCATATTGCAGTTTTAGGAAGTAAAGCGAGTATTATTACTTGCCGTTTACAACGTTTAGCTAATTATTAGCCTACCAGATGATCTTAATATCACATATATGAATCAGAAGATATTTTGAGCTTTTTTTTTCTTTTGGTGGTGGGGGGTACAGGAGGAAGAAAATCTACTCGTATATATTATTAAATATGGTAATTCCTTATCCTGACTGAAATTTGCCATTTTAACTACCTTCAGAATGTAAGAAATCATAGTTCACCACAGATTCGCTTCCTTTATTTGCGAATATCCAGATATATTTGGGAAAGTTTTACGTTGCTTTGCAATTTAAAGTTTTTTTCTCTTAGATTGACTACCACTCAAGTTATGACATTCTACGTAACCCTAGTTTTTAACCCATAGCTAGGCGAAGAGACATATTCATGGTTTTCAGCGCATATGTGAGAGGGGGTAGATCCCAGGAGGCTAGCCGATTTCGCTTTCCACATCAATCCCCTTCGCATATTATTAAAAAAAAACCAATATTGTTGAATAGCCATGCTGTAATATTTCTTCCAAAGATGCGTTCTGATTCGGACCAAAATGTTACCCCTTGGCTTCGTCTCGCGGATCAGTGTTTTATTTACATTTATATGCAAGTTCATTTTAATATGCTATTCAGCCAGCAGAAGCTTGTTGCTCGCCATAGATATATTTACTTATTCTCTAACCTCTAGGTCAAAACATTCGAATCCGTTATTTGTCTATTTTATATATTTGTTTATATTAGCATGAAATATTTGGCATATAAGCGAACAAATAGAGACAAGAATAGCCACACAATTCGTCTTATAGACAAATTACACTCAATACATTCGCAAATAATGCAGTTACCGGCATTTAAAAAGGCCTAAATTATTAAGAAAAAAGGTGTTTTAAATATAACTTGTGTTATATAATTAACGATTTCTTTTATCGAAATCTTATTATGATCCTCTTTTTATAAATCTATTATCACCGCAAGATTTTTTTTTTTTTGTTTTTTTTTTTTTCGGGTGGAGAAACTAAGTTAGTTTTATCTACAAACCCTATATGAGTGTCTTATCGTTTATTATTTCAAATATTTAATCAATAAAAGGAAGATATATTTACACATATAGACGAAGGTGTCAATTTAAATCTCCTAAGTTTGAAAAACAAACAAAAATGATGGATGTATTGATCTGATCAAAATATTTAGGATTTTAAATTGCTTTCTGAAAAAGAACATATGCTTTTATCTTTGAGAAATAAGTCATAAAGACATGAATCGTGATATTCCAAATATTTTCCATTATTATTTTATAGCCGTCATAATTATTTTTTCATGTTTATTATAGTAATGAAAGACAACGTCGAATATCATCTTCAAAAGCTTCATTCTCCTAAGTTGAACTGTTAGTAGTTAGGCAGCTTTTAAACAGGGTGTTTAGTATTTACACTATTTACATTGTTTGGACTATTCTCCTCTTCTTCGTTGCCATATTCAAAACGTTTCGGCCGTTTCTTCAGGTGATTGGAATTTCGAACAGAACCTTTTATTTCGTCCATCAGGGTAGATTGTTCTAGTTCCACGTGCCATGCATCTTCGAGATGTCTCAGTATCAGTTATCAACCTTTAATTCAATTTCTTCAAGTGTTTGTTCACCTAAGCTGTAGCCATTTGTTGGACTCACAAATCAAGGGCGCATGGCCCAGTGGATAAAATCGTTGGCTGAATCAAGTGACTTGAGCCAAAGTGTTGGCGATTTTAAGTCATTGAAATATTTCTTTGTTGCTGTTATCAGGTCTAAGTCATTCGGGATTTCTATTCCTTTAAAATCCATTTAAGGTCTAAAATCAGATGATATTCTGATGGAACAAAACCTAGTGAATAGGACAGATGCTTTTTTGTTTTTCTGCAATAAAACCCCAAATGTCTAAACATAATAATCGTCTTACTAGCCGTGTGGACATGTGTCAAGATCACAAATCTCGTGACCCATGAGGGTTGTGGGAGCACTATATGTTCCACAGCAACTGCAAAAGTGATGTCTCTTGGGCAAGATGGACTGACGGAGCCCATCAATCTTCAGGCCGATTTTGAATTCTGGTTGCCACCCAAGGCTATAGAACCCAGCCTTTCCTGTTATTTACTCGCAGCTGGCAGGAGAAGAGGACGATTTATACCTTTCCCAAGGGAATTAGTGAATGTAAATGAATACGACTGGAATTCGAACTCGGCTCTCCGATTCCTCAATCCGGGCTGCTATCCATTACTCCTACAATAAGAAACATTTTCCCGCAACTTCGCTTACCTTCTTTTCTTAAATTACTCCTTTAAATGGCCCAACACGTTAAGGCAATATTCTGTATTAATTGCTTGGTTCTACTTAAATATTAGCTCATCAGAAGATCTTCAATACCCCCACCAAAAAAAATTAACTATGCTTTTTCTTTAGGAATTTTGGCTTTTGAATATTTTTGGCTGTGAAGAACCCGAATTCCACCACTTCAAGTGGCGTTTCTTTGCTGTCATGATCATCGAAGTGTAAACATTATAAGTAGTACCAAATAATTACTACTTATATCGTTTCTGGCGAACATTCAAAGATCCTGGAATGACTTGGCTGAGATCTTTTGCATACTAATCATGAATTCTAAACCCAACTTGTTTCTTTATTATTTCAAATGTTTCAAGATTCTTTTCGGCAGGTTTAATGTTGATAATTACGTCATCAATAATTCCAGGCGTTAATACCGTTGATGTTCTGCTGCCATTTTGGGTCTCAAAATGTCCACACCAGGTGTATGATAGCGTCTTCTTCAGAGTTGATTTTATTGGTCACTTGTCACTCAGTGTTTGCATCAAACATTCACAGATGTCCGTTGGAATTTTCTTCAGAGTAAGAATTTCATAACGACCTACATTTTGATATGTGAAAATTTCACACTTTAACTAGAAATAACTAATTAGATGATCTTAAACAATAAACTTAAAGGTCATTCAAATTAATACTTAAAAAATATTCCATCCAGATTCCGTGATAAAATAACTCAAAATTTTGGAAATTGTTAAGAGCTTTTCAGCACCATCTTGCTTTTAATTTGATAATGTATTTTTATTATTGCACATATTTTATAGGCATACATTTTGACATATTTAGTGTACAATGTTAATGGATCTGTATGATGATTAAGGATATCGGAGAAAACTAGTGCTGAATTCAACAGATTCAAGAAAATAGAATATGTTCAGTTACTCTACGAGTCCATGTAGTCCATAGGAACAGCGCATGTAGTGCAGCTGTAGCAGCAGTGATGTGTCTAGGGTATAGTAACCTGACCGACCCGCAGGATCACAAGGATGGATTTGAAATCAGTTTTTATTCTTTTAGAATTGTTCTTACTGTAAAGCAATACAAAATCAGCCTTGCCTTTCTATTTAACTCATAGCTAAAGAATCCATGCCTTTCTCGAGGCCATTTTAGCTCGAAGTGAACCGAAAGGAAAAACCAGTGACCCGTTGGTTCACTGATGGTTCAGGTTATAAATCAATGAAGTTTCAAAATTCATTGAAATGAAAGTAAATATTTCAATTCATTCGTGTCGTCGTTGGTCTGGTTTACAAGCTCATCTTTAACGTTTTACTGATTATTTACAACTTTTAATAGAAATAGAACTTCCGGAATAAACTTGAACATTAAATAAAATTAAATTTAAAATATGTTTTAAATGTGCCAAAAATTATTTTAAAATCATATTCACTCAAAATTCTGCCAATTTGTTTGTTTTTTTTTTAATATTTCAAATATTGTTTGTTTAAAGAAAGAAATAATATAAAAAAATACTCTGCAAAGAACTGGACGAAACTGTAAATTATTTACCTTTAAAATATTCTAATTAAAAAAAATTCTGTTTGAAGATAGTTTAAATAAAATACTGTATAAGCAGCTAGGGCACCTCGGCGTGGTGTAATGGTTAGCAAGCTTGTCTTGCTAGAACATATTACGACTAAGTAGTGAGTTCGATCCTCACTGGGTACTCCATACTTCCGGCCTTGTGCCACATCTAAGGAGCGGTTGTATAAGCAGCTTGTATCTCATTATGCGCCGGACGAACATAACGCACGCTATTGCAGACATTTTATCTGAAAATATTTACAGTTTCGAACAAGAAAGGTGATTATCCTAGTTTGAAAGATAATTAGGAAATAATGAATATAGATACTGGTTTCAGTTAGACTTTCACGATGGATATGATAGACCGAAATATACAGAAAATTTCTATACTTCAGCTCAGATTAAAAAAGAGAAGAATAAGCCAGAATATTATAGCAACCAGGATGTTATGACAGAGTCAGTATCTCGAAAATATATAAATAAAACAGTACGTTTCTGACATTACGAAAAGATCGCATTTCTCTATAAACGAGCCATTCTATTTTGATTAAACAAAGCACAACTTTTACGGTTCTCTGTTTGCACTCGGCGTTTGTTTACTTCAATTGGAATTTCTATCATCAAAGCAAATGGTAAAAGTATACAAGATAAGTTCTCATAGTCTTTGTAGCTTTTAGATGGAAATGGTAAAAGTGGACGCAAGACAGAATTGTTATTTCGATTCTTGTATTGTTCAATAAGTCTACTTAACATTTTCTTTGCGGCTACAAGATTATTATAAATATAACATACTCTATTATTTTCATCCTAACAACACCACTTGATAATGTTTATTCACTAATATCATTTCACCGCCTTTCGGATTTTACTTAACTGCACGAATGTAAAAGAAAATATATTTTACAGGGATTGAGTGAAAATATGGTTCAGCTTTATTTTGACATCAGACGACATAAACCTGAAATCATAAAAGTATTGAAGGGTACATAATATTCAAGCTGAATTTAGGTCCTCATTGAACCAGATGGAAACAAAAATACAAAAGGACTAGAAAATTTATTTGTCAACAAGATTACTGAAATCTTACTTATTATAAAATGCAGATTGTGTGTGTGCGTGTCTGTTCGTTCATATATGGGATCGTATTTCCTACATTTTTCAACCGATTTCAACAAAACTTTACAGGACTACGTAAAATTCTATTGGCCAGCGTGAGAGCCAACAGCTGACTGACACGAATGTTAACTAGCTTGCTAGCATGCAGAAAAAATCGACAGCTGCATTCGTCACAAGTGAGAAAAATTTAAATCTGCATGGCACTTTACTCCAATTGGCTCATTCGCTTGCTTAAACTCAACGTTGCTTCTGATTCCGCAGAACTGGGTTGGTTGTGAAAAAGTATTTGTTGCTAACATTCTTTTTTCATTCGGGTTTTCCAGTTACGAGTCCTTTTTTAAAGCTGATCGTTTTGTGTTCATTTTGTTTAGTTCTTTTTTCGTAACAGATTTAATGTTTAGTATAGAGCTTAGAAAAAATTCACAGTGTGAGATAGGCAAGAAGTAAGACATGTAGCAACATCAGCACGGAAAAAGGCACTCCTTTAAAGGCAAGGAAGGGCAAAAATATTTTGAGTCAAGTGATAGCGATTGCTGTATGAGTCGTACGATTTTTGAATCAAGCACGGGCAACGCCGGGCCATGCTGCTAGTAATAAATATATGACAGCGGTGAAATATCGGAAGATCTTACTAGACCTAATGGATTTTTGACCCGTTCGTTTGCTGCTGTAACCTAGGTAAGGTTACTGAATAGAATAATCACACGAAGGTTGTTAATAAACGATAATACTTAGGATACAAACACCATATATAAGATTCGCCAGAGTCGCGTAAAACTGGTCAACTGCTAGAAGTGATTCAATTGAATTCTATAATGAATCTCAAACTGCAGGATACCTACCAACCGCCCCACGCACAAATTAAAAATGTGGAACATCTATATAAGATATTAGTAATACTAAATGGACAGCAATACATAGCAATAATAAACTGAATAAACAAAATAATTACTCGTAGAAAGTGGACCGTAATTTACTTATAAATTTTGGCCATAAGAAATGATACAAATTAATTAAAAAAAAATTAATTATATTGTAAAATAAAAGATAAACTATATCGGCAAATTACAGTTAATTCCCTTCTGTGATTTAATAATGTTTTGTTGTTTTTTTTTTCAGCAAATTTGATAATTTTTTCTAATTTTTCATTTAAATATAAAAAGCAAGGTTCATTTAAAGATATTTTTTAGTATGTTTCTATTTTAGCGTCGGGGTTTTGTTAATTTCTTTTAGGTTCCAAAAATATTTAGAAACGGACAACATATTTTTGTAACTGTTATTGGTGAAAGATAATATATGTTGATATCATCTAATTCTAAAAGAATTCTTAGTACTTCCAATATAATGTTTTTTTTTTACTGTTGAATTTTCTATAGTAGAAATAGTTCTTAGGTAAATAATAGAGTCAGTTTGACATCGGTTTTGCAATGGATATTTGTTATAATTTCTACAGTTATACATGTTGGTATAATCGGTGTTTGTTACTTTTGAATGGCTGCTATTACTCAGGTATTTGTATTGGTGTAAAATTTTATCATTATGTTTTTAATAATTTTTTAAAGACTATCTGTACAGCTATAGTTTAGTTTTAGTGTCTTTTTATTAAACATTTTACTGGGTGGAATTGTTTATCAATTAAATGGAGGAACTTCTGCAATAACTTAGTACTAACCATTGGTTGGTATACAAACCCCATTTAAGCAAATGGCTCGTACCAACTGGTTAGTATCGTGTTAAATTACCTCCCTACCTCTTTGATTTTAATTATTAGGAAAGTTGACTTATATGAATCTTACGTAATAAATTACGTAATTGTTTAAGATTTATATGCAGACAATTCGTGCTTTGACCGATAATTTTTCTTAGGTGAGTTTGAATTTAGCATAGGTCACATCTGATTGGCAAAGCTCACAAGCCAATTTATATCCTGTTTTTTATCTTCTTGAAAAAGAGGTAATATTCTTTCTTTTGAAATTAATTTAATCGTTCACTCGCCAATAGTATACCGTCGCCTCAGGAGACACATTTTTAGCGTTGGAAGATAATTGTAATTATGTAGCGATTTTAAAAATGTTTTCGTTTTAATATTCTAAAATAAATAATACTGAGCTCTACTCTGTATTGAGTTTTCTTTTAAATTAAATGTTACGTACAGTAGAATTATTATCCATTTGTTCTCATTTAACCTGGATATATATCATATATTCCATATATATATATATATATATATATATATATATATATATATATATATATATATATATTATTTATTCGAAAATTATAACATAAACATATACGATGTTTATATAACATGTTTATGTTATAATTTTCGAATAAATAATTAGATTTGCTCTACTCCCTATTGAACACTCTTTTAAGATAGTATTTGTTAGTTATTGGAATTTATTCCGTATACACCAATCTTATACTTGGGTATATATATCATATCATATATTAATATATATTATATATGTATATTATATATTCATATACATATATATATATATATATATATATATATATATATATATACATATTATCTATATACATTATATATGTGTGTATGTATATTGTCATAATATATATATATATATATATATATATATATATATATATATATATATATAAAACCGATGATTGCAGAAAAATATCGTTGCCAATATATTACTTTGATAGCTACTTTAGATTTTCACATTTAGGTGAATATACATTTTTAATATTTGAAATAGGATTCCATTAGGAAAAAACATCACCAAATACAAAATTGCAAAATCCCATCTCATTCCTTCTTTGAACAAATAAAGTTACAAGCAAATAATCTTTAAATATGAGACTATTAGTATTTCTCTTTGTATGTATAAGTTATTTTCAGGCAATTTAATAATTTATTGCTGATGTTATCATAAATGCTTGAAGGATTAATATATATGAATGCCGAAATGAAAACGGTAAATCGCAAATGAAAGCGTAAAACACTTGTGAAATAGGTTCAGTCAAAGAAAATTGATTAAAATCGTTAATTTTGGTAAATAATAGGCGCCTCTTCATGCATAAACCAGAAAAAGACCGCCAACATATCATATTATAATGTTCTGTCCTTTTTATGTTGGAGACTTTTCTCTATTACATTTTTTATTCGTCACTTTTATTACTGACGAAATTCAGCTCAAGAAAGCCATTCTTATGGGAACATTCAGTTAATCTGATATAAATTGACATCAAGCCATGTATACGAAAAGAACTAGCTTTTTCTAAGTGGTTTATAGCAATCAACTACTTATACATAATATATTATTTAACCACTTCGATTGACACATCACTTTAATCCAGTGTGTGAGTATATGAGGAGACGTGTATGTGTGTGTGATAAATATAGGGTACGTCCCTTTTTTGAGGACACGTCTCTCAAGAGATTTGTTTTCTAACTTATTCTTATTAGTTTCACTTTTCAGATAATATAAAACTTGAACTTATATCACCAAATGAATAAAAGCGCGACGTATTAGTACAGAGCTAGATCGATTTCTGAAAATTCCCCGATCATTCGAAACTTCTAAAGGAGCCGTGAGCTGCTGACGGGGTTCTAATTGCAGCAGCGAAACGAAAAAATCATAATGAAGGTTTTAATGCCATAAGAGCACCTCTGAGCCAAAGACTCAGAAAATATTCGCCAACTGCTCCAGAAATCAATCTAAGCCATTGCAAAGGGCTACAAATGTTCACCATCATAAGAGCTGTGAATGTTACATGTGATGCAAAGAGTTTAGTACATGTCGGAAGAGACAAGATAGAATCCGTGCGAAGAAATTTCTAAACAGGATAAAAGACAAAGGAAAACATTTGATCACGGCTAAAAGGTAGGCCTAAAGCACGATTGAAATTCCAAGAGACATGCATGCCAAATTTGCTGCAACTGTGATGGTTCTGGGAGTCGTCAGCAACGAGTGAAATGTCATGCCACCTCACTACTTTCCTCAGGGCTTCGGTGTCAATGCTGCTGTCTATAAGATTTTAGAATCAGTTATGAAGCCTTGGATAGGCAGAGTACGCAACGGAAAATCATACGTCTTCCGACAACATCCTGTATCGTATCGTCAATCTAAGAAAACGTAAGCATGGATGCGTGATAATCTCCATGTTCACGTCTTCCCCAAAACATGACGTTCAATCTCACCAGACCTGAATCCACTGGAGTATTATCTAAAAGTCGTAGTTGAGAGAGTGACCAGTCAACATAATCATCACTTCATAAAATACCTAAAATCCGACTTAAACAGGTGTATGTTAAAATTGATATATATCATCTGGTTGGCGGGGTGGGGAGTCAACCCATATTTAAGTGGCCATCGATGCTAACGGTAAAATGAATGAATTAGATAGGCGGGATAAAAAGATTCTCAAGATTATTTACGCCAATTTGTTATCAACTAAAGCGTTTCAGACAATTTTCTCAAGATCTGACTAACCTTAAAAAAAATTGTATGTTCACTTGTCACTTCTCTTAATTTAGTCCATCCTTCAGAAAATTTGATTGTAAAATTATTTTTTATAATGTAAACGGAGAGTAGCGAGAAGATATCATTTTATTGTATTTACTATTATTATTATCATTTTTAATATTATTATTATCATCATTTATATTATTATTGCTTTATAACTTGGTATTGATACTTAAAACGTTATCATGCAGAACTAACCTGGTTGGGATTTTTATGCAAAAATACAATATTTGTTTATCTCTCTCCCCCTCTTTTCTCTTAGTATCTCAATACATACATACATATATATATATATATATATATATATATATATATATATATATATATATATATTAGAGTTTGTGAGATAACGAAAGATGAACTCTTGAATACTACGATAAATTACATCCTGCAGCAAGGCCTTTAATCGAGAGATTGAAGGTTTTGAGGAGCATGGAAACACCTCTTAATTGCGGTTGTCCCCAGCTCCACCCTGACCCGAGACGGTAGCCCTTGTTAGGGTCCCAGCTATGGGAAAACAGTGAGCCCCCAAACAAAATCCAAACACTATTAAAGTATAAAAATATATATTTATAGTAAAAATAATAGCAATACTTTTTATATAAAAGATTACCGCCAATACCTATTTATAGTAAACATACCGACAATACATTTTATAGTAGAATACATTTTATAGAGAATACGTTTTATCTGTGGTTGAAGGCATACAATTGCGTTCAAAATGTTGAGATTTGTACATTAATAAAGGTTGATATACCGCTAAACGAAGTCAACCAATCATACACACGCACACACACACACACACACACACACACACACATATATATATATATATATATATATATATATATATATATATATATATATGTATACAAGAGAGAGAGAGGGGGGATAGAGATTGCTGGCTATTTAAAGATAGAGATAATATTTAAATAATGGAAGTATTAATTATGATATATAATATCATTTTTTTAGGGACAAGTACTAGCGGCTAATAAACGACAAAGAATTAAGGATCTTATTTTACATGGCTGCCAGTCAAATAAAAAATGTGGCTGCCGTTTCTCTAGGTCTATCGCTGATCTGTTAACGGCTATTATTGAATTTTTCTGTCAAACTTTAGATGAAAACGGTGAATTGTCTCCCTAAATATTTTAAATGCGTTCGAGAGGGTTGAGCATACTGGCCCTCTCCATTATACCAAGAGCTAGACGAATATTTAACCTTATCCAATAGTCCCTAACAAATTGTGTAATGAAGTCCGTGTGAAATGGATATAATTTCTAGTTTATAATAATTCAGGGGACATCTAGAGTTTGTCCTCGGGGTTACGTTGTTTTTGATCTTCATCAACAACATACCCGATGTCATCAGTTCCCAACAATGTAACTATGTAGATGACACAACAATTTACTCCTGCCTTGTAGCAAAGTCTGAGGGATCAGTAAAGCTGTCAACTGCTCCAAGAAAAAGACCTCCAAACGGTGGTTAACTGGAAAAAGTATTGGCTTTTAAATTTGAACTCATTCAAAACAGAACTTTTCGGCCATATCTGATGCTGAATTCCATGAGACGGCGTCTCCTTGTTCTCCACTAACGTGAAATAGTGATTATATTGAATCAAGTGCTAGGTTTACCGTATGGAAAGTTTGATCACTGTGTCGTGCCAGACAATTCTTCTAGCCAGAATCCCTCATGCACATTTATAAATCTACCATTCTTCAGTGCATTTAATACTGTTGCTATATCTGGTCTGGTGCTCCAACAATATACCTCGAGATTCTTGACAAAATCCAAAGAAGGGTCTGTTATATAATTGATCCTGACCTGGCATCTCGACTTCAGTGACTTTCTCGACAACGTTGCGTAACTTCCATCTATCTTTTCTATAAATATTTTTTATGGCAATTGTTCTGATGAGCTTTTCTTCTAAGTGCTTCGACTACATGAATTTGATTGGCGACTAAGTCTCACCGTTTTCCTTCTGAACCATCTAGATGCAACAGTCAGTTTTATTCTAATAGTTTATTTTGTCGCACTTCTTCATATGGAACTCCCTTCAGATTTTTTGCTTCTCTACCAACTACAATCTTCAAAAAATTAAATACGACGTCTATCTCCATCGAAACCAGTCACTTTATCTCTAATTCCTTGGAACTTTGATGAAATAAAATTGATTTCCTCAATTCAAACTTTTGAATATATTTTAAGCAGAATATAAAACAAAAATTAAATTGACAAAGTCTTGTGTTACTTTAAACTCAATATAATTTTTTAAAAAATAAAAACTTTTAAAATGACTAATTTTTTTCAGTTATTTTAAAACTTTATTTTTTAACTGTTCCCGCCTCATCTGGAGACCAATCACAATACTGGATGTTCAAGCACCAAAAGAAAGGCAAATTTTCTATCCAGAGATAATCCTGATTCAAAAAAACAGTATAATACGTCTATGTAAAGTAAGTTTGGCCGGAGTTAGAGGGCTTTCAAACACACGGATAGTCGGACAAACAAAATTTGCCGTTTATTTATTTAGATAAATTGATAAAATCTATACATTTAATTATGGCTGAATAATTAAATTTTAAAAAAGTGACATTGAATGACAACGAAGAGTTCTAATATATAATGTACTGAGCAAATTTAACCTAATTTTCACTTTAACGAGAAGTACGTTATATATTCAATACAGATTAAACATTTTACATAATATATAGTATAAATTTAAGATTAATATCCAATTTAATCAGCAAAACGGTTTTAAACAGAATATGTGTGTTGAATTATACATAGAAATACGACTCTTCTCTCTATCACATCCCAAAATTCCAAGAAAAATCTTTAACCAAAAAATGATTTGACGAACTTGGAACTTTGCGCCCGCAAAAAAAAAAAAAAAAAACTAAAAAAAACTAAAAAAACAACAACAACAAAAAACAAAAATAAAAAAAAGAACAACAAAAAACGGAGTGTCAAAAAGGCAGTTTTTAAATTGATGCGCCTATTATTTTAACCACCTTTCAGGTTTAGAATTATAAAGATAACTAAACATATAATGAAGGGAATTTGTACATTTTTTGTCATTGATGATTTTCAAAAATATTAAACCCTATATATTCATTAGATATTTTATTTACAACATTCTAAAAATTGTATATTTACAACATTCTAAAAATCTACAATTAAATAATTTACCAGATTATAAAGTTCTAATCGATTGGCAATAAGCCGATGTTTTGCCAACTATTCACATAAACAGTCTAACAAATAAATAGTGTTTATTATATTTGTTGTCAATTCTCAAAATCAAAGAAAATGATTAAATTGGTTTTCATTTTGTTTAGGTTTTATTACAATTGTAATCATCATTTTTTAAAGCAACAGGCTTTCCTTAGGAATGAAGATAGTTACAATAATAGCGGCGTCAAGGGAAAAACCATCCTTTGAACACTCAGTTACTTTCGGGAGGAAAGAGAATTCTTGTCGGATGCATTATATTACTAAAACCCCTGGGAAAGGTATGAATCCTCTTCTTCCTCCAGCTATGGGTAAATATCAGGACAGACGAGGTTACTCTGAGTTCAAAATCGGCCTGGAGAGGGTTGGCTATCTTTCCCAAGAAACAACAATTTTAAATATCCCTACGACCCTAACAGGTCACGGGATTCGCGCGTTTACCACTTTTTTTTTAACCAATCGGAATACATGATTTGAAAAGGTTCAACTTTACGCTCGAAACGACAAAACTTATTTTTTAAACCAAATGGCCTCGTAAGAATACATTAAAATAACTGGATTTGAAAAGTTTTCTAAAAATTAGTGGATTCACTATCAACAGGAACAGCAAAAATTGAAAATCATCAAGATGTTGACTTTGCACGGCTAAAATGGTTTACCATTTTCATTATTTACTGGAAGAACCAAAACAATTTTTAAAGCTTTTATAAATTTAAACTAACAACCATATCCTTGTGCCACACCTCCGTTTTTTCTTTATTTGTCATTGGGTAAAAATACAAATGATACTTATTATAGGACAATTTTAACCATCGCATCCTAAAATCACGGATTGGTCCATTTCTGACCAATCGCGTTCTCTTCTATCCCACATTGAGAAAGTCAGTAGCAGTTCTATTCTTGGAAAATAAGGCACGGCGCTATCTGTTTTAATTCTTAATTATCACTCAATCAGTAATCATACTAATTCATATTGATATCACCTCATTTAGCATTGGAACATTCTTTATTTAGGTTAATCTTATTAAAAACAAAAAAAAAAAAGGGAATATAGATGGTTCATGAATTATTTTTTTCTCTCGCAGACATGGCAATCTTCTTTATCATGCCCTAACTACAAATGAATGCCAAATGTTTCCTTGTAGAGAAACGGCTAATGGTACCATTTTCATTATTTCAAGAACCACTGCTTTGTGGAACTAACAACCATATCCACATATGGTACAAAGTCACTACTCATTACTCTTACATTCATATCCCACACTTCATTGAGAAAGCCTCTGTCTTAAGTACCTCTTTAGCATTGCATTCGGTTGGCAATGGAACACATGGGTAGAACATGACGAACCAGTTTCATCATTGACGATGAAGACGAACACAGTTCATTGACGATGAAGTTGCAATAAAAAAGGGAGAAGCGGCATTGATATTTTGTCTACATTTCGCACATCAAGCAATTTGGAAGCGTCGGGTTTGAGGACGCTACAACGGTACTGGTGGTCAGGTGATTTCCAATAAAGTAATCCAGTCCATTGGCTGACATTGAAAATTTGTGACTCAAATGATTTCATATAAGGTAAACTACTTCCTGTAATCGGTTCTCTTGATATATTCTATAGTCTGAATAACCCTACTTCTGTCGAAACTGTTTTCTCATGACGAGACAAGAACGCTCTCACGCACGCGCAGACACACACACAACACACACACACACACATATATATATATATATATATATATATTGAGTTGTAGCCGGACTTGTTTAAAACAACGAAGATGTTTGCTTAATCAGCTTTCTGATATACTATTTCAGGATGGTTGCGTAATACTTTTGCAGCAATCTTTAGTGATTTATATAGGACATTAGATGAATTTTTTCTTTTATCATATCTCTCTTTTACAGATTCAACCTTAAGCAGATCACAGATTTCCCGTTCTGTGGTAATTAGCTGCTGTTCTTGGACTTTAATTATGTTTTGTTACAGTTTCACAATCTCAGTTTCTTGAAGTAGGCCATTATATTTTTTGTATATATGGCATTAATGTCCGGGAAGTCCTTTTTGGTTGTCAGTTAAATCATAGTCAGAAATGTCTCTAAATCTTTCAAAGTTATTCGGGTGATATATAGTTCCTTTATATAATATATTCAGTTTTATTGGAATTTTTAACCTACGTTGAGATTCCAATCTGTTAGTAATTTGTTTTAGTTTATTTAGAATTTGTTTAAGCTGTTCAGAGGTGGTTGTCCTTTTTAGTGTCTTATGTATCTCCTGTTTCTTTTCGTTGAGAGTTATTAACTTATCATTAGTTACTATTATATTATAATATTATTTTATTAGTGTAGGTTAGTTGTGTTACCAAATATTATTTTTCTATACTGTGAATGTGACAGGAATATTAGTGTAAATGGCGCGCAAGCAAGAAAATAACACCAAGAAAATAACAAATTAAATCTACAAATCCTTGAAGCAATCTTCATTAAAAAATTGAAGCCGATACTGAATATAACCAGCTACGAATAGTATAGTAGTGTTCTAAAATGCCTATGAAAAGAATAGTTTTCACGCTTTAATGCGCCCTCGACCATGAAATTCCAACATTGCCTTATCCAGTTGTAATACAAGGAAGAATATTCGTGAATATGAAAGGATTATGATAAAAATATGCAGTTATCATGTTTGTCATTTATTAATACACACACGCACACACAGACACACACACACACACACACACACACACACACACACACACACACACATATATAAAAATATCCTAAGAAAATTATTTTAACCTGTACCACCGAAATCCCATAATATGATCACAGAAATAACATATATGTGCAATGAGACGGTGTTTGTATGGGTTCAGTTCTGGTTCCAAACTTTAGCAACTTGTACATGGCCAACCTAGAAAATAATATATTTAGCATCACCAAGATACCCTCCATCGACCTAAGAGGTGTAGATTATATTCTTATTTGAGTTAAAACATAGAAGAAATACTTGTTTCTTCATATTTGACGCGATTCGTAAACATATCGCAAATATCTCCTTCCGGTTGAGTTCAATTGCATCCTTCTGTTTTATGGTATTAAAAAATATTTTTATAATAACAAATAAGCTAAATAAATTACATATTTACAAGAAATCAGAAAAACATAACGATTTAATTTTCTTTTGTCATCAGGTTAAGTTCTGCAAAGAATTAGTGGGAAAATCTAAAACAGTATATGAAATTTATCCGCTGAAAAAGCAAAAATAAATAAATAAATAAATAAAACGATCTAATTACATGAAAAGCAAACTAAATTCCACGCTCTGGTTTCACTTGTTTATATGTTGAGAGACTGCTTAAATATACGAACTTATGATAGGTCATCTGAAACATGGATAAACGACTATCCACAATGGAAAACATATACCTCAACATCATCTGAAGCTAAATATTTGATTATTCATAAAAATGCGTAAAGCTTTTCTGCATTTTTTCTGATATTTATCGATGTTTTTATTGCGGTAAATATATCTTGCTTTATTTTATTTTCTTATTTTAAATTATATCACTATAAAAATGAATATCTAAATCAGTGTCTACCTGTCAAGCGACATTCACTCATCCATTTATTGTAAGTATTTGCAACAAAAAATATTTTTGTTTAGGTATTTTTTAATATTAGATTCTGACTATAATAGCGTAATTTAAAATACTGAAGTATTCTCCAAGAAGAGCAATGAACGCCATCTTTGAAATATATCATTAAGCTAAAGACGTCTGAATGTCCTAAATGTCTTCAAGTCGCTAAATAAAAATGAACTGCCAAAAACGATAAATTCTTGGAGAGAATTATTTCAGGAGAAATTTTAAATCAGCAGTTATACAGGAAATAATAGCAGGAAGATGAACACTATGAAAAGTTTTAATTTCCGAATATCTCAGAAAAAAGTAAGAGAAGATGAGGTCTTCAAAGTACAGAGAAGACAGGTGACGTGTGATGGAGACATGATTCACCGAAAATGTATAAAATGTCAATATAAGAACAACTTTCTCTAACACGTACTCTACATGAACCTAATCCGTTGAAGCCACACGTCTACAATCACACACACACACACAGACACACACACACATATATATATGTGTGTGTGTGTGTGTGTGTGTGTATACATATATATATGTGTGTGTGTGTGTGTGTGTGTGTGTGAGAAGTGGGTTAAAAAAGATTATTTCATGTGCCTTGCCATTCAGGACGTTGTCAACCATGGCTCTCCACAATTTCCTGTCGTTTGTAGCTCTTAGTAAATTGTCTTTTTGCTATCTCTCCTAAATCCTGTTCGGCCATCCATTTACACAACCTCGTTAAGTAGGTGATGTAATGATTAAGACATGTTGGACCGGGGGGGGGTCCATCCTTGCTTCAACATTTCCTGTAAAATTGAAATTTTCAAAGCCCTATTTTCTCATTATGGAGCCTGGAATTTTCAAATATCTCTTTGTAATGTTAAATATAAATGTTATTTTTGTTTCCATTTTCTATAAACTTCATAGATTATGGCACTTTCTATTCGTCTTCGACTTAGTAAATTGCGTCAATTTCTTTTTACTAAAACAGTCTTTTGCAGATTGTGAATACGAATGTTCTGGTCGCATTCAAGTGCAATGGGTGTTTAATTTTAGATCATTTTT
This sequence comes from Acanthosepion pharaonis, assembly GCA_903632075.3. Classification (NCBI taxonomy): domain Eukaryota; kingdom Metazoa; phylum Mollusca; class Cephalopoda; order Sepiida; family Sepiidae; genus Acanthosepion; species Acanthosepion pharaonis. The sequence continues at coordinate 2,535,695 of CAHIKZ030001968.1, read as the reverse complement.
AATTTTAGATCATTTTTTAATTTTAGATCATTTTTATGTTCATTTTTTTTTTTAAATCTCGGGAGGTTTCATCAGATATTCTTTCTTAATTACAGTGTTTCACGCAAATATGAACCTGTGCGTGTAATGGTATAATTTCGAAATTCTTTCGTATAAAGTTTCGAACAGGTCTTGTATTTATAGATTTTTTTTCAAATGGAAACAAGATTTCTCTTAATAAGAATCTGTTGTAATCAAAATTCATAGAAGACGTTACAAGTCACTCTTTTTAGAAATCTTTTTTCTTCGGGCCTTTAGAAATGACATTGCTTCAAGTTCTAAAACTCGGCTACAGTGTGAAAAGAAATATATAGTTTTCTCGATGACAGAAAGAAATTCAAATAGCTCAATAATAACTGATATTGGTTTTGGTGTAAAAAGCAAATTTACTGGGCTCAGAATGAATTTCACCATTTAAATTATTGCAAAGAAACTTCGATATGCACTATCAATTGTGAATTGAAAAATCAACACTTGCCAGTCATTTCTATTTCAGGAAATTATTACAGATATGATTGGAGGTTTTTACATCACGAATTCTTAAAAAGCATTTTTAAGCCTTCCTCAAGATTAATTTATGTCAGAATTAATATAAGAAATTATGAAATGTTTCATTATTCTATCTTATACACTCATAGTAAAGAGTTAGTTTAATTATGTTCAGGCTCTTTGTATTTTGGGGTTAAATCCCTAGTTTTTGAATTGCTTAAAAGTTAAATTTGGCATTGCTCAAAATTTATATATTCTTGTTTAGTCGAAGAGACGGACAAGGTGAATAAGCTAAGACTGGTGAGTATTGATGTCCCCATAACATAAAAACCGAGTGAAAAGTACCTATTACTTTGTAGTGAAGAAAGTATTCGTTTCAAAATTCGGTATACAGATCCCTGAAGTATTTCGAAACATCGTAAATATAACAATCATGATGTCTAAAAGTGCGTAAGAGAATAATTGAATTGATATGAAGAATGCAAATTAATCGCTCATCTCACAATTTCACAGAATCATTGTTTTTCTGTGGTTAATTGCTAATTCTTATTGTTGACCATGTTCCTATTACCATTGCTTTTTGTCCCTGGTCTGCCGACAAATGAATCTAAGGCATTAAGTTTTTTACTTGAGACTTTCCTACTGCTTCGCCTTCAAGGTAGGCCCTACGAATGTTAACATTTTGTAGTTCTTTATCCTTATATAAGGATCACCGCTGTTTCGCTACAAAAGGGCGTAACATGATGAAAAAGGTCCCAAACTTGATGAAAAATTGTCTACCGTCTTGATGTTTATGTTATTATTAAGAGGAAGTAATTTTTGATTATTTTATTAATTTTTTCAATTTTTTTAGAACGTACGAAATTTTGATTAAAAATCTTGTTTTTCTTGCGTCAACGGAATGCAATTAAAAAGTATATTTTAGCCGCGGTTACTTGTTTTTGAGGTGTTAACTGACAGTTACATCGAAACTGTTTTCAACCTTTCTAGCACGTTCGAAATTTTGGTTAAAAATCTTGTTTTTCTCGCGTCTGCGCTTGGGTGGAACAAAAATTAGTATTGGGATTTTTTAGCATTAAAAACACATTTTATGGGGAAAATTCTTGAAAAAAATCAAATAATTGTCGGATTTTAGTGAATCTTTCATAACTTATATAAAATGAAGGAAATTATTTTAGACATGTTTTTTTTTGAAAGTCATGGTGAAAATATTTTTTACCTCTGTTAATCCGGCTTAATTTTATGAAATCTCGAAAAATGTAACATTTTTTATTATATTAGTTGAATGCCGAAGATTTTGAAGAATATAAATCATCGAGTTTTTGTAAAAGTTGATTTACACAGTTACCGAAAATCAGCTCTGAATTATAACATACAGAACCCAATAAAAATAAGACTTTATTTAATTAAAAAAATATTTTAATTGTTTTAATGAATAATATAGATTAAGGACAATATTGTCTGAAGCCAAAATATTTTCCGATGAAAAATTAATTTTTAAAAGAATTGTTTTCTTTTTTTTCAATTTTAAATACAAAATGTGATGAAGTTGTTAAATATTTTAGAAGTTATAATATGTATATATTATACTGCATCTGATTATATGTACAGCGAATTGGCGGTGATTGGCTGATTTACATGACGTTCTCATATATAAACAAGTGTCAAGTGCGTGCCTTCTTTCTTTTTCCGGCGTTCGAGTGTAGTAATATATTTGTAATATATATGTAGTAATCAGTTTCACATTCCTCAATCATGTTTTTTGTCCTTGAATCTCACATCTGACTTGTTCAAACGTATTTCGCGCCATTCATAATCCTTCTTGCCGTAAAGACAAAATCTGCCGGCTTTTATGTATGCCTCAGTCAGTTATGGAGGTTTTTCATACCCACCTAGTCCAATTGATATCAGTCCTAAGATACTAGGTATTTTATATGACCGTGTATGGCACTGTCAATTTTTTGCCTTTTTCGTTGGAGCGATAGGCCCATGTTTACGAGGTAAGTCGCCATTTTCTTCGCTACACTGTACCTGATGCTCCAAGTCCATAGCCTCTGTTGCGGGAAGGCTGGCTGTGCTTAGGTAGAAAACATGTGTCTCCTTGTATGTATTTTTCCCACAACAATAACTGTGGACTTGGATGTGAGTCCCGCTAATAAAATTATAAGGTTACAACAAAGCTATATATAAATACAAACGATAATGTATTTATTATCAAAACAACGATATATATATATAGACAATAAGAGATTGTTACGTGTAACAGATCAATGAATATGAAAGATGAAATCATTTAAACTGGTGAAGATTTTAGTTTAGAAGTAAATCCGTGATAAAAGTAAATGGAAGTGAAATGAAAGGTACGTGTGTGCATGAGTGTCCCGGTGGGGGTCAAATTCCCACCACGTGGGAGCTACATCTTATGGTCTAAGATAATAATAGAAAAGAGAAGGATGACAGTGAATGTCACCTCCTGTTCATAGGCTTCAGTAGCGTCCCCTAGCGACGGTTTTTTTAGTGAAGTAGGTGGGGGTAGTACCAAATACTGAAAACTTTCAAAACACTCACTTTTGCTGACGAAGATGCATTCTGTTTTCTTGCCATGAAAAACATTTTATTATTCATGTCAAGATTTGTAACATTTTTGTTTAGTCACAGTTATTCAGGTTAATTTTATTGGCAGATTATCAATACTTTTGCCTCGGTTTGAAAAATCTAGACATTAATTTTGCAAAACTGTTTTTTTTTTTTTAATTTGATTGCTTAATTTCACTTCATAAATCTAATGTCAAAATTAATTCGTTCACGTTTAAGATTTCGGTACAATAAAACTAGATATTCTCTGAAACCAATTCACCAGTTTCGAAAAAGTATATCATGCCCTGTTTACTTCCATCTGCAATTACTTGTTCACCAATTCAGTTGAATAACAAGAAACTACACATGCGAACGCAAATTATATGTGTGTATTTGTGTGTGTATTAACGCGAGGAAAATGAGCCTTGAATTAATTTGTAGCGAAGATAACTGATTGCACGGATTTCAAATATTCTTGGCTTCATTAAATATATATTTTCATTTTCGAAAGAAAATTGGAAGAGCCAATTAAAAACAAGATAACTTGCAAAAGTTGAAACAATTTTTTGGGCTAAAAGAGGATTTCTGAACTAAATTTAAAATAAATTGAAATATGTATTACATAGATTTATAAAGCATAGATTTATTTGATATAAAACTAAATATGATGTAAGGAAGACAGAGTAAACAACTGATAGCCAATAGGATGAAGAGGTACTTGATCAGGAAAGAACGTCGCATTCGAGGCTGCATGGAGTCTGTCTCGTAGACAGAGGATGCCTTTATCGAATGTTATTTTTTTATTTCGGAAACTGAACATGTGTTTAAATTGATTTGCAAGATATACTGATTTTTTTAATGATTATCATTGTTTCTAGTTATATTTTCTATTTAATTATCCAGTGCGCCTTATATATATATATATATATATATATATATATAATATATATATATATATTCAATTTACATTCAATTTACATTACATGAATCATTCACACAAAAAACAGATATAGAAGTTAATGATTTAAATGGCGAGAATACATCTTCACAAACAAATTTAATAAAGTACATTAACCCCAAACCTGTATATGAATGTTATGATCCCTGTTCATAAATTCCAGTTGCATAAGGTCTTTTTTTAGTTTTTACAAGCTTTCGTCTGTTCATACAGACATCTTCAGGTATGGAAATAGATTTGTTTTTGTTTTTTACTTGTCGGTAAATAACTGACATTCCTGTATTTATAGAACAATTTAGTTCATGCCACATTGACTGAAAAACCTACCAGTACAAAATAATTCTCCTATTAGCATATTAGTACAAAAACGCACAATCTTGAAATTTAAAAATTCAACCGCAGCGTTGCGACTGCACGCTCCCAAAAAAATTCTTACAATTAACAATAACACATTTCTAAAAACATTTTTCGGATTACATCTATATTTTCGTTTTCCTGTTATTAACGACAAGAAAAAAACAAAAACAAATTTATTTCCATACCTGAAGATGTCTGTGGGAACAGACGAAAGCTTGTAAAAACTAAAAAAGACCTTATGCAACTGGAATTTATAAACAGGGACCATAAAATTCATATACAGGTTCGGGGTTAATGTACTTTATTAAATTTGTTTGCGAGGATGTATTCTCATCATTAACTTCTATATCTGTTTTTTGCATGAATGATTCATATATATATATATATATATATATATATATATATATATATATATATATATATATATATATATATATATAAAAACACTAGTAGTCAGTTCGCGTTCACTTGATGCATATATTTATAAATATTGAAAAATAGATGCATAGAGAGGTGCTGCCTACCAGTTCGTGAAAATCAACCGGATATATATTTTATTAATTAAAAGATTTTAGTAGATACACGTATTTCAGTAGAGGCTCTGTTCATTTATTAAACAGTATATTTATTTTCGTATACTGGCATGAACAATCAAGAAATCTAAAATCAGGCCGGTTATTCAAGCCGGTAGACTAAATAAGCGGAGTGTCTACTCAAGTAAGCGTATTCCTTTAGAAACAACGTTTAAGTAATAAAAATAGAATAAAATTATGTATTAGGGGAAAAATGATAATTTAACAATGTTATCAAAATTAATGGTAAACTAGAAAAATCTTTCGTGTGACGTAATTCGTCTTTTAGGATTTCATCTGACTAAAGTGATGTTTACGTAGATGTAATTACACATGCGCACAAAGAAGAAGGGATATACATTTTAAACTTAATTTTAAATCTGCTTCGATATATAGATTAGCTAATAAAGAGAAACAAAAAACTAAATGAAATTGGCAGGAGTATGCTTTGCCTTATAATTCACGTTTAGTTCCGTTTATATTTAAGTGTGGACAAGATATATCTTTCTGATATTGTAAACATATGTGACAGCATAAATTGTTACACATGTTACTCATAAAGTAAGCATCATTTATTACCGGCATTTTGTAAAGATTTCAATTACGATTATTTAAATATCTTGGAAAGTATTTACACTACACTGCGTGCCAAATTATTATCGAGATAACTTTTTTTTCTAATATTTCAAAAACCGTCCAATCCATTCACACAAAATTGTATTTACATTGTTGCGTCAGTTTTTCTCATCGTTGTTGCCATATACACGACCGTTGTAGGCTCCAGCCTTCCTCACGTGATTGGAATTTTTGAAAGGAACCCTTTATTTTCGGAAGGTTGTTCTAGTTCCACGTGCCATGCCTCTTCCTTTAACTAAGTTTTTGTTTATCACTGCAGTAGCTAGGCATTGAACTCACAGCACTTTGGGTGAATTCCCTGGATTCAACCAACGCTTTTATCCACTAAAACATGTTCTTGGGATATCAATGTATGAAGTTTTGGGATTTATAATCTTACTGTCTGAGCATACATTTTTTACCAAAGCTCACAGTGCAACAAAGATGAGGACAACAGTTTGAACAATGTAAGAGGTGTAAATAATTACAATACCTCATCTCAGAAATATAGATCTTGGAAATTATAAGTTTTCTTTTAATTGCGATAAAATAAATGTAATAACTTAGATTAAACCATTGTTGTTGTTTGTGATTAGAAAAATGAACTGAGATCAGTCAAAAACGACGAATGAAACCCACTTGCTGAGCCAATCTTTTGAACACCTTTCTTTGTACAAAGTAAAAGGGTGATAATCTTAAACAAATTCATGCTACATAAACACAGACAGACACCAACCCGTATATGGTTTCTAGCAAGTTGCTGCAGTGGAAACAGCTATTAATTGTCGCGGACATGCCGTGCCCACTGTAGTTAAACAGGTTTAGTTAAAAGAGTGCTACTGATCAGTTTTTTTTTCTATTTTTCTTACTTGTTAGATGATAGCATTCTATGTATAACTTGTGTAACACGCACTAAATCCAATTTTGGACTGAGAAATCATATGAGACATTATTAGCAACAATGAGTGGAAAAGCTCAAACGTTCCAGTAGCACTGGAGACGTAAATGTTGATATTGATGAACTACTGACTGTTTATTTATTAATGTTTTTACATTAATTTGTGGCACAAGGCTGAATGGGAAGTAGGGAAAGGGTGGTTGTTAATGACTATCCTTCACCTTATCTGATTCATGACCCATTCATTCTTACACAGACTACTCCTGATTGACTGAAACGAAAATTAAATGGAGTTGAAATATTTAGGGAGAGGTGTCACTTTCTTTTCAAAATGTTACTAAGCAAAACACCTCTTCTTTTAGATGCAAGAGTACGATGAAAATAATGCCAGTCAAAAACTAAACATGTATATTTGTTTCTGGTCAAAAGAGATTCTAGAATATATTGGATAAAATTATTTGTCTGCCAAAAAATTCTGATAAAGATCGAAAGATAGTGTTGTTAAATAAATTAATAAATAAAAGGGCGCAAAAGCATCTGTTTATCTAGATTTTTTTCTTTTAGCTAAAGTTTGCCTTAGATATATGACGGGTGTCGTTGGCCTCTTGAGCAACCATTACCTCTCCAGCGAGACCTTTATCGCGCTTAAAACAACACAATGCAACGTAACGCATAGTGTACAAATGGCTGAAGCTTATTTGACGACGCATGTCCAACAGATCAACTAAAAACTCTTCTCACACACAAATTTCATCTCTGCATACACATCTTCCTTCCTTCATTTTCGTCTTTCAGCCTAGTTTTCTAAAGTCATGAAGTTAAATGTACAGAATTGATTATATAATCTTTTTATGGTCTCTTGTTCGAAGAAACTTCAATACGTCTACTATGAAAACTAATATTACTATATATCTTATCAACACAAATGCATCCTTTCAACAACTGCTAATTCCACTATTATCGTAGAGAAACACTATGAAACATATAAATATTCTCTCAAAACATATCAGGAAAGACAACTCTATTAACTTTTGTAAGATATATATTGCAATATTCTTCTGGAAACAAAACATAGGTGAGAAATTCTACATAGAATCTTTGAAGTTTCATATTAAAATAGAAAGATAACAAGGTCATTCAACTCCTCAGCTTGCATGTGACCTGTTATCATTATTTCTTGGTTGCTCAATGGAAGAACTGTAAGAAATATTGTTGCAGTGTTTTAATACTTGTTAGGTAATAGCATCCCGATTCTCCAATACTGACAAAGTTCACATGAAAGCATATTACTAAATATTTTAAAAACAGATCACTAAATATGTTTTCGTTTTTGATTATATCGCATTATCGTTTTAGTTCAGTTTTCAATGCAATGGTATTGCGAATATAATTTTGTAGAACATTACTCACACGATAGTCAAATTATTTTTGAAAATCACAAGCTACCTGTAAAACCAGTTTCAGTACAAAATTCTTTACATATATAAAATTAAGAACTTTCCTTTTCTTCATCCAAATTCAAATTTAAAGATGATTATTATTATTAAATGATGGATTTAAAAGCATTTTTTCTTTTTTTTTTATAAAAGGGACGTTTGATTTAATCTGAGAAAGACATCTTGAAATAGGGAAAGTCACCGTTCCTACATCCATTTGTTTAATTTAAATTGAATATTTTTTTTATAAAAGTGGCAATGCCTTCTTCCCGTTTATAATACACACTAACACTTTTGCTATCCTTTTCGTTGTTCCTCTTTTTAATATTCAATTTATTTAACAGATAAATTCGTTGTCTTCAGAACACGCACTTAGATGTTGGATTCTTTCTTAGGTGTCTCTCAAGAGAATTCTCTTAAAACTACAACAAAAGAATATCGATTTTTTATAGTTTTTTTTTTTCATTTTTTTCTTTCATTTATACTTCTATTTCTTTAAAATTATAAAATGGATTTGATACTGAAAGAAATCACTTTATGTAATAAAAACAGTCGAATAAATGTTTTTGACGAAATAAGATTTATTTACATGCATTCACTATGTTAAGAAAACTAAAACTTTCTTATTACTCGTTATCTTTATATTTTCTTCAGTGATCGATTCTTTATGTGAATTTCAGTCAAATTGAGTAAACGCCTGTAGTTTATCTAATTGATTGGAAATTTCACTGATCAATAATCAATCGGGAAATAATTATAATACTTACTGATTGGTGAACGGATCAAGTTCCCAAATGATATCGTGATTTACTAAGCGAAGATTAGATGCGGCACAAAGCCAAAAGTATGAAGCACTCAGAAGCTTAGTCCACGTTATTGATGTAACGAGACAAACTGCTAAGCATTACACCACGTCGACTTGCCCTGTTCCCAGATTATATAACTGTTATTCTATCAAATAAGCCAGTATATGGTTTCAAGTAACCACGTAAATAAGGTCTATAAAATGAAAATATATGGTTTAGATTATGTGAAATGGATTCAAATCTTTTCAGCTCAAACTGAAACCTCACCAAAACCACCCGGTATCTCGAATCAATAGCAGATAATGAAAATACTGTAACCAACTCGCCTTAGATCTTCGACAGAATCCGTAGCAAATTCTTGAATCATTGACAGTCCTAGTGCAGGCCTTGCTAAATTTAGTATGGTCTCTTGAAAAAGATGAAAACGAATACAGACGTGGAGGGATATTACAATTCACCAATGAGTGACAGACACTAAGTGTAACCTATCTATATTCGTATTAAATGGCACGATAGTAATGTTAGTTTGCAATCTGCCACGGGCAGAAATAGGGACTTAGATTAAATAAAGATTATGAAAAAGATATGCAATTACGGGTTTCAATTTTCTTTCTGAAGATTGTATTCGACTTAATTTTGTACAAATTTGGTTTGCAAAGTAATTCACTTTTGCAAACTCAATTTCTAATATAGATACGCATATCATTTTATCTGAACGCTTTTAGAAAAAAGTGTGCAATAACTGATTTGTATCCTTTCGTCTTTGATGTTTGCATGGAGAACTTCTTTTTTTTTTTTGAATAATCTTTAAGAAACAGAAAATGGATTTGCAAAAAAATAAATCATATCCATTACTTATCTTACTAAATAATGCTGCATAGTAAAAAGCATGATTAAAAAACCGATAAAACAACCTCAGATATTTTGCATTTCGAGAGATTTTTTCCTAAAACAATTTGATTCTACCTCATACACTTCATTTCATATAACCAATTATAAAACATGTAGAAAATATCAGATACACTATAATTTCAGGGTATGGCACAGAAATATTGCTAATATGTAAAAGTATTTACTTACAGTTCGGGTAAAAATAAATGAACTACCTGGGAAATAATCAATTTGTTTAATTTTTACTCGACTATGTCCTTTCAAGAGTGTGTGGTCACCCAGAACTCATGTAAACTGTCCTATGTCAACCAAAGGCGATACAAGCCTGATCGTACACACACACACACACACACACACACATGTATTTGAACAATGATTTGATACTGTAAAATTATATAATTGCTTTAAATAGGACCAATGTCACCAAGTTAATACAAAGAAAAAACGTCGTGGGAGGAATTTCTCTTGGCCAACCCTTAGAGAAAAATCTTTGGCAAAAATTATTTTATTTAAAACAAGAAGCACGAAAGCAATTTACGGGGACTAAACGGGAGAATACATTTGGCGAACGATGAAAATATGGAATCGTTTCAATCGAAATTCAAATCAATTCATTTTGTGAAGTTAAAATGAATGAAATGAATTAAGAAACCTGATAAAGACAGCAAGAAATTGGTCAAGGGAAAAGAAATTCTCCCAAAAGAAGAGAAAAACGGACACTTATCTATAGTAAAATACCGAGATCCTATTCTAAAAGTATTTTGAAACCAATTTTCTGTGTATTGGACAGAACAAGCAGGATTTTAAATCAAATGTTAGTCAATGGCAGAATCAAATACTGTGTTGATAACTCAATCTGTCATATCAACTTTGGAATATGTTGCTTGATTCTTGTACCCAGACGTAATCTTGTTCGCCTCACATAATCGGCATAGCACCAACAGGAATTTTGGGGTAGCTTTGTACAAAAAAAAAAGAATGGAGACCATTTATTTGCAATAAAATATGTCCAGAATAATACCCAGTACTGCAATATTTGACTACGGTAGGCCGACTAATATTTCTCAGAAGCTGGAATCGCATTATAAACTATCTATATGAAAATCAGATTTTTCACAAAACCCTTTAAGAGTGTACTATATATGAATTAGTCTTATACACGAGTATATTCGGTAGTTTGCCAGCATTAGGTTTGTATAGGGTTTATATATATATATATATATATATATATATATATATATGGAAACAGTATTCATGGAGTATGACTAAATTCCGAGCTAACTTAGAATTATATGTACAATACACACACACAGGATTCTCCCGTTGTTCATCAATGTGTGATGGTCAAGAAGTTTGGTTCTAAGCCAGAATATCCGCACATATCATCTGATTATAGTGAAGGATTGTGCAGAACAAACAATACTTTTTGGAAGAGTCGAATACAGAGAACTGTTGCACAGTATGCCACACGGTCTCCGCAGCTTTTGAATTCAGAGGCGTCCTTCTCCAAGAACGTTCGCGACCCAAGGCTGTTATGCTATTTCCCAGAGTTCTCAATATTAGAACGTAACTGAATGTGATGAACTCGACTGATTCCGAACTCAAGCCGCTATCCATTACTCCATCGTACCTGATGTGGGTGTATTTTGCAGTTATTCTGTATTTATACAAGCTTGATTAAATATATGTCAATGTAATTGCATGTTCTACGATCTTTTACTCGGTATATGAATTAATTCAGTGGCTGATTATAACAGATTTAATGATTTTAATACTAATATAATTAAAATAAAATATATTTTAAAATATTGTCAATTTTATTGCTCGTCATTTAATATATGAATGACAAAGAATATTTTAGCCAAGATAGATTTCCTTCTACCAACTTCATAGAAATGTAGCGAATTGAATGATAGGCATTGATATAATTGATACTTGGAAAAACATTTTAAAATATAATTTAAAGAGTTACTGGAAACCCTGAATGAATTGTTGATTTTTCGGATTCATTTTAACATGCAAATATTATGCACGTAAAGTGTTTTTACTTTGATTAGAAAGAAAAAAGTTGATTATTATATTTGTTTCCTTCTGCATTAAAATTAAAGATCTTATTTTCATTTATATATATGCACATGAGAAATTCCAGGGATTGACATAATCCATATCTCACATTTTCAAATGTGATCATTAAAGCCTTTTGTTAGAAATTACTATTGCTTATGGACTAAATCTGTGAGTATAATCGATTCAAAAAAGCAAATAAAATTCAGGAAATCACCACCGAAAGCCAAACACATCGAATAAATGATGGAATCAGTAATAAATTGAATCTTTTTGACAGATTGACGAAGAAATCATTTAATGATATGAAAGAAAAAAAGTATAAGGTCTGATTTTATAGCAATAGATCGAATGATATTTTCGATTATTTGAATAACAGTAAAACAGTCTATGTTGTTACACACCCAAAATAATAACACACATCTGCAAATGATAGCCTAAATAATATTTTCGTTGTTCTAAAAGGCTTAATAACATGTTTCCGCTGATCACGTATATAATATTATTTAGTTTATAACTACAGTATGATCCTATTATCAAGATTAACTGGTCCGTATATAAATAATATCGTAAAATCTATAAATCAACTATCTGTCCTTGCATGGAATATTGCCGTCATATATAGTCTGATGATCCCGCTGTACGTATCAAGATCCTTGACAAAATCCAGAGAGGTATATGCAAGATGATCGGTCTTAATCTGGCATCTAGACTACAATCGCTATTCCACAGATGTGCCGTGGCTTCCCTCTGTCTCTTCTGCAGGCATTTTCACGGCAACTGTTCCGACGAGCTACTATCGCTGGTTCCCGGACTACAAAAATTTAAACAAGGCTGGCATCTCGGTCCCACCCTATCATTGTCAAAACGGTTAAATGTACCCGTCTCTTCTTCTCAAACAGCTTCTTCTCCCGCACTTTTCGCCTGTGGAACTCCCTTCCCCTTACTTGCTTCTTCGCTGGCTATAATCTTCAAATACTCAAGTGTAATGTCAATCGACATCTGACACCCTGAACTTGTTCTCAGTCCTTCTCTGTATCATTTCCTCAATCATGTCTCTTTACCCTTGTTCTCAATTCTCTGCAACCCTTGTGTGCAGGTGACCCTCTCGCTTTGTTGTGGGCGAATTTCCTTAAAATATCTTATATATATATATATATATATTGGATATTGTAGAAATCATCTAAATAGTAACAATGTATACTATTAGTCATTCTATGAAAATCAAAATATGGTCTCACTCTACTGAATATTTTAATGATAAATATTAGTTTCAAATGGTAAATCGATACTAACTTTAGTTGCTAGTTCAAAATGCTTAATGAATAATATTATCCTAAGTTAAATAATGAGGGTAATCTTATTGAAATAAACAGATTGGATATTTTCTCTCCTATAAAATATCTAAATGATAGGAATAGACATACGCACAGCTACATGAAACCATGTTACTTGCTTGAAGTACGATTGAACTAAACTGTTACTAACTTTACCGTCTTAAGGATGAACATACGGAATACAGTAGATATGAGTTAATAATAAATAACTCTGTCCCTGAAGTAATCAAAAATATTAATGATCTTTATCGATGAGATTATTTAAATGAAGAATGTTGTCAAAAATGATTTGAAAAGTCGATAAAAGATGAACGGAACCTGATAGTTTTTCAAATAACAGGAAACATTTGATAAAAATAGTTATTACAAAAGGAAGACGTTTATCTTATTAGATAAAGCTTTGCCAAGAATTATTAATTTTTGACAAATTACAATGAGATTAAAATTAAAATAAAAGTAAATTCTAAGCAGATATCAACAATTATGTTGTTGCATTTGTTTATTTAGCCTAAAATTGATTATTCATCCTTAACCTCCATCAAAATGAATTTGGTGAGAATCTTAGAAATGGGCCCGCCATGATTTGAACGAAACCAACTATAAAACAAGGGTTGATATCTGAGCGTATCAACGTTCTAGTGAGCATAACTTGCTATTATGGGACAGATTAGTGAATATTGATGAATTTTTTTAACGGCATATCAACTCCTTATGGGTCATTTAATGCCTAAAATTTAATTTTCTTGGGAGCTTTGAAATAATAAATTATTCTGCTTTCACATTTGAGTACATGGTAGATTAAACTCAGATTTTGTGCATACACATTTTTGTGGACATAATTACTAGAGCCGTTGATATGTTTGTTTTATGTTTTTTTGTTGAAGTTGCATTTTGGAATACAGTTTGATTTTTTTTTCAGAAATTGTAGGATATTATATGGATTAATGTCTCTGGGACCCCTAACAGGTGCTACCACCATGTATCAAGACGGATCTGGGAACAACAGCAATTAAGAAGTGGATCCACGTTTCTCAAAAGATCCAATCTCCTGATCAGAGGCATCGCTGGTTGGTGTAATTTATCGTCACACCGATGACTAATGCACGTTTTACAAGTAACGCAGATATGGAATTACCGGAGGGAAATAAGCTGAAGCAGAAACTAAAATAAGATTTTATGCAAGGAATATTTCTTTAGTGTTTCCTGGGATTTTGTTGGAGCACGCAATTTAATTTTCTATCAGTTAATCTTACGGCTTCGGTTGATTTTTAAAATCAATAGTTACGCAATATAAACACTGCCTTGCAGGCTAAGAGGGCGAGATCGAACAACCATGTTAATGCATGTCGCCATACAGCAAATATTATACCTAAAGAGATCGCCAGATATTATCCCACCTAATAACCAACTATTCAGGAGATGAATATTGATGGAAGTGTTCTAAAAAGAAGATACTGATCGCTACATTTTTTCTTTCAGTCCAAAAGACGCATTCAAAGATGAAGCATGAGCATTGCAAGAATGATATCATTGACAATGAAGAAATATATGTTGAAAAATTCAAATTGAATATTAATTTTTGACATAATTTTCCTCATCCTAAATTCGGATATAACTGAGAAGATGGTTTCTTACTTTATAAAATTGTCTGTCATTTTTTTTTTTTTTTGGAGGCCTATGATTTTTTTATCATTCTATAATTTCTTACGATTCATATTCTTTGAGGTAAAGAATTTTTATCGGCAAATAAGATGCAAAGAACGATGATTATTATTCGTTCCTAATAAAATGAATTGAGTGTTAATGTAATTTTAGTAATTACATTTTACAAAAAAAAATGTTCGAACAAAAAAATCAAGAAAATGCCACCCAGCTTGAAAGTGCATATTATTAATTTATTAATTTCTAAAACATACATCCAAGCAATGAGACAAATCTTCATTAAAACTTCACATATGAATACACATGAACAAGAGTAAAATAACTGTAATAAATATGAAAATTTTTGTTGTAAGTTAAGTCCCAGGTCAGAAGTTACAAATGACAAAAGCCTAAAATATGTTACAAATAAAATATATGAAGGGAAGTAATTTTATGTGTAACAATAACGTCACAGAGAGATCTATACCTAACATTCATAGACTGAACAAAGACAATCGATAAGGTGTGGCATGGAAGAATTTTTTTTAAATATTAGGAAAGGTTTATCGACAAAGAAAAGATATTAAAATAGTACTAAAAAGAATCAGCTTCCGGACAGGGGGCAAATTAATATGAATACACAAAAAAGAAAAGTTATGACATAGATGAATTTTCGACTGGATTCATTAAGCTTGTACCGGGATGATACAGATTTATATTATTGGAATGTATCTAGGATATTAGAAATGTATCGATGCCCCCATTTTTTTTACTGGTAAATTTGCCACTTTGCCAGAAAATTTACCAGTAAAAAATTCGTTTATCACCATATTTGTACATGAACGCACAACTGTAAAAAAATCAAAATGAAACTCAGCATTGCTACTGCACGCTCCAAAACCAATAACTCATTTCCAATAGCATTTTCGGATACAACAATACATATATTTTCGTTGTCCTCTTATTACTAAGAGAAAAAACAAGAACAACATCTATTCTATACCTGAAGATGTCTGTAGGAACAGACGAAAGCTTGTAGTAAAAATAAGAACTAATACGGCAGAAATTTATAGAAACAAGGATCTTTTCATTCATAACGGATTCGGAGGTTTTTGTATATTATTTGAATTGTTTGCGACGATGGATTTCTCGCTAATTAAATCATTAACCTTTGCATTTGTTTTTGTGTGAATAATTCATGAATTTGTAAATTGATTGCACGTTTATCGAAATATATATATATATATATATATATATATATATATATATATATATATATATAGTGAATATGCATAATATCCAACGTCGATAGCACGACTCGGAGTTTCATGCAGCCTTGCAATCTACAGGTGCTGAGTATATATACTTAATAGCTCTATTACATAACACTGAGCACTGTATTTATGACACCTGAGAAGGAAATATATTTATATGTACGTGCAAGTATATGTGCATATATGTATAATTTTCCCATATATATATATATATATATATATATATATATATATATATATATATATATATATATGTCTGCCTGCATCTATGAAATATTTGTGGGCTTAAAATGAAGCTTCTGGAAACATATTTAGTTTTATGTAAATTATTAAACGCATTTATTATTCATAAAATCTCTGTATTTTATTGTATCGTCCATTTTCGTGGACAGACATTAAAAAAAAAGGACAACCGTATACCAAAACGTAATTGAAATATATTACAAAACGGTTTTCGTCAAGCGAATCTTTTTCAACATTTTCTCTTCGGCCGCTCGTATCGTTCAACATCTTACTTATTTGTATAGATTCCTGTAATTTCGAAATATCTGAACTGAAGAAATTTGGAATCATAATATTTCTATGCAACATTTTCTATTTCGTCAAAAATAAAAAAATAAAAATAGAAACTCCGATTAATGTATGCAGAAGAAACATTAAAATTTCGATAACAAAACTACATTAGAAATTACGAACACTTGAAAAAATGAACGAAAACTTCGATATTTTATTTCTTGTTACTGTTTTTCAATTATTTTCATTATCTATTTCAATTTTGTGAAAATTTATCACAAGTGTAAAAATGTGTAATACATTCTAAGCATTCCCTGATGTATATTTGTTTATAAAAATGGATTTAGCATCGATAATTCTATTTCAATGCAATAACCTTAGCGGAGTGAATATAATTGGTAAAAATTTAATTTCATATTACAGAAATGGAATCACGCTGAATACTCTTCAGTTATGTCTATTCCTGGTATTAATGGCATTTTTCCAGACTTTCTCAAGGAAAATATTCAATTTTACAAAAACTACCTTATAAAAACAATAAAAGTATATGCATTTATTTTAGAGATTTTAATATATTTTTTTACTCTTAAATATATAATTGTTTTGAGAATTCAATTCATTATTTCTGGCATGATTAACCTCTTATTTCGTATTAATTCCAAGAATTGTTGAATCCTGGAAATCCCAACTCTTCGACTAATTTGTTATAAAAATGTTATTTTTTCAGACATTTCACCCAAAATATGGCAATAAAGCCACTAAGATGCAAGAAACAGAGGACAATAAAAAAAACAAGATTCAATGAGACAGAAGATGACAATTGAGATTGTGTTGAAATTTGAAAAGATAGTAGCTGACAGAAAATCGAAAGCCAGAAGATAATTCTCGAAGCGAGAAGTGCGACGGAAGAAACGATTAAATGAGAAATTATGGTTAGAACTCAAAATTTCAACAGTGAATTTATGAAACTCAACTGCCAATTTAGTACAGAGGGACCAATTAAGAAAGCTCCTCAGAATAATTACCGTGGAAATATTTATAGAAAAGGCAGAGGGAAGCTAAGTTACGCCGGTGGGAAAATGATTGAAACCGGGATGCCAGGGCTGGAATGATAATATTGCCGAGACTTATTAGTATTTTGTCAAGAATCTCAAAAGACTTCTCAAAAGTATTAGGTAAATGTGTAAAGCAATCATTCGTTAGATACCAGTGCTGTGTCCTCTATATCTCATTTTCTCATCCTTAAAATTAAAGCTTTAATTAATTTTCTTTTTTTATATGTAACTGAGCTGATGCTTGTATTGAACTCAATATTGAAAGAGCATTTATAATTTTAAAAAAACATTTTTCTATGTTTTCTTTTTTTATAAGGGTGTTTCATTAAAACGGATTATATATAAGGGTGTTTCATTAAGACGGATCAAAGTCAGCAGTAAAGAAATCAATGTTAGTGATGAAAATTTATATCTCTATTGGATCATGTTATTTAAGTCATGGAAATTATGTGTAAAAAATAATATCGCGCAAATATCCGCGAAATCTGAAAGAAAAAGAAAAAAATCATTAGACGCTTAAACTTAATTCACATTAAAATCGGCCTTAGTTATTGGAACACACTTTATAACTAACAAAAATTTTCCTAAGCTTTTCAAATTCAAACTATAATCTTTAAGAAAATGGATATATGCAAGCCTTGTTTGTCAAACGCGTATTATATTATCAGACTAAGAAATGAGATCATATGCAAATGCACAACTATTATTATAATAAAAAAAGCACTAGAAGAATTGGATTAGATTTCTTGTACTTTTTGCGATTATTGTTGTTTTTTATATCACTTTTACTGACTTTCATAAGTTGAAAAAAATTTCAAGAGAAGAGATGATAATTTTGAAAACTAGTAAATTACCAATGATGCTCATCTTAATAAATGACGATTTTTCTAATGGCGCCTTAGAATAAGTAATAATCTATCAGTATCAGTTATGTGCCATGCTTAGGCGATCATGTTTCTTTCGATACATGGCTGACAAGACAGACTTTCCCCGCAGTAGGTTGCCATTTCTTTCTGCGGTACCAGTTGAGATCTAAGTCTATAGAACCTGGTCTGTCCTCCTAGTTACCCATAGCCGGTGAGAGAAGAGAAGATTCATATATTTTTTCAGGGATATTAGCACGTAAATGAATGTAATGGATTCGACTCAGATCTCGGATTCCTCAATCCCAGCTGTTACCCATTACTCCACCGTGCCTACTAATAATATATAGGTAGTCGAATTTTGTATGAATACAATTTTGTTGATATGTCAGAATCACATACGTTTCTGGATTTTTTACTCCATTAAAACTTAAATTTTCACAAATATTTAAATATATGGCATACAGGTTGTTTCATTATTTGATTGATTCGTTTTTTACCACTTGTCAACCTTTTACTAGTTATTTAAAGCCTGAAAATATTTTTTAGAATGCGAGACATTTTTTTTTTTTGAAGTGGGGTATAATAATGATTTATTCCTACTAACCGATAGCTGGCGGAGCAGATTTGGATTCATAACTTTGAATAAGTTAATAACGGTCCCGACTGGAATTGTAACACGTCTCTCCGAATTTCAATTCCGAGCCATTATCCATTACACCACCTGCACATACAAGCTTTCAGCACCCGGTATTCCTAAGCAGTTACCCATCTAGGTACAGAGCAGGCGCGATATAGCCGTAAGCCAAGTATGGGCACCTCGAGGTGGTGTAATGGTTAGCAAGCTTGTCTCGCTAGAACAATTACGCCTGAGTAGTGAGTTCGATCCTCACTGGGTGCCCCCTTACTTTCGGCCGTGTGCCACATCCAAGCTACGCTTGGAAAATTGGGCACCTCGAGGTGGTGTAATGGTTAGCAAGCTTGTCTGGCTAACACAATTACGACTGAAAAGTGAGTTCGATTCTCACTGGGTGCCCCATACTTTCGGCCTTGTTCCACATCTAAGTTACTCTTGGAAAATCACTAGCCGTAAGCCAAGTATACAAAAAAAAAAAGAATGTACAATTTACCTAACAAGTTCAAACTTTAAACAAAGAATAAGTCAGTTTGTTCTACATTGTGTTGTGGCCAATGATTAAACGAAAGTAACGACCAAAACTATAAAAATACCAGATGATGTCATATTTTAGCAGAAAATAGAAACGAATAATGTTTCTAAAATGGTCTGTATATGTTGCAGTCCTATGTATGTGGTTTTCGCATCAATGGTGTGTTTAGAATTCCTTCGTTAGTTAGAATTACTTGATATATCTGCTAATGTTTCGTCCAATCAATAGTGGTGTTCACACGCGCAATGCGAGATTTAAGAGGCCTGACTCGCAAGAAATACTAAAGGAAATAGATATTCCCTTCTGTTCCTCAGAACTCGAACTTGGCACAGCCGAATCTCATGATACGAACAGCACCAAATATTCACTCTGTGATCGACGCATTATTGAAGTAAGTATGTGCCTTGCAGATTATATCAGCAGTCAGCAAGTATGTAACGCCAGTCTCACATGGTGATTATTTTTCTTCTTAGGCGCCACTGCGGTTTAACAAGGAAATGGAAACTAATTTCAGGAATATGGACAGACATTTTCTGAGAGAAGTTAGTGACACGCTGAGTAAAAAGTTAGATTTTGATGAAGAGACACTTGTTTGAAAATGAGAAACTGATATACATATACCAGGAAAGAACATGTACAACACAGCAGAATATATGGCTCGGATAAAGAAAATAAATCGCTGGTAAATGAAATCTGATCGTTCAAAGACTAATAATTACACGAAACTAAATCTCTCATATATAAAAATTATTGATTGACTTTTTACTGTGGATAACGTCAATTAATATCGGCAAGTGGATGTATGGCTTTGGGCTGTCACTAATTATATATACATCTCTCGACGATAGGCTAGACACTTTGATTTTTAACTTTCATTTAAAGTCCCTATACCTCTATCTTCCGTTTCACCATGTGTGAACATGATTAGCGCAAAATCAGACACTGTCACTTGTAAAGCACAGGCTTACAATTCTTGGTTAGGTGCCGATATTCCAGGTCAAGCCTCTGAAGCACTTGTGTCTTGGTTAGGTGCTCATATTCCAGGTCAAACCTTTGAAGCACTTGTGTTGGTTAGGTGCTCATATTCCAGGTAAAAACTTTGAAGCACTTGTGTCTTGGTTAGGTGCTTATATTCCAGGTCAAACCTTTGAAGCACTTGTGTCTTGGTTAGGTGCTCATATTCCAGGTCAAACCTTTGAAGCACTTGTCTTGGTTAGGTGCTCATATTCCAGGTCAAACCTCTGAAGCACCTGTGTCTTGGTTAGGTGCTCATATTCCAGGTCAAACCTTTGAAGCACGTTTGTCTTGGTTAGGTGTTTATATCCCAGGTCAGACCTCTGAAGCACTTGTGTCTTGGTTAGGTGCTAATATCCCAGGTCAAACCTTTGAAGCACTTGTGTCTTGGTTAGGTGCTCATATTCCAGGTCAAACCTCCGATGGACTTTTGTCTTGCTTAGGTGCTCATATTCCAGGTCAAACCTCTGAAGCACTTGTGTCTTGGTTAGGTGCTCATATCCGAGGTGAAACCTCTGTAGCACTTTTGTCTTGGTTACGTGCTCATATCCTAGGTCAGACCTCTGAAGCACTTGTGTCTTGGTTAGGTGCTCATGTCCCAGGTCAGACCTCTGAAGCACTTGTGTCTTGGTTTGGTGCTCATATCCCAGGTCAGACCTCTGAAGCACTTGTGTCTTGGTTACGTGCTCATATCCCAGGTCAGACCTCTGAAGCACTTGTGTCTTGGTTACGTGCTCATATCCCAGGTCAGACCTCTGAAGCACTTGTGTCTTGGTTAGGTGCTCATATCCCAGGTCATACCTCTGAAGCACTTGTGTCTTGGTTAGGTGCTCATATCCCAGGTCAGACCTCTGAAGCACTTGTGTCTTGGTTATGTGCTTATATTCCAGATGAAACCTCTGAAGCACTTGTGTCTTGTTTATGTGCTCATATTCCAGGTCAAACCTTTGAAGCACTTGGTTCTTGGCTAGGTGCTCATATCCCAGGTCAAACCTCTGAAGCACTTGTGTCTTGGTTATGTGCTCATATTCCAGGTCAAACCTTTGATGCACTTGGATTCTCTGACGCTCTGTTGTTATACTGAAGGTACAGTATATTTTGATATCATTTGGCGAGAGTTCAGTACATAGTTCCCTCAAAACAATGATTTCTTATTAAATTCGATTGAGACAATCTGAGTATCCATTGGCGTCAATCACATACTACAGTGGAAGCATATCGATTAAATATGGATGTATTAAAAGACGAAACGAAAGGAATTACTAAAGACTTTATTTTTATTTAAAAGAAATACTTAATATGAAAAGGTAACCTAGAAACATTAACATTCACCTATAATATTAAATGATAGAGAAGCAGGGGGAATACAGCAGCTAACTTACTTAATGGGTCTGTGGGAATGGTAGACTGAACAGAACTAAAATGAAATGTTAAATAGTGAAAAGGTTCTAAAGACAAAAAGACAGGAAATTGTGAAGATGCATAATCGTCTAGGGGAGAAAAATAATTTAGCTGAAAGAAAATTCGAGTAAAATTGAATAGTAATGTTTGGAAATACTTTAAATATTAAAAATGTATATTAAAATATCCCAAAATAGTACTACTCGTACTATTACAAAAACTAAATTAGATATGGCGTGTATGTGTGAAAAAATGGCGTTAGACAGAGAAAAAGGATGGCAAAGAATAAAAAAGATTCTAAGAGAAACATAAAGCGAGAACGTTGTGATGGGCCATGTTCGTACACAGCCTGAAGTGACTTCTTCTTTATACGTTGTGTCCCCTCAGGCCGTAGGCGATCATGGCTCTCCACAACAACCCGGCCTTTGTAGTCTTTAATAAATTTTCTCTTTCTGTCGTATCTTTTAAACTATGTACCGTCATCCATTTACTCAAGCTCACTAAATATGTTATACGTTGTTTTCCTCCCCCCTCTCTCCCTCTCTTGCCTCCAATCTGTCCTGTGAGTATCAGATTTTTCAAGCCCTCTTTCCTTCTTTGCCTTACAAGCCTCAACTCTCTCTTTCTGATGTTAAGTATATTTCCTATGTGTTTCCGTTTTTTCTAAAACTCGTTGCTCTCATGTTCGGACCACAGTTTACTCACCATCCTTCTATAGAACCACATATCTGTTGCTTTAAGTCTCTTCTTCACTTCTAAAGAGATTTTCCAGCTTTCACTGATATACTGGAGGACAACAATTTTCCTATTTTCTAGCGAAGAAGAATAACGAACTATAAACTGATTCTTCTATGTCCAAAGCATATGAACTGGTAAGATAATAAACATGGAAGTAAAGAAATTTGAACTACTGCAATATACAAAAATAGAAAGCATTACTGAATTGAATCACTTACTATAAAAGAGAGCAAAGATAATTATTGGAATGTTTTGATGTTTGCAAAAAGATACAGTATACAGCACAAATGTCAAAGTAAGGTTTATTATGAGACTTGGGTAAGCAATAAAATAATTTACATGGCGAAGCAAAATTACATAACTCGAGAAAGAAAAGGAAGTTGCAACGACGACAAAATATAGAAGAACTGAAAAGCAACCGGCGGCTGTAAAAAAAATAAATAAATAAACCAATTCAATGTTCTTCGTGAAGTAATGTAAACTTGAAAGATACCGACACAAATTCAACAACATGGATAAAATAGAATGTTCCATACTAACAAGAGTAAATATTACAGATAGGAAAATGAAGAAACAATGAAAGAAAGAAATGCAGTAGAAACAAATGCGATGGAAGCAAATGTCTTTTGGAGCAGGTTATTGAGATACAGGAAGGAACAAAATGTAAAGGCACAAAGGTTAGTCAACCTGAAAATAGAATTACATGGGATCAAAGACAGACAAGAGATTGAAGAAAACAGATATCTATTAAGAATGAAAGCCACCAAGTGGAAAATACCAAGCCACCATGGATTCCATTGCTTCTTTCTTACTCGAAATACTAGGTCAACAATTACGTACAAGCTTGGCTGAAACAAGACATTTTGATTGAATGACGTAGGAAAATGTAACCCTGATCCAAAAAAGAGAGCAAAAGAAGAACAAAAAAGTTACAGTTAATAATAGGTTACTACCCTGGCTGGCTATGATATGAAAAATCTTCAGGAGACAACACAAGATAAAAAATATATTATACTGTAAACATTTGAATGCTTTTACTCGAAAATAATATGTACATATAGAGAGAGTTTAATTATATTTTTAAACGAAAATGCTTAGCTTACCTCATGTGAGTTTTAATTCTTCAAACCCTCTATGTTTAGATAGACAGATATCAAGGGACAGTGAAATTATAATTTAAAAAAAAGCATCAATTCAGATACATAAGATATATAATACTAATAAAAAGCTAAGAGTCGTTAAGTATTTCAACAAATGAAATTTCATGACAATATTTCTAATACTACTAAGATTGAGTAGTGAATACGTTCCTCACTGGGTACCCCATGATTTCGGCCTTGTGTCATATCTAATCTACGTTTAGTAAATTGCCTATACTTACCTTGTATAGAAATTCACTCAGAAGTTAAAATTAATATTAGCTCAAACTCCAGTGGGACATCACCTAAGGTAGTGCATCTCTTTGGGAGGGACTGGGGTCATTACCCGGTGCCTGAAGCGTTGCCAAAAGAGGAAATGCTAGAAGAGGAAAGTTTTCCACGTTATTGCCGGTAAACCCAGTTTAAACCTCGACCTTATGTCACATTCGATAGCGACGTGGGGAGGGTTAGATCCTGACTACAGCCCGTCTGATGCTGTAATAAAAATCACATAAACCTCGCTAACTCGAATTTTCTTTGAACAATCTTTATCGAATATTTAAACGATTAATCTAGACGTCAACACAAACCTTCAACATGTTTTATTAAAGTTATTGGATTTATTATAAAACTGAGGGCTTATGGCCACATCACATTGAAAAACCTGTCCCCGTACGAGCCGAATTTAAGCAATATCGAGCCTCGTCAGTACGTAGATGAGTGGGCGTTTTTGAATACTAAGTATTGCAATCTTGGATGTGTGGCTGCTGTAACGGATAATGGCTCGGAATTGGTAATCGGACAATCCGAGTTCTAATTCCGGTTGGGTTCATTATATTCACTATCGCACAAAGAAACTTGTGAATGCTATGAATCCACCTCGTCTCCCCATAACTATGGGGGAATTTGTAAAACGTGTAATACTTGTATTATTTCCAATAATATCCTTACCATCTAAGAATATTTTCTGGCTTTAAGTACCCTGAAAAGGGTTGATAGGTCGTAGAAGTCGAATCAATAAAGGAAACAATCCAAAAAATGCATCTTAAGTTATTATGCAAAACCAGAAAATCATATTTTACTTCAATAATAAGGTAATAGAATCATCAACAACTGATCAACACTTATAATAGAACAAATAACAAACATGCTGTGGATGGGTAAATTGTCGATTAAATTAAGCAAAAAAGAAAAATCTAAAGACCTTAAAGAATGGCTACAGATGTCTTCCAGAAACTAATCTAAGCATTAAGAGATGGTATGTAAATGTTACAAAAATTTTACAATTTCATTTTTTCATTGTAACCATAAAATATGAAAAAATTTAAAGAAATAATTTTTGACAGCCTAGTTATTAGTAAAAGCTTATAGAAGTAAAAAGTCATAGAGAAAAATAAATAAAATTTTCATTTAAAATTTAGATAATAATATTTTAAATGGAATAACTGATATTTTAATTTGTTAATTTAGTGCAGTAGCAGATGACAAAATGTTACATAAAAATCCAAAGACCTTAAAGAATGGCTACAGATGTCTTCCAGAAATTAATCTAAGCATTAAGAGATAGAAAAATCTCATTTGAAACACAGAAAAGACTGCCGAACTGGTCTTTTTGCAGCAACATTAAACTTTACTCCTGAGACTGAAAACTTAAGCATTTTTGAACAGTACAAGCAGTGCTCATATATTCTTTTTAAATACTGTACATATTTCATGGGGTATTTGTACATTTTTTTTCACACAAATTGTGTTTATAAGAGAAATCAAAATTATTATTTTTCTCTATATGTGCATTTTTTCTATATGTGTTTTTTTCCTGATTACTCCTTTTATTTAACTTTCTTCCTATTGGTTTCTTTATAGATGATACTGTGGTTTATGTTAGGTACATGTAATTCTCTTATTTTCCTCTATTTTTCCTTTGTTTTATTGCTAGCTATATTTAATCAAATTTCTCTTATTTCTGTAGTTTTCTCATGATCTTTACTTCTTTTCTGTTTATTCTATTTTATGTTATATGATTTACTGATGTATAAATGATATGGTATTTGGTTTATATTTCTCACCCACCAACTTGATAAGGTTTATTTAAAAAGTTATTTTTCTATATTTCCGTTTTTATTAAAAAAATTTTAAAATGTTTTTCTATACCTCATACACTTTTAAAGAGTTATTTTTCTATATTTCTTATCCTATAAGAATTATTTTTAATTTTTTTCATATCCTATAAGTTATTTCAATTAAATATATTTACCATAATTACACAAAGATATCTTGAGATACTAAAGAGTACAATTATTCAATAAAATCACAATTGGCTTCAACCACGACCTCCAGACAACTCTTCTCTAGGGTCTCCTTGTTTAAGCTGGTGAATGCTGCCACAATTCTTGCTTTCACTTCATCTTTGATGTTACCCGGAGTTTTGTTGGTCTCTTGCTCAATTGCAGTCCACACATAATAATCAAGGTGGCTGCAGTCTAGGGAGTTAGGTGTCCAGATGTAAGGAGTAATGTGATCTAAGTAAAGTGTTAATAATAGAACAATTTCACTAGAAACAATGAAAATTCTGCGGAAATGTTATGTCTTATGCAGCCTTGTATCAAGCGGTGAACGCCGGATAAATGTTGTTCTTCATAATGTTGATAAGAGGACCAAGGGAAGAATATATGAACTACGATGAAGAAATGGGAAAGTAAAGAACACTATGTATGAAATCAGAAAGAGACAGTTGAAATTTATGAGTTACTTAATAAAGAAGGAGGAATTGGGGAATTTAAATCTCGCAATGTATGGTAGCAACTTACTGCGTGTAATGGCATTTTTATTATGTAACCAACAATGACATGAAAAATGCTAATATTACGAATAACGATAATAACAAAATCAATCACTCAAGCTAATACCAAAAAAATAGGATTTATTAATTTTAGAATATATAATGTGGTTATCGCTATTCCAGAAGTCCTGATAAAGAAAATTGAAAAATAGCAAACTAAATACACTTCAGGTAATAGATTTCAGGTTCTACAAAAGCATGTTGAGAATACCATGGATAGAGAATGTTAGCAAGGAGGAAGTTTTAAACAAAATTGAAATCAAAAGGACAATTTTACTTAGAATCATAAAGAAAGGCAGTTCAAATATTTGGGACATATAATGAAGTACGTATTGAAATAGAAAAAAAAAGTAAAATTTATTAAAAGCTACAATGTACGGGAAATCATGGAGGACCATGATCATTAACGTTCTGAAGTTTGTCTTTTCTCTGACCCTTTTATTTACTTCTTTGTCTAGGTGTTTTTTACAGTTTTCTTTCTGACTTGGCATCAACAATGCCATCTGCGCATCTTTTGTTGTCAAGATTATGCCTGCCAATAATAAATCCTGCTAGGTCATCACGTTCTCTTAGGATTACCTCGGGGAATAATTCATGGAGAAAAAGCATCTATTCCTTACGCCTCCTTATTTTGTCAATATTTATTCAACTCGTTTTCAATGTGCGTGTAGACGATTTATTCCCAGTAATGTCATCTGACTGAACTTTACAAATTTATGCATTTATAAAATAACAGAAAAACGTAAGTAAATTCAGACAAAACTAATACTTGATCCGGGATCTTGAGCGTGTAGATCTGAGGAGAGGTTAGAATTGAGAAATCTACAATACTGAGATACAAAAGAGTAAACCCTTAGCACCAGGAGTAATTGTAATATTAAGTGTTTCCCCGTAGGGAAAAATTTCGCTTTCATTGAACAAGTCACTACTACTCTCGGTTGAAATTTATAAAATCTTTCCCTTAAAACCTTTTTTTTTTTTCAGTAGCCGTAATAGCTCTTTCCGGTACTGATGGGCGTTTCTCTTTCTATTCTTCTATTTGATATGGAGTGGAATGTTAACATCTTGATGATGTCATTATTTTCTCTTCGAGTCACATGTGCAATCCATTTTAGGTCTCGTTCTTCTTAGTCAACAAGTGATGTGGTTTCAGTTATTTAATGCAGTTCTTTGTTTGGGAATCTGTAGCGCCAGTCCACAACATTCAAAGAAGGATGATTCCTGCCAAGACCCTCAGGCTTTACTTGCTAAAAGCCTTTTTTCACCATTGATCTTAGGAAGCGATCGTATATAACTGACAGTTTAGATATTTCTTAATGGATCTGGCGCCATGAATGACATCCATATGATAGTCACAATTTGACGAAGCTATTTATGAAGACGACTCGAGGTTTTGATTTCGTTGCAATTTGTGGCTTTGAACGAAAGTCTCTCTGACACAGCCTATTCTATATTCAATTTCTTTTTTCCTCCGATACATAATTTCTCTTAGCTGATCCATAAGCCGTAGTATCTGAAGTGTTTAGGATTTACTAGTTCTACATCCTGAATTCTTATGATGGATTCAGTGTAGGTAACATTAGTGCCTTTATTCTAATTCCACAGTTTCTCTTTTGGAATGGTCCATCTTGCTTCATTTCTTGATAGCAAGATCGTTGTTGTCTATTGGTAGATTTGTTTTGTATGCGGTATGGAATGCTTAAATAGTCAGTGTCCACCTCCTTCTGTGTTAGTAAATTCGCAGGGTATAATCTAGCAAGAGATTAAATAGACTGGCGCTTTCTTTTTCTCTTATCGTACACCAGATCTGATATTGTTTACGTATTGTAACATTCTGTAGATTGATACAGTTTATCTATTAGATTGATACATTCAGTGGATTTGGATATTCAAAGACGGTTTCCACTGGATGACCGTCCTGTGTATGAAGATTGCATCTGACAGAAAAGCCTCCGATTGAGAGGTTTGAGGAGCGTGGAGCCAAATCTTAATTGTTGTTGTTTCCTGATTCTCCCTGGCCCGGGTTGGAGGCACGTGTGAATTTCTAAACTATGGTCAAATAGTTAACCCTAAAACTAGGGTCAAAACATTATAGTAAGCATTAAAATAGATGATCATATTAATGTTACCAGCAAAACATTCTTGAAATAAAATTACGAGCAGTGCAAAAAGAAAAACTCTTTACAAAAATATGCCAATAAAATCTGATCTATAAACTGATTTTTTACAAAGAATACATATTCTATTCATAAGAAACTATCCTAAAAAATTTGAGGCAATTCAATAACTCATTGAGGTGTTGATATATCGTAAAGCTAAACAAAACCAAATCCAATGGATGAGAAGAGGAAGTCTCTATTGATGCGATCATATCCAGCTGTGAAGTCGACAAAGTAGGTATACAATTTCCTATTAGAGAGATAATCAGTTTCTTTAAGTTCATTGACGATATATATGACATCTATGCATCCCTTACCAGGACGAAAAACAAATTGAGGAGTCGTCTTTCATAAAACGATGACATCCTAGTTAATATAATGTTCATTAATACTTTCGCTGTGATGGATTCAATTGACATAGCTCTGTGTGTGTGAGGGTCTTGAGTGTTACCTTTTTGCGCATGCATTTCTGATTCCATACTTCTTTAAAAAATAGAGGAACTTTCTTATTGCATTCAGAAAGAAAGTAAAATATTTGCAAAAGTTCAGCTTTAATATACAAAAATGCTTTAGCTTTATTTTTATATTGATTTTTTTTTCTGCTATGAGCCGTTGCCTGCCATTAGAAATACATTTCATCTAGTATTTCTTTCGTGTAGATACTTTTTTCTATCAGGATGTAGGCAGTCATAGCCCTCCACAACGTTTTTTGTTGTTGTTGTTCAGAGTGAGTTTTTACTTGATCTGTTATCAATTCACTCAAAAATTTTACTTTATTTAATTCTAGATTTCATGATTCAAAATATCCGGAGCCTTAAATTGACCAAGCTCTCTTTCCTCATTATATATCCCAGACGTTCTCTCTCTCTCTCTCTCTCTCTCTCTCTCTCTCTCTCTCTGTGTGTGTGTGTCACTGTATGTGTGTCTCTCATTATGCCTCTTTCTGTCGGTTTCTCTCTGTCTTTCTGCCTGCCTGTCTCTCCTTCTGTGTGTTTCTCTCTCTCTCTCTCTCCATATATATATATATATATATACATATATATCTGTCCCTCTCTGTATTTCTGTCTATCTGTCTCTTTCTGTGTTTTTTCTTCTGTCTGTCAGTCTCTTTCTCTTTGTGTATCTCTCTGCCAGTTTCGTTGCAACTACTCTTCTGAAAACTTCTATTATTCAAATCCTATGTCCATGGTATTCTTACCATCTTCGATAGAATACCCATCGATATGAGCCTCTTTTCCATCTGAGAGGAGGATATCCAAGATTTCCTTCCATATATAAGGGCATAGCAATTCAATACAGATTTGCTTGTTATTAACGAATATTTCCAGTCTCCTTTTTTGCTGTTCCTATGTTTTTTTGGGCTTTCTGTTTCATACGGACCCTTTTCGATTACACTGCTACCACGATAATTAATCCTCTGTATCTGAATGATTTGGACGTGCCCAATACAAAGTTCAAATTTTGCGCTGTCTCTTATTGCCAACAACACTACATTCCCTATTTCCGTTACACATTTAGGTACATCATACTTATTTTCTAAGCGTAGCTTAGATGTGGCACAAGGCCGAAAGTATGGGGCACCTAGTGAGTATCGAACTCACTACTCAGTCGTAAATTGTTCTAGCGAGACAAACTTGCTAACCATTACACCACGCCGAGGTGCCCCTAGTTATTTTCCAAGCGTAGCTTAGATGTGGCACAAGGCCGAAAGTATGGGGCACCCAGTGAGGATCGAACTCACTATTCAGTCGTAAATGGTTCTAGCGAGACAAACTTGCTAACCATTAACACCACCTGGAGGTGCTCAAACTTTTAGGTACATCATAACTGTTAATCAAAAGTCGTTAATTAAAAAACGCATGATAAAATAAATTAAAATCGTAATTAAAAGTAATAAGCAAAAATAACTGAAAATAAAATAATAATAAAAAAATTATCACTAATGTTATATAGAAAATTCTAAAATAATGTCTGAAGAAAAATGGTACGTGCTGAGATTAATATAAAGGAAAACACAACTATCAAACAAATATTTCTTTTTAAACATATAGCAGTCACTTATATTTGAACCGTCAGACATAAAAATCTAGAAAAAACTGAATATTTAAAAAAAAATATTTTTATCATTTTTTTTTAAAAATATAATGGAGAGGTCGAACTGAACCTTTTATTTCGCTCGCTGGTGTAGACTGTTCTAGTTCCATGTGCTATGTCTCATGGATGTAAGTTATCAGTTATCACCTGTTAATTCACCTGTCCAAGTTCTCCACTGCCTTAACCAGGTATTGAACTCACAACTATTTGGGTCCTGTCACTAGATCTAAGCAAAGAGTTGTGAATTCAAATATTTGGTAAGGCAGTGGAGAACTTGGAGATATAAATGTTCGACATTCCAACCACCGGAAGAAGGCCGGAGCTTTCAACGGCCGAAACGTTGTAATAAATATGGCAAAAAATATGAGGACAATAGTACAAATAATGTAAATAGTGTACATAATACCTCATCTCATAAATATAGATAAATACCAATAGTGGAGGAGTGTTCTTTGAATATTATAAGCTGTGTTAAGACAACGTTTGACATGGAAACTAACATGATCAAAATTCTAATTTGAATTATAAAACAGATAACAAAATAAAAACAATGTAAAAATGCCAGCATCTAAGTTTATACTTATATCATGACAATTTTACTGTTCACAATATATTTCTGCAATGTTGAGGGCTTACGACTACATCACGTTAACTCACCGATTCCCGGACAATCGCAAAGTGTTAAGCACCGTCGAACCTGGTCAGCAACTAGATCTCTGACCGCTTGGGAATATCAAGTGTTGTAAGCTTGGATGTGTGATTGGTGTAATGGATAATTGTTCAAATTGTTAATCCAATTCCAATTGGGTTCGTTATATTCACTTACACGCAAATACCCATTGAAAAGTTTTGAATCCAACTTTTCTCTCCAAATAATTAGTAATACTTTTATCACTAATTCATTATCTTCAAAACAATTCTTATAATGTAAATCATTTCCTGGATTTAAATAATCTGCAAATAATTGATAAACCATATAAAACGAAACAATCATTCCAAAAAGATCTTAACCGTTTTCTCATGAAAAAGCATGTAGACTGTCTCTACCAAAACACTGAAGAAGCAATAAATGGTGTATAAAATATATATAGTACAAAAATAAAGCGTGTTCCAATAACTTGGACCGAATTTAAATGTGAATTAATTTTAAGCGTCTAATGATTTTTTTTCTTTTTCTTACAGATTTAACAAATTAAGTCTTTAGCAATTTCAACCATGGAAAGGTTAGCAATAAAACAACTTGTTACTTATCGAAGCCTATTACAAAAATGGACGTTCAAACAGAAATGCATTTCGTGCACTTTGCGATTTTTTAGTCAACATAATCGACCAACCGAGAATGTAATTGGAAACTATGTAACGTTGTTGTGGAGAGGTTCAATTCCAGCGCGCGATGATGAATAGTGGGGTCTGGATTTTCGGCCACATTCTCGTGCACTGCAGCAATCTTTTCAGCTGAACGGCGTAAACGAGCAAACAATGGTGTTTCTACATCTGCCATCGACCCAGTTTGTTTGAATGTAGGAACAATTTTTCCAATTACATTCTTGAAACTTTAACACGTTGTTTGATTGTTAATCTTACCAATAACTTAAGTTGTTAAACCTGAAAGAAAAAGAAAAAATCATTAGATGCTTTAACTTAATTCACATTTAAAATCAGTCCAAGTTATTGGAACATTATTTACTTTGGAATCACAACATCTTTATTATATTTCTTTCGGACAATCTTTGAAAGACTTGTTAGAAGATAAATTATTAAGATATTCTACTGATTATTTCGACATAACTTTTCTAAAATAGGGGGATTTTGACGATAATCCGCCCCTCAGCAAACAAAAAAGATACTGCGCCTAACCTTTCTCGCCCTCACTGTGTATTTTCAGCAATAAACAAAAATATTCATCCAAGTCGTGCCGTATGAAAGTGTTTCGTTTTTATTTTTTCACTTACACCACCAACAAAATACGTGGTAATTTAGTGTACCTGTTGGAGCTTTCACAGTCGGTCGGTCGTTTTTTCTTTTGGGGTATTTTTTTTAATCGGATTTTGTTATCAATGGAAAAAAGTATGTAGAAATGCATTGTTAGTGAAATACCGCTGATTTGTAATGGTTCAAGGATGAAAGCGTTGAATTACGAGTGAGTCCTTTTTTCAGCATTTCAATTTCATCAAGGGCAACATATCTCGTGATTATCCCCAGGTCGTCATTTCCTGCACGATTCTTCGTTAAATTCACGAAAGAATAAAAAAAAAAAATATATTTTTTTCTAAGCGGACTCATTGAATACATTAAATTAAACAAAAATAGTTACAAACTGAAGCATTTCAAAACAATCCTATCTGGGGTTAATAATATATTTATGATGTAACGTTTTAGCTAACGTTTTTAGACATCATATATTATTTATTCGATCAGCTAGATCGCACATTCATGAATCTATCACGCCAGTGATCATGTTCCTGAATCAAGGTCCTTAGGGAGGCATTCTCTGTCATAACATAGCTGCTGAATGTAGGGGATTGTTGGGTGACCCTACCTGTAAGTGTTCCACGGTAGGAAATAATAAAACTGATATTTTTAAAAAAAATAGCTGCGTGAAAATAGTCACGGTGAGTATCTTGATAGCCATTGCTATTGGTGCCAAACATAGATTATTATTGAAATTCACTAATATTGGTACTATACATGCCTCGTTCATTCGGTACACCATAGTGTACGTAAAACCAACAGCAACTTGTAATTGGTTATGGAAATATAAAAAATGGGTTTAAATAGATTTGATTTTAAAAGCTGTCGTTGTTACGTAAAACTGTGCTTACCGCGACACAAGAAAGGCTTATTCGATTATTACATTTTTTTTTTCTGAACTGCCTTCTTTACTAATTGCCACAGACTGTTAGTGAGTAGCTGCAATGAAAAGCTACTGGAAATAAGACGAAACAAACATTATTACTATGATGAAATATCTCCAAAAATAATCCTAAGTTATTATTATTATTTGGTTTTGTAAAACCTAATAAATTAAAATAAATACAGATTTGCTGCAGTATCTATCACGTATCACTAGATATACAAGTGACAAGGGGATTTTTAGTTTCATATCGATTTAAAAGAATATCAGGAAATAAGTGGAACTGACGCATATTTGCTGGATTTAAAATTTCGTAGTTTCTACCGGCTGCCTGATTATCTCCTCCATTCGAAAGAGAAAAGCAAATCACTTCCGTTTAGTTTTATTAAACCAGCAGAAAACCTGCACTAGGTGTAAAAAACACTATCAAATCACTAATGAATATCTATAATGTAAAGCGTTTTATTTTTTTTTAATTACCTATTCTTTTTGTTCTTCCGTACTTGATCACCAAGCAAGCATTTTGCTTCGTAAAATCACTTCAGAATCCTTCAGAAACAAGAATGGAAAGCATACACTCATGATATATCATATTCACAAATGATACCAAAGATGGCTATTCATTCAAATGGAGCATTGAATTTAAATATCAAAACATGTCAAATATCTTATGACAGACATTTTATTTTCTGGCAATTTTTTATGGGTATCATTTATTAGTTTAGTCCTTTATTACTTTCTGAAATTAACATTGGTTAACAGATATAGACTACAAGCTGATTTCTAATATACCAAGTACCAGTTGTTTCCATTAATTCTTTAATTAACCAACATAAAATGGGAGCCCGTATTTTTTTATGATCGAGCATTTAGTAGACATACATCTATTCACAGTTGGGTTTTTTTGAGTATTTTTTTTAACAATAGCACGGAATAAATAATATAAGGAAATATGATATAAGTTGATTGATTGATTCGTTTGTTTTCTACGGCTTATCAACCTTTTTCAAGTTATTTAAAGTCAGAAAATATTTCCAGATTGTAAAATTGTTTTTAGATAATGATGGTGTATTAACGCAAGTTTAATGATTTGACATGATGTAAAATAATATGAAAGCATTTTTATTTTGTTCGTTGCATTGTTAAATAATGAACTATTATAAGTCTGATTGATTTTGTCATAAATATGTTTTATATTTACCAAAGAATCGAGAAAAAATTGATCGTCAACAATGCAGGATTTAGCACTAAAATTATAGATAATATTTCTTACACTTCGTTTACGAAAAATATCGAATTTATTGAATTTAATTATATATTTTTATGTAATAACTTCCTTAAATAGATTTTTTTCATTAATTTTATGGTATAACATTACATTTTCTTTTATCACTTATAGTTGTAAGCGAAACTGAAATTCTGTATACTTTTTCAAATACCTTTTACAAGGAAAAAATTTACTCATAAAAAAATTGATTTTATCGCTATCTATAAAAGGCAGGATGTGTGTGTGTGTATGTGTGTAACGAATGCACGGCCGCAATTTTCGACGGATTTGCACCAAAATTTACATGCACATGCTCCAAGTTAGCAGGAAGGCCAAGACCGACTTTGCATTTTCCAACTCCCATCGATAGTGGAAATAATCTATTTTTTCATGCTTCAGTTTTCATGTAGTTTGCGGCCATTTTGTATTGGCCAGAGTGAGAGTCTATAGTTGGCTTCCACGAATAGGCAGGAAGATTCTATTGGCCAGCGTGAGAGCCAACAGCTGACTGATACGAATGTTAACTAGCATGCTAGCATGTAAAAAATTCGATAGTTGCATTCGTCACAAGTGGGAAACATTTAAATCTGCATGGCCCTTTACTCCAATTAGCTCATTTGCTTGCTTAAACTCAACGTTGATTCCGCAGAACTGGGTTGGATGTGAAAAAGTATTTGTTGTTAACATTCTTTTTTCCTTCGGTTTTTTCCAGTTACGAGTCCTTTTTTAAAGCTGATCGTTTTGTGTTCATTTTGTTAAGTTCCTTTTTCGTAACAAATTTAATGTTTAGTATAGAGCTTAGAAAAAATTCGCAGTGTGAGATAGGCAAGAAGTAAGGTATGTAGCAACATCAGCACGGCAAAGGGCACTCCTTTAAAGGCAAGGAAGGGCAAAAATATTTTAAGTCAAGTGATAGCGATTGCTGTATGAGTCGTACGATTTTGGAATCAAGCACGGGCAACGCCGGGCCATGCTGCTAGTCACCAATATATTTGTTATAAATAATAATAACATAGAAATATTATTTAATTTTATTCGACAATGACTTTCTTAAATATAATTTCATTGTATAAACAGAATCTAAGGGAAAATTAAACATAACAAACTATTATTAAAATTAATTTTTGTAATATTTGTATTAAGATTCTGTAACAATTTGTAAGAAAGACTAGAAAAACCGGTCATATTTTAGATCAGCTAAAATTAAAATATTACACTTTGATACATTACGGTATAAGAAGTAATAAAAATTCAACATACCCTTTTTACTTGTTAGAATCAGAAATACAGATAGATAAAACTGATCATTTGTGTATCTGCTTTTATGAATAAAACTTTCATAGTGGATAATTTTAAACTAACTTTAATTGAAAAATGTTAAATTAACTTCTAACTAACAAGAACAAGTTTCTTAAATTATTTTTTACATATTTACTAAGGAAATAAAAATGAATAAATCGTATATTTACTCAATAAGTTAAAATTATTCCAAGTACAAAAGCAAAAAAAAAATTTAAGCAGTCAACAACAGCGAAATCCCGCAAACCAATAACAAAACTACTGTCAATCCCGGTGGAACTCGAAGGTTTCGAAATAGGCTACCAATTCTGGCCTTTCGATACACCATGAGTTTATCTGAAGTAAAGAACGTCATAATATAGTATATAGAAAAATCGAGTTCTGAGAAAGGAATGCATATCAAAATATTTTAAAAAAATAACGAAATGTTTCATCGCAAGAACAATTATTTATTTTAAAAAAAAATGTGGATATTTACTAAAGGTCTACCTATTTTTGTCAAATCTTCGAAAAATTAAAACTACTTGTTTGATCACAGATTTGATTTTCTGTTTTTTCATTTAGTTCTGTTAAAATAATGCTTTAGCGACAAAATGGATGACCTGAAAGTTACGATGAATGAATAAGGATGTTAATATTATATTTGTAAGCATTCTTCCTCAGTACTGAGTAACTTTGCATGTTATATGTATTTTGTTTATTTAATACACATATACTTGTGTATGCATTTCAATAAACATAAAGAAATGATTTCTTTTAAGTTTTTATTTTTTTAAATATTAAAATAATCCTTCCTAGGTTAAATGATATTTTTTTTATTTTACGTGTTCATTTTTATAATTACTATTTTTTTATTTTATTTTTATAAGGTTTTTATTTTACACTTAAAACAGAATAGTACTTTTGATTTTTTTACAAATATTGTTGGGATGTTAGAGTAAAACTTTTTTTTAATGTTGTGATAGTTAGTAAAATGTATTTTATGAAATTATTACCGGTTAAATGTCATGTTAACCGAGCAGCGAGAGTTTTAGTTTTATGACCAATACATAGAATACTGCTTTAGTGATAATAGTAGTAGTAGTAGTAGTGTTTAAAATACAATTTTCTAAAGATCCAGAAAACTCGTAGACTGCCTAATTTAGAATCTGGATTTCACCATCTTTGAATTGTTGGTGAAAATGAAGTCAGATTTTTTCTTATAATTTTTACAATAATTCAACAGGTAATGTATATTATGAATAAAGACAAAAGGAAAACTTATCTTATTCGACGCAGTTCATCCTCTGGTAAACTTTATCAAGTCCCTTAGAAGACGAAACGAAACGCGTCGGCTAAGATAAGCTTTCATTTTGGCATTCATATTGTCCATTTACAAATATACCGTATTTAAAATTATTCACAATGTACATTGTTATTTATAACTCATTCATATTTTAGATAGTTGCTATATGTTTGGTTACACTAGAATACGTGCAGTATAGTTGTTTAATCATTATTACTGGCTATATTTTTAAGCCAATTTTTTTTTTCTAAGCCAAATGGGGTGTATGCTTGCACACATGTTACGGATTTCTTAGAAATATTTTAATTAGTGGCTTGAGATTACAAATATATTTTCAAATGTGTTTCTACCTATTACTTTCGAAAGAGTATTATTGATCGACTATTTGCAATAAACTTGAAGTAATATATACAACTCTAAAAATATAGCCAGTAATAATGATTAAACAACTATAAGGGACTTGATAAAGTTTATCTGAGGATGAACTGCGTCGAATAAGATAAGTTTTCCTTTTGTCTTTATTCATAATATACATACTTACATAATAACAGTGTTTAACCCTGTCGAGGGGTGTCTGGTTAATTTGAACCTTTTAAAACTCTTTATTCTACGTTCAACACCATCACTTGATAAGGCACCAAAAGTGTTGAAACAAAAATGGTTATTTTTATAGTCATTTTATAACATGTTTATGCTATAATTTTCGAATAAATTACACACACACATATATATAAGATTTGAGAAACAGCCGATGTATTTATGTATAATGCTCTATATTAAAAATATTAAAATAATATTAAAATAGAGCGTTAATAATAATATATAAAAAGATTAATTATTGTGGGGGATACATTTTTTTGATCATTACGCTATGGATTTATTCACCTCATTTTATATATATATATATATATATATATAATATTATTATATATAATTTTCTTACATAAGTGCTCGATTAAATTTTTTCTAAAAAAGCTCTTTATAGATATTAAAACAATATGTTTGTGTGGCAATTTATGCATATATATATATATATATATAAATGGTAAAGTCCCTTAGAGGACGAAACGCGTCGGCTGAGTATGGCTTTTCCTCTTT
Source organism: Acanthosepion pharaonis (assembly GCA_903632075.3). Classification (NCBI taxonomy): domain Eukaryota; kingdom Metazoa; phylum Mollusca; class Cephalopoda; order Sepiida; family Sepiidae; genus Acanthosepion; species Acanthosepion pharaonis. The sequence goes on along the minus strand of CAHIKZ030001968.1, from coordinate 2,496,954 downwards.
TTTCTTCTCTTTTTTTTTATTCATACATATATATATATATGTGTGTGTTTGTGTACAGACTACGAACGAATTATTCCACTCCTCTGATTGTACGCATGTTGTCTTATACGCCGAACCAACTCTCAAGTATCCACTTGTGTACTCAGAAGGTTTTATCAGTGCAAACTCGAAAATTTGGCACTGATAACTCGACAGACGAACAGCGCGATAAATGCTGGCCTTTTTGACAAGTTCTATGTCAGAGGCCAACGCCAAAGATCACGTAGTCTGGGCCTAACGTCTGTTCCGATGACAGATGAATATATTCAAGACACTAAATACCATCGATCTCTCTTCTGCGAGAAGTTCCTTTGTTTGAAAAGATGAAAGATATTTTTTTCAGCGGAAGTTGAGGAAAGAATTAGATTCTTTTCTATCTACTGACAGAAAATGAAATATTAGGTTTGTGCAAAATTTCACAGCGATTTATTTTTTTTCACATGAAACGAAATACACATTTGAAAACCCTTTTTTTGCTATAAATATTTTTAGCTTAGAAATAAATCGAGGGTAGAGTGTTAGTGAGAATTTGAAGAGCTGTGTTCGATTTCGGCTGAGTCCACGGAGATCTTTTTCGCACCTTTGGGAAAGAGGTATAAATCCATCCCTTTTCCCGCTACAATCCCTAATCAATTATGGAACACTCACAATATTTGAAGGTTTTCGCTGAAATGTTCTGTGCAGGATCATCATTAATTAACTCTTTAAGAAGAAGTAATGTTTAAGAATCCTTACTTAATGCAATTATATCTTATATTAATCTTGACCTTTTCCTATAATCTGATTCAGACTAGGCTAATATGAGCAACTTATTGTGCTGAAATGAATTGAAAACAGCTCTCACAAAGTCGTTTCGATTCTCTTCCAGATGCTCCATAATGCTGGCCTTTAGCCATAATAATTGATTTTTTTTTTTTATTTACGGCTTAGCTCTTAAAGGGTTATTTAATACCGAAACATATTTCGGATTGCAAGAAATTGCTTACAGTACATGATGTTCGCAAGTGGCACCCCATCCAAGTACTGAGTCAGCTCGGTACTGCTTAACCTCGATTAACGAATGAGAACCGGTCTTTTCAAAGCAATTTGACCGTAGCACTATAGTAAACTGAACCAATGCTAACTTAATATATATCAGCCGCTTTTTTTTATTATTCGGATAAGTAGATAATAATAGAGTAAGCAGATAAATTCACACTTAAGAACATGAGATACGTACATAGATAAATAAGAACAGGCTGAATGGATAGATAGCAATATATATATATATATATATATATATATATTGAAGAAAACTAAAATGTCAGTAGCCTGAAAGACGTTGCTTATTTTAACCCGTGTGTGGTATATGCATCCACAGGTTTAATAGATAATATTTTCAAATTCTTCGATCATCTCCGCACGTAATAACACACAGTGTAACTGAGTTGTAGATGTTTATGTAGTAGACACACCTCAGATAATACCAGAATAAAATTTGCACTCAATTTCGCGCCACACTCTGTAAGGTGCAAGGTTTACATGATGTCACCTAGCAGCTGCCGACGGAAGAATCACTTTACCTCAAATCTTTACTCGTGTCGCAAGCATGGGAAAGATTCGTTTTACTGTGCATTATATAAACGCTTACTCGAAAAGAACGTGGGTAGTCTCTCAGACATTGTGGACGAGAATATAACGTTCATCTTTCGGACGAAGTCTCTACAAGGCCACGCGCGTGCGCGCACATACACACGCACTGTAATGTTTAATCTGAGATATTCAAGTTTTGTGTTATCATTGGTTTGTAGCTCTATTCCATTAGTTATGCAAGATGCGTAATATTAAAAAGTAGGTGACATACAACAGCGACAGAACTGTCCTTATTTTTGTTCATTTATAGAAAGTATCGAATTGTGCGACGTATACGCGTTCTTACCGCTAAATGTCGCTTTCTTCAATGTTGGCAAATAAACATTCCTACACCGGGAGACCAAGTTCTAGACGGCCACATTGTACAGACGATCGCCAAATATCGACGCACTCTAAGGTAAGGAGACACAGTCCTCATGTAAACTTTAATAAAGAAAAAAAAAACAAATATAACACCAGGAATTTCAACTTGGTATTTGTAGAAATGTTTTTCACAGTTTGTTAATATTTTGCGGGTTATATAAAACCGAAATAGGTTGCTTAGAATATCCGACGTTCCCAAACGGACCCACGTCTAAGTACAGATCGGGTTCGACGCCACTTATTTTTGGTGATCGAATGAGAACCGATGTTTTCAACGTGACTGACCGTAAGCATCGTCAACATTATTTAGAAATGTGTACTATCCATTTATGGGGGAATCTTTTGCTTTCAATCGTTGTATTTATGTGAGTCTGAGCTGAAAAGCGATAGTGTCCACAGGGTATTCGCCCTCGACACATTGATAGCTATTCCAAGCTTCATGTTGTCGGATGTCATAAGATACATCACCCACTTGGCCCGTGGTGTTTTTGCAAGTTAACCATTCAACATTGTTCAATTCGTTCCACTGCCATTCCTATAATGGAATGTTTATATTCACGTCTCCTAATGCCAACCCAGCTCAACTTTCGCTGCAACAAGTTAGACAACATCCCTGGTCAGTTTAGTTGCCAAACATGTTTCCAACTTAATATATAAGCAATATGATGGAACGACGCTTACCTCACCTAGTTAGCTTACCTATAACTCAATTGCAATTATAATAACATATCGCACAGTGTTCTTTGGAGAACAGTGTTGATACCTATGTCTATACTGGCTGTATCGACAAGTATTTTATCTCCGATATTCAAGCATATTCCTGCGGAAACTATTGGACCGTTTGCAATATATATATATATATATATATATATATATATATATATATATATATATATATATATATTGATGGTGGGTTGCAGTTGGATTGGTAGAATATTGTTGTATCGTCAACCAGAATCTGGCGGTAATTAGGAGAGCCATTGATTTGTCTTAAATGTTTTCTTATGGCACTTTGCCCGAAGACGTGAAAGGTCAATCTTCTCGGAAGAAATGTTGTATCATGACCAATATATGTTGATGTTTTTATTTCATCGATAGGGAAATATTCCCGCTATTGACATAAAAAAAACTACTATTTCAGAAAGTGTTTTGTAGAGAATTGTCTTTAGTAACCAGCAGGTTGGGAGTTTTTAATTATTTGTTTAATGATTCTTAGTGTATCTATGAAATATTTTTTTTTATTGTTTTATTATGACTTATGTAATTGGAGATTAAAAAGTCTATTAGCATAGAACGTATAGTTTTAAAGGTTTCACATATATATATTTTTAAATATGAAGAAATATAGTTTTAAAATGTGCTACATTTATGGGATAAAGTGCTCAATATCAGAGATAGAGCGTGTGTAAATATAAAGGTGAACAGGCCTGACGATTGCGTCTAGCATGAAACAGACTGTCGCCTCTAAGTGTTGACTTCTATGTTCACTTTTTATATATATATATATATATATATATATATATATATATATATATATATATATTAAGAATTGGACAAAGTCCGACAATTTATTAAAGACATTTTTTATGTTGAACATTCTTTTTATAGATACAAGTATTTAACTAAATGTTTGTTTATAATAAACAGTATTAAATAACATTTACCGGCCTGAATGTCCGAGAAATTTTCATAGAAAATATTCGTCCTTTGACGGGATTCGAACCTGCATCCTCTACAGAACCGTCATTTACGCTGACGTGCCTTAACCGACTCGGCCACAAAGGAGCGTTCGGTAGGTATAAGCAGTAAATTCGACCTTGCCTACTGACCGCTCCTTTGTGGCCGAGTCGGTTAAAGCACGTCAGCGTAAATGACGGTTCCGTATAGGGTGCAGGTTCGAATCCTGTCAAAGGACGAATATTTTCTATGAAAATTTCTCGGACATTCAGGCCGGTAAATGTTATTTAATACTGTTTATTATAAACAGAGCATTTACTTAAATACTTGTATCTATAAAAAGAATGTTTTAACATAAAAATGTCTTTAATATATATATATCTTAAGAAAGAACAGATGGAGTTAGGGTCCACAGCATTTACTTTTTAAAAAGTTCTCAATACAAAGCTAGAAAAAATATAATCTATATATATATATATATATATAGTGGAAAATCTATGACAAATTGGAAAATTTTCGTGTGGCTGGTTTCATTCTTTAGGACTTCGGCGAACCAAAACGATATTTATGCTGATGCGACTAAACATGTGCCCGAAGGGAAAGGTACATATGTGTATTTAAATTTAAAAAAATATGTTTTGGCCATATAGTCCAACCGATGTCATTTAGTTTCTTTGTTTCTTTTCATCACTTTTGTTATGAAATATTGTGGAAGGTGAAATGTTGTAAGAACCTATATACTGTGGATGAGGGATCCCTGTTACAGACGTATTCCAGGCAAATTTTGTTTTTTCAGCTCTCACTGTGTTGAACTGTGATTTATACTATACTTAGCGTACCTTAGGTACAATTTCCCGGAGATAGCACATTATCTAGCATGATAAACACTCTGAACAAAACCAGTACGCTGGTCATGATGACTTTCGACGTAGTGCTAGCATAACCGTAGACACCAACCAATTAGTTCCTTCTCGCTATTTCTACTCAGAAGTCTTGTATCAACCCAGAAGTAGTGTTTTCAGGCAACTTTCCAAAGGTGCCGCACGTTGGTGTCGCCTTCCCATGCCGATAATACAAAAAAGCTACCTTCCTAACAAATCGAAAAGGATGAGATTCGAATACGATACTAATGGTCGAAAACAAACTTGCTAATTATATTAACCACGTGTCGATTATATATATATATATATATATATATATATATATATATATATATATATATATGTTGACAACAGCAATATAATGCATCAGAAAATTAATAAACAAAAACTTTATATTCTCGTGGCCCGTTATATCAAAGTCAACTCAACACTCAACAAAACGTCTTACGAGTTTAGCAGCAACGTATTGAAGCGCATATAGCAAACATTTAATTCGATTTTGAATTTCTACCAAGTTCCAGTAAACTCACTCTTATTAAAACATTTTTTTCACAAAGATTCTATAGCTACAACGGATAAATTTTAAATTTAAATATAATTACAGATCGCGTTCGCGTGTGTTGTTTTGGTTTTTTTTAATTACCATCACAATGTAATGGATATTTTATTGCAGTTACAATAAGTTTGTCTTTGTAATTTATCCCTGAAGATGATATTGGAAAAGATCGAAAGTACTTGGGTTAGAAAAAGCTACCGAGCCCTCTTTGATGAATTTCATCTTAACATCAAGAAACTGATTAGAGAACTGTAAAGGATCACTGTAATAATAGACACAATATGTCTATATTATTCAATGAAACATGTTTGAATCAAAATATGCTCCCTATATATACATATATATATATATATATATATATATATGTGTGTGTGTGTGTGTGTGTGTGTGTGTGTGTGTGTGTGTGTGTGTGTGTGTGAGAGTGAGAATGTTTACTGATTTGGGAAAGTCGGCTAATGAAAGTTCTATTAATGAAAATGATGTATAAATTATTTCTGGAATATTTTTACAGCAGGATTGAATCATACTTTCTGGATAATATTGCATTTAGACATATAGGTTATCGGTTTGTAAATGCGGATAAAATATCTTTTGTTTTATGACGATGAATAATGAATAGTGTACAAGACATGAATTATGTGACTCTGTCAGTGAGAAGTATTTCGTACAAAATATCCTGGTACGTAAACTGAGTACAAATTCAGTTGAAAGTAAAACCTTACAAAATTCATTCGGTTATTTAACAAAATGGATTAACACGTATATTGCAATATAATTTATACATTCTTATACGGCAAAAATCATTTCTATGATCTAACTTATATCAGTAGAACAAAACAGCAATCTTTACTTCTAAAAATACCTTTTTAAGAAGAGAACATACAGTACGTAATATTTAAAAATATTAAATCTTTTATAAATTCTTAATTTCAAGCCTAGCAACGCTAGCTACAATTGTATTTACTGCAGCATTCGTAGTAACCATTGTTGAGGTACGACATTTATCTGTGAGAAATTATTCGATCTGAGAAAAACAAATGTTATGGTATTATCAAGTCAAAATATTCTGTTTAATTAAATTACGTTTTACAACTATACCGTATTAAACAAGTAAAAACAACAGTAAGTTACTGAATTTATTATTATTACATGCATTAGGAAATTATTCAAATATTTCTCATATCGCCAGGTGTAGTTAGCTAAATTTTGAATCGATAATTCATGTGAAGTAATGATAATAAGAAGAATAGATCTTTTGCTGAAAATATTATTTCGACAGAAATTCTATCATAGTAAGAGCAATTCTATTGCAAGTTATTTTCTTTGTCCGTAGGACGTGTATACATTTTGTATATAAAATATATACATATAAGATAAATATTAATTGTGCTTTATTTTAACCACTTTACTACAAGGTGATTGAAATGTAACACCCTATTTTATCTACGATGGATTCTCCCGTCTTGTGAAAGATATAGTTAAACGGGAGAGATCATAATAGGGAGTTACTTTTCAATCATCTTGTATATAAGCAAAATTTGAATGCATCAAGTATATTCAATGAGAAATGCTTACAAAATTGGGCAAATTTCCTGTTCTATGCATACAAATGTATGTTCGTCGGAATTATTTTCAACTTTTACGAGTTATTAAAAAAAAATGGTTTGAAGGAAAAGCGCGCATGCGCATTTTACCGACTTCGTGTACTTCCTGTCTTGAGAATGAATTGATTTCGGATTCGATTATATCCTCGTTTTTGTTGACGCATCGTAGAGAAAAAGCGAAACAAAAATGGAAGTGTTTTTAAGCAACATTAATTGTTCTTCAATGGACCAAGAAAGATTTATAGCTTTTGTTGAGAAACGTTATCCGTTTTGGATTTTCGCTTTTAGTTTATGTAGAATGTTCTTTTATTCTGATGTTCAATTGCGTTATATTTTTCCTATAGAAGAGATTGTTATTTTATTTTATTCTTTATTTTTTTTCTTTTTCTCCTTTTATCTACGTCTTTCTCTCTATTCTTTATTAATATTTCTTTTCATCTGTTTCTCAGACACTGCTTCTCGTTCTGTCTTTTTTTTTCTTTTCTTGGACTCTATTTGCTTCTTCTCTCTCTCTTCTGTTCTAATATTCAATATTCTCTTTCTCTTTTAATTTCTAAGATTCTATTCTCTCTTTTTCCCTCTACATTTCTAAGATTCTATTCTTTCTTTCTGTCTCTTCTTCTCTAAGATTTTATTCTTTTCTTTTCAAAGCTTCTATTATCCATCACTTTCTCTCTCTTCTTTTCTAAGATTCTGTTCTCTAATTCTTTTTCTCTCCTTTTCTTAGATTATTCTCTTTCCTTTATAAAGATTCTCTTCTCTTTTTCTCTCTCTTTTTCTTAGATTATAATCTCCCTTTCTCTCTCTCTTCTTTCTCACCCTCCATTCTTCTTCTCTCTCCTTTTCTCACACTTCATTCGCTCCTTCCCTCTTCTTTTATGAGTCTACATTCACTCTTTTTTTCATTCACTCCCTACGAAACTTCTCTCTTCCTTTCTAACATTCTATTCACTCTTTCTCTCTCGTTTTCTCACACTCCATTCGTTCCTTCTCTCTTTTTTCCTTAGCTTTCTATTCAGTCTTTTCCTCTCTTCTTTTCCCACATTCTATACGCTATTTCCTTTTATTCTTTTCTGAAAATCTATTTGCTCTTTTTCTCTTCTTTTCTCAGATTCTATTCTCTCTATCTTTTTGTCTCTATTTTTTTCTCTCTCATGATCAGTTCTGTTATTATTTCCTTTTTCTTATGTTTCGATTGAATCTCTTACACTTTCTTTCTGTTTATTGATCTCTTTTTGCTATCTTTCCTCGGTCCTTTCTTTATTTCTATATTTCCCCTTTTTTTCTTCTTTTTATAGTTCTTCCTCTCCATTGTCTTTGTTTATGCATTTATTTCACTGCATCTTTATTTCTTTCTCATTTCCCTTTTTCCATGATTTCTTTGCTTTTATCTTTCTTTTCTACATTTCCTATTTTTTCTTTCTTACATTTTTCTTTTTTCAATCGTTTTTTTCTTTTCATTGTTCTTCCTTTTTTTCTATATTTCTTGCTGTTTGTCTTTCTTTTTATCCATCACCTCTTTTTCTTTCTTCTTCCTTTTGTTTTCTATATTTTTGTTGTTTTTCTTTTCTTTCTATCCATTGCTCTTTCTTTTCTTTTTCCTTTTTTTTTCTATATTTATTGCATTTTTCTTCCTTTCTATCCATCACGCTCTTTTTTGTTATTTCTTTCCTTTTTTGCTTCCCTCAGTTACGTATTTACTTACTTTTCCTTTGTTCATTCTGTGTTTTCTTTCTGGTTTGGTTTTTTTTTTCTTTCATTTCTTATTTCTTTCTTTTCTATGTCTTTTTTTTTTACTAGTTTCACTATTTCTTTTTCTTTACTTCTTTCATTTTTTCTATGCTCATTCAATCATAATATGATCATTTCTTTTATTAATACATTACTTCTTTCTTTGTTTCTTTCTTTTTTCTTTCTTTCTTTCTTTCTTTCTTTCTTTCTTTCTTTCTTTCTTTATTTCTTTCTTCCTACTTCCCATGTTTATTCTATTTCTGTAACCGTTAAATTTTAATCTTGTAAATTTCTTTTCTGTTTTCTTCATATTTTTCTTTTATTATTTCCCTCGGGTGTTCTGTATTTTTTATGTTCCTAAAGATATAGTTTCTTTCTTTCTTTTAAAATTGTATTCGTTGTTTTTCTTCGTTGAATTCAGTCATGCGGTTTCATGATATTATTCATAATATTGACTGAATTTTCTTTCATTATTCTCTCCTGTTTACTTTCTAGTTCATTGTTTCATTCTTTTTTTTATTAAATTTCATTTGCTTCGCTTTTCATTTTTCTGTTTAAAAAGTTTTTTGTTTTTTTTGACAGTTCTGTTTTAAGAGTTGCGGGCCCATTACTTTCAATCCATCGTTTTTTCTAGTTTTCTTTTACGCATTTATTTATGTAGACACTTTTTTCATACTTTTCCATTATCTCTTTGGAAGTGCTTGGTGGTGTTTTCCAAAACCGGATCGTCACACCAAGTTGGAATTCCTTTGAAGACTAACCAATTATATTACGTTTACACTCATGAGTGACTAGGAGAGCGAAGATTTACGAGCGCAATCCGCGTTTGTTGGAAGCCCTCCTCCCATAGCTAGTTATACTCACGACGGAGAAACATGTCTTTTCGAATTGGCTAGAAGACATCTGACAGACGGCCGGAAATAGATCTGATAGGTTGACCTATTGTCCAGTTCACATTCCCTCCACCGGTCTTTTGAACAGGAAGAAAGGTTTATCTCTTATTTCTTGATTAGTGTTGGGCTTCCGGTTCCTTCGTTTTCATTCTTTTACTTTCAGTAGTCCGTTGTCTCTTAGCGACGTTATTGGGGTGAATTAATTAAAAAAAGCGATCCCGTCTTGCGAGGCCATTTCTTTTCTTCTACTCTTATTGGGAACATGATAAATATAACTTTGCTATAAACGCATACCAGATTCTGAACGAATACTTGCACTCACCAAAACTAACGCAGCCTAAGAACAACAGTGACAAACTCTACGACATCTACAACACAAACCAAAATAAATGTGGCTCCAGACATAAAAAAGCAGTTTTAAAACGTGTATAAGCGGTTCCAATTAGGGAATATTTACAAATACATACTTTCATTATTCAAAATTCATTGGTTGGTTGATTGACTTTGTTTAGCAGCATATCACCGCCTCTCTGGGTTATTTAATACCGAAATCTAAATATTTTGTACGTAAGTTTATTCATTTTTGAGATAATAATGGTTTTTTGTGATACAATTTTTTACTAATTAACCCATAGTTGGAGAGAAGGATTCAACAGGAATTGAAACTGGATTCTCCGATTAACAATTCCGAAGATGGCGATTGACGTTGCATTAAAAGTTTTGAAGATTGATGTTATCATGGAAAACAGATATCAGGAGGGAGTTCTACAGGTGGGAAGGGCGGGAAAAGAAACTGGTTAGAGTAGTATTGGTGGCTATATCTTAGTTACTCCAACAGTAAAACTGTGAGACCAATTCACCGGTCTAGTAGCACGCTTAAATTTATGTAGTCTGGACACCAGGGGAAAAAAAGCTCATCCGGGTATTTGGCAATTACACCACACGCACGTCCAAACTCACAGAGCCTAATACTCACTAAGCGATCATCCATCTAGATTCTGACGAGGCTCGACGTTGCTTATCGTCGCTTGTCTTACGAGAACTGTTCTTCCAACGTGATGTGTCCGTAACTAAATTCATTGGGTTTGCTATGTAGCCGGAAGAATTGATAACTTCATAGCATGATACGTTGTTCATTTATAATCATCAGGTGGCAACGCTGATGCAAACGATCGAGTATGTGATGCTGCCGTTTGTATGTATAACTTAGGATATGGTAAAATACAGAAAAAAGAACATCTCAATGGCACTGTGTAGTCATTTTTTCTTTTTCCCAGGGTTTTCTTTTCCCACAGGAACCTTTAAAACGTTCAATTCATCTTTCTCATGAACTTGTCACTGGGTTATAACGAAAGCGAGTACTTCACTCGTGCATTTGAAATTCTTCTCTGTCAGCAGCATCTCAATATTATTTCATCTATGTTTGTACCGGAGTTAGTCACTGCCGGTGTGTCTATTCACATGACACTGACGGACCTCGACAGTCCACCACTGCTTGACACTTAGACAAGTTCGTCTACTTATAAACAGATACAGTATCTGCTTTTGTTTAATTTTTTCATCCTAAACAAGGCAACAGTGCCACTAAGACGCAGGTGGTTACAGGGAGTGAAATTGAAAGAGACTGTGAAGACTGAGGTTGGAAGAGATTGAGGAAAGAGCAAAAAAGGAACAGGGTTGAAGAAGACACAAAATGACGATTGACGTTGCATTAAAATTTTTGAAGATTGATGTTATTATGACAGACAGATATCAGGAAGGAGTTCTACAGATGGGAAGGGCGTGAAAAGAAATTGGTTAGAGTAGAATTGGTGGCTATATCTTAGTTACTCCAACAGTAAAACGGTGAGACCAATTTACCAATCTAGTAGCACGCTTAAATGTATGTAGTCTGGACACCAGGGAAAAAAAAGCTCATCCGGGTAGTTGGCATGAACACATTTATAGTACAGAGAGAGGGAAGTTACGTCACATCGGCGAGAAATGACTAGAAACGAACTTTCTGCTTTCTCTGGATTTTGTCAAGAATCTTGAGATGCACATAGAAACACCAGACCAGATATGTCAAGAGTATTCCATACACGGATAAAGGACAGATTTATAAATGTAAAATTCTTTTGCCTGATACAGTGAACCAACTTCTCTTGCAGCAATACATTTCTTTATTATTTCCTTTATATTTTTTCTTACTTCACACAATTAACGTTGTCTTCTTTTATATAGTGACTTTATTCTTTATTTATTGAACGATAGAAAAATTTTAAGTTCTAGTGTCTAGTTTCGTTCCAATCATAATCGTTGTTAAAACGAACAACAAAAGCATGTTAAATAGATTCAAAATACAAATGAGGGATGCGTTCGTATCTTCAAAAGCCAACCACCAGTCGGCAAAGTAAACGGAAAATCTATTGTCAATAATAAAAAAAAAGAAACACATTGAAATAAAGAAAATAAAAACAATAAAACAGAGTCTCTAAATCTGAAATATTTCTTTAGTTTGTTTTTTCTCATGTTCAAATATAAGCGAAAAGCAAAGCAAGTGATGTAGTTAATATGTCTGGACAATATTTACAAGTTCAATGAATGGCAACTTTGGTGGTCAGATGATAATATCGGACAACGATAATCGATTTTTCAATACAACCTTTTTTTTATTTTGCTTCTTTAGATAAGTTTTCTATTTTCTTATTTGTTAATGTTTTTACGTGTTTTTTTTTTTGTTTTATGACAATTTTCATTTTATTTTGCAATTCTTATTTTTTTTACTAAAATAAAGAATGGATAAAAAACATTTGAAAATAACGTGCCTTTTCTGTTTAGTACTCAATGATAAAAAAAAGGCATTCTCTTCAAGTTGCATTAATTTAAAAAAAAAAAATAAAGTCGTAGAAATCCACTGACTCTAGAATACCCGAAAGAAAATCGATAATTTAGAAGCCTTGCACGCAGATACTTGCGGAATCTTTATATTAAAATACTATATTATAATAGTAATGTAATTAGTATTCAAAATATGTAGAATTAAACGCATCGACATATAAAGATATGTGGTAAAAATATTTGCTATTGAAAAGTACGTTTTATCATTGATAAGTTTATCTATAAAATTGGACTATTTATCAATCAATCTCATTATATATAACTATATATATGCATATATTATTAAGATATTTTTATTATAGCAGATTACAATAAAAAGTTTTTACGTCGCTACACAAAAACTTTCATGTTTCGGAACTATAATCGTTCCTCTTCCAGCAATGGAAGATAACAAATAATAAAAATGATAAAAATTATTTATTTGGGCAATTTAAAAACAAAAAAAAGTGTAAGGCTAATGTCAAAATTAAAAATATACTATTAACTCATTAAAAGTCAGATCTAAGTTAAAATAGAAAAATGAAAAATAAGGTTAGAGGCTGGAGTGAGGTGGGTTATTAATTCATGCCTTGCTAAATTGACACTCTAGACCTGTCAGCGGCGAACATATTGTAGTGAAATCTAGAGTTCAGATATGGTGAAGTAGAAGTTTGAACAAAAAAATTTTACGAATTTTTTAAATTTTTTTTTTATACTACGGAAACTTCTTGAAGTGGTCGAATAGGTAGAGAATTTTTTCATGGAACTTTTTATATTCGGTGCTAATTATATTGAATGAGCAGTAAAATAAGGCAATATTAGAGTTGAAAAAGTTTTTAAAAAAGCTGTGCGGATCATTATATATCGATAAAATACTGCCTATGTAATTGTAATGCGTAAAATATTTACGAAATATTCATTTAACTATAATTTAATGTAAATTTCCTACAATGCCTACATAAAACTGTTAATTCATTTCTTTGGTTTAGCAGAATTTTATTTTTAATAAACTTTATAATATGCAGTTTTTCTTGTAAACACAGGAGACACGGGTCATATAAGGATTTACTGATATATATATTTTGAGTTTATAAGTTATTTTTCTACAGATACAAAATATTTGTGCAAATATTCTGTTTTAATTAAACAGTATTAATTACATTTACTGGCTTAAAGGTTGGAGAAATTTCGTGGAAAATATGCGATTCCTGACAGGAATCGGTCTGTAACCATGCAGAAACAGTCATATAGTCTAACGTGCTGTTAAACTTTCAGCCACAGGGAACTTTCCGGCTAGCAAAGTAAAAGAAAAATAATAAAAAATAACATGTAAACAGAATATATATATATATATATATATATATATATATATATATATATATATATATATATTCTGTTTACATGTTATTTTTTATTAATTTTCTTTTCAGTTTCCACCCTAGCTGGAGGCAACCAGATGTCTATCCACACTGATGAGCTGTGAAATAGCGAAACAGTCTGTCTGTGGATGACGGTATATATATATATATATATATATATATATATATATATATATATTATTATCTTTATTTCCTTCGCAAAATAAAGATCAAGAAAGAGTCTGTTGATGTCGACTGTAGACACTTTTGTTGCTGATAACGCCAACGTAGGGCAGGCATACATTGTCGCGGCAGCTGCAGTCGAAAATCCGGCCTAATCTAGATGGTTATAGCTTTGCCGTATTTCCTCTTCCGCTTCTTTTCCCTGACAGCGGCCCGGCAGTTATTTTCAAAGGAGCCGCCAGAATGTTTGATGGTAAGACAGCAGGGGACACAGTTCTCAGCTAAGGTAGACTAGTGGTAATGATTGCTTTGACAGGCACCAAAGGATTTTTTTCAGACAATCCTTGAATCTCTTCTTTGGTGCCCATCTGCCGTGGAGGACTTGATGTACAGCAAAATTTTAGGTGGGCGATGATTCTCCATCCTGAAGACGTGTCCAGCACAGCGTAGCATAGTCTCAATGCTGGTGATTTTCGCCATTTCATGATGAAGTCTCTCCAGTGGTCATTAAGGATTGTGCAGAGGCAACACTTCGATGAGTCGTTGGTGGTGCCAGTAAGTGATCCATGCTGCCGATCAATGTTGTCGTCCCCAGGTCAACATCAGACGGCCAATATCCTGACGCACCTGCATGCGGGATTGGGACCGCGTCTTTCAGTGTCATTTTCCACATGTCATTATCGCCATTTTCCCATCACTACGGGAGCTGGAAAAGGTTGGTGGACGTGAACCAGGCCTAGTAGTTTTATTTTATTTTTTATTTTTTTTATTCTATTTTATTTTTTTGTCTACCCACCCTCCTCACAGACGAAATCTGTTGGGGTACTAATATAATCACCGATAATCCGACTATGAAACAGATAGTAGCCGTTGCAGGTGTATAATATTACTGTGTCTCACATTCAACAACACTCTATTAGCAAGTACCTGCGCAAGTGATTTGGAATTCTCTCTTGCTTCTCCACAGTGAAACTCTATACCAAGGCCTGAAACCTGCAATTTCCCATCTACGGAAATCGAGATACTACGCATTCGCATGATGATGAGAGACTCGGCCGATGAGTTCGTCCGCAGGTTAGAGCCAGATATCAAAACTAGCGCCCAATGGTCGGCAGTAGAAGCCACCCAAGAAGCAGAATCCACCCTGGTAACAAAGGAGATTCTGGTGCTGACCCAAATCAATCGTGCTGGTTTGGGCAGCACATGCAACCAGTTTTTCTCCAAACATGGTCCAAAGTGAAAAGGAGACACGGTGATGGAAGAAATCAGTAATTTGGAGGAAGAGCAGCGAACAGCTAATCATTACAATGGAGCTATTGTCAATATCGATCCTCCTGCGATCTACCTATGATCTGCTACCAAATGCGACCAACATCAAGCTGTGAGGATACAGTGACACCGATGTATGTGCATTATATCAAAGTGATCGAGGCACTTTACTTCATATGCCCTCTGCATGACCACACACTTACTGTAGATGTACATGTGGCGTCATAAAAAAGTGTTGAAAGTGGTCATGGTCAGTACACAGTGTGAAGCAGCCAAATAACAGCCTGTAACCGCCACAGAACCTAAGATCCGTTTTCACAAGGAAGATGAACTCTCAATATGACTCTATTGAGTGAAGCCCGTGATTGTAGGGTGTTAGTTGATCTTACAACATCTCTTCAATTTCCGGTATACACCATTTAGACAGAAGCACACTCAGACATTGTAGCCTGGTCTGATTCAAAATAGTAAAATTAACGTTTCCATGGGAGGAGAACAGGGAAGAGGTGCAACAACGAAAGAAAAATCGTTACGAGTGGCTGTGATCTGAGTGCGTGCAAAAATACCATGTCACTCCATACACTTGTCAGTGCGTATTACTAATTGATATATATATATATATATATATATATATATATATATATATATATATATTGAAATATGTTTGTTGAATAATTTAGGCAGGATCTTTTATATTCAAGTGAATAAGCTTTTTAGTGTAATTTCTGAAGGACGAGAGAAACTCGCCATGTTGATACATATTTCTTTTATTTCCATTACTTTCGACATAGCAATATCATCATAACGGAATTGTTTATTACAATATAAATATTGTAGTGTTCATTATTGTCATAGACAAAATGGTTGTGTTTATCTGAAAGTTAAACTTATTACAAGTGCAGTGAGGAGCGCTGCGTCGGTGCGTGACCGCTGAAACCGTTCAAGGGGAGGTAACTAAGTATGGTGCGGAGAGATTTTTTTATTACGAAAGGACTACTAAAAGGAGAAACTATTAGTGCCAACCCTGGCATCTTAAACTCTCCATTATATACATTTAAAAGGATTTGTGGAATAAATGTCTAAATTACTCAACGAAGCATGTCTCAGTGAAAACCAGCTGCCAAATTATACGCATTTTAACCTACACGATCCAGCTCCTTATCATAATATATATATATATATATATATGTGTGTGTGTGTGTGTGTGTGTGTATGTGCATAAAAAATGTCAAGTATACGTTTTCACAATAACATGGAGAGAAACCATCCAATTTTAGCTAGATATATTCAGAATATAGATTTAATTTTTAAATGTCCCTCGTTTCAGTCTGTAAGGTTTTATGGCTCTCCATAGACCACTTTCATTTATGATTTGTGGTATAACGAAATGCTTCATGTTTTCTTGGAGAAGAGAAAAATTTCATATGCCTTCTCCGTGGTTTTTAATCTATGCAGGAATTTACACAATAGACTAAAAATTTCGCAGGGACAACACAGAGGAAACATTTAGAAAGTTCCAGGCAAAATATATGAACGCAAAATAAATATTTTACAAATCAATACATTCAATGCATTAGTCGGTCACAGAAAGAAAGGATTTGAACCGTAATTTCAAGTCAAAGAATACAATTTTAATTAAAAGAGAAAGCAATTATGATTCAGGGGAAAATGCATGGCAATGGATCTCATTTTTTATATATATATATATATATATATATATATATATATAAGATATTTTTATGTTTATACATTCTTTTTATAGATACAAATATTTAAGTGAATGCTCTGTTTTATAATAATATTTACTGGTCTGAATATCCGAGAAAGTTTCATAGAAAATATTAGTCCTTCTCTGAAAATTTCTCGGACATGCAGGCCGGTAAATGTTATAAATACTGTTTATTATAAAACAAAGCATTTACTTAAATATTTCTATCTATATAAAATGTATAAACATAAAAATATCTCAAAAATAATTGTTGACTTTTGTCCATTTCATAATATATATATATATATATATATATATATATATATATATATATGTGAAAAGTATATAAATATAAATAAATATGTATGTATAATTATTTATATATTATATGGGTACTTTATAGAAAGCGCTCAATATCAGAGATAGAGCTAACATATTTGGTTGATATAGATGAGTTTGTGACCCTGGGTTTCACGCTTTCCACATAAACCCAAATTTTTTAAACATTAATCAGTTTGTCTGACGATCGCAAAAGCGTGAAACCCAAGGTCACAAACTCACATCTATCCAACCAAATATATATATATATATGTATATATATATATATATATATATATATATTATTATTATTATTATTATTATTATTTTAAAGGTTATTTTAGAGGATGCTCGTATTTGTGTAGATGCTCTGCTTATTTATTAAACAGTATATTTATTTATTTCAGGTGTACTGACCTAAATATTATTGAAATCTTATTAGAGAAAAAATCTGCGTTACCTACTACTTCTAAAATACACAGGACAGTAGATGATAATAAATAAATATAATTTTTAATAATTAAACGCGCGTCTACTCAAACACGAATATCCATTATAATAAGGTTTAAGTAATAAAATCTCCGAGAGCTCAACCAAAGCAGCAACATATTTATTGTCGTCCACAAACAGACTATTTAGATGTATCACGGTTCATCAGTGTGGCTAGACATCTGGTTGCTTCTAGGTAGGTTCTAAACCCGACTAAATTGGCGTCAGTCGGGGATTCTACCCCCAAGCCGTTGTCGCACGGTGATGAAGGTGAATTTAAATGTATTTATCTCTGGAGAAATACATAGTGGCTGAGAGAACTCGATTCGCTTTAAAAAAAAGAGTCCTGCATTATCTCTTTCTCTCTCTCTCTCTCTCTCTCTCTATATATATATATATATATATATATATATATATATATATATATATATATATATAGTTAGTTAGTTTATGCAAAACTAGGTAATCCGTATGGGTACACCCAAGGAGGATGATATCCAGAGAGCTCAATGTAAATTCAGAGCAAATAAATTTGAATAAAAACAGACCACTTTAAGGTTCCATGTAATAAATTATTTCACCACAGCCCTTTTAAATGGCTCTGGATCATCAGACTTTACTTCCAAATGTTGAAATATATATGGAACTTTAAAGTGGTCTGTTTTTATTCAATATATATATATATATATATATATATATATATATATATATATATATATATAAATGTACCCCTACTCTCAAATATGACCGCAATTAGTAAAGAGGTATGATCAGACAAAAAATACTGAGATTCGATGGGATCCACAATTAAAAATAGAAGCCAATAAGCCGTTTAATTAATCCGTTTCCTATATATTTTACACGTTCAATTGTATCTATGAGCCATTCATTACTCATGGTATGATATAAATCGCTTTTTGTTCAACATCTTTTAATGTCAAAAACGTTTAATATATAAACGAAAATATTTCTCCAAAAAAGATTAGCAACGGAAAACAAAGACGGCGACAACAAGATTATTTCAAGATCAAATTGTAGCATGATGATCACTTTATAGACAAAGGTACAGCGATCTAAGAAACGTTGGGATAAAAACTGAATAATTAAACGGTTTATTTTTAGACATGATATATATATATATATATATATATATATATATATATATATATATATATATATATATATATACAGATGAAATAACACAATAAATGCACATGGATAATTAATATATGGTTTGATATACATAAAATTCCAGCATTAAAAGCATTCGGAGGACAAAACTCGTCACATAGGTTGTTATCCATTTTTTCTTCATGTATATATAAATATATGCTGGGTGACATTGAGATGTGTGTTTATCATACACTGTTTACCACGCGTTATGTTCTGAGCACTACGCCAAGTGTGTATATGCATTAGACTGTAATGATTGTTAGAATAACATTCACTGCAGTTCCTTTGTTTTGTGCCATCACTCGTAATTCTATGGAGACACGCATTTTTCCTTTGATGAATTAGTCGTTTGAAAGAAGTCGGATTTGTTACAGAACTTAAATAATTGTTTTGGAGATTTTCTACGCTTGTTGATTTTGAATTCATGTCCGTGACTTCGAGCTAGCTATATTTGTGCAAATTACCATTTCTATATCCGTATAGACAATTCTATTTTACCAATTATTACAGGCATTCAGAAAGACCAAATTGTAAGGGTATTATTGTCAGAGTGTACTGCAAACTTAGCACAGACCAGAGCAAATCTATTCCCAAGTATGCTCACACGAATCAGGTACTTGACTACAAGCACTCATGCCTCAAACCAAATCGCTATTAACACTATAACACTATTGTGAGAAGCCAACTTAGAGGAATGAGCTGCGCTCAGTAGTGTGAGAAGACATTTGATAGTGAACGGATCTCTGTAATGTGAGAAGGCAATTTGTGAGAGTGAACGGCCCTCTGTAACATAAAAGAACAACTTGGGGAAGAGAATGGTGTCTTGCAGTGTGAGAATATAACTTGGAGAGACTGGTACACTGTAGTATGCACTACTGGAAGTAGGTTCTTCATGCAAGGGATGGGCGTTTACGTGTGCAACAGTAACCCGTCGGCTACATTTTTCAACGTGAATTCGCCCACACCTGCTCTTGGTGTCAATGTGTAGAGTGCCATAATTTACAATTCTGGCTCCTTCTAGTGTTTGTTCAGAGAACATTGAACTGTGCACACATGTCTAAAATATTATTCTATCAATTGTCCAGTTATTTCTTCAAAAAGAAGATGTTGAACAGAATAATATCCGCCATATGATACCCGTACTACTGAACACACATGGAGAGTTGTTTGAAAATTCCCATGGCCGACAAGGAGCATTAGGGGTGGGGTGAAGTATCACAGAATGGTATTTCGCCATACGTACGATGGTATACATGCAAAATTAAGCTAATATAATAACACCTAAAATCTACTATTATTTCAACCGGCTACTGTTTTTAAACATCATAAACTGAGCGTGTATTGATCTTCATATGTGGCAATATATTACTAATACGTATAATCTTGCGAAAACTGAAAACTTTATTCAAGGTTTTGCAATTTTACTTATGGTCTGTTCGTAAATAAAACATACAGTGAAAAATCGAGATCAATAGTTAATATCATTTGTATTTCTAACATGAAAGATTAACACTTCTTAACATTTAATTCTTTTCATTGCAGCTATAAACTCATCACTCCACGATCATTTCTTAAGAAACTGAATTGGATTAAAGTAAGTTTCGAATTTCAATCCCAGCTCAATAGGAGCAGACTATCAGCGGAAAAGACCATACATACTTGGCTACTTATTATTTTTCCAAAACGTCTAATACCATATCATTTTTGGTTACTATTTTACATTATAATAATTTTCTTTTTTCTATATGATTCTTGTATATAATTTGAAAAATTTTAAGTTATTTTTCATTCTTGACTAATATTTCCTATATTTATTCCTTAAATTACAGGAATTGTAGAACATGGCCGAAGGGGAAAAAAGGGAAGTCTGGTCCTCTTTAGTCGTCTTAGTCCTAGTTAATCCGATTCGCTACCCATTCATTCATTATAATTTACTCAATCAACACAAGAATGTATCCATCACTTCCAATCCTACATGCATCAAAATACCACAAAATATTCGCAGGTGAACCTACAAGACACCCCATGACATAAAAATTCAGAAGTACAGGCAAAGGTCAGAGCGTTGGCCCAGACTTGGCTCCGAAGGAGGTTGTCCTTAAAGAGCAGGGTTGAAGCGTGTGCCCTTTACGTCTTGCCCATCAAACTTTACCACTTGACTAATATTTCTTTGATGATCGTCATTCTGTGAGGAAGCAGCAGGAATGGAAAAAATATGGCTCCATGAAAACAATAAAATACTTATTGCAAAATGACGACGACGCCACTAAGACAAAAAAAAAACATTCAAAAACTGACAGAAGAGCAGAAATAACAGAACAGTCAGTGGTAGTTATGGTTAACATTCGATCTAAAATATAAACGTTGTAAATCGCATGAAATCTTACGATTTTAAAATGGTCATCAATGTCTTGAGTCCTTTTTTTCTTTTTTTTTTTTTTTGCCTAACACTCATTTTCAGTGTTGTCTTTTTAATGATAACAATTCAGAGGAATTTCGAGAGACAAATGATGCATGGCTCGGAAATGAACCCTGATTATGTATACAAATCATTTGAGGATTATTAACACGTTTCATAACGACAGTTTGAAAAGGTGGAAAGTGGGGTTGCTGACTGGACAATTTACACAGATGAACCATGAAAGATAAACAGACGAGCACTGGGGCACATATTTGGCACCCGTCCATTGAAAGCGAAAAGTAAATAAATCTCAGGTCAGATGTCAATAGAGTAGCATTGTCTAAATTTGGGTGTTGGTGAATTTAAAAAGCGGGAAATCTTGTATGACAATAAAACAAACAATCCTCATAAATCCTTTTCGCATAACATTTAATGGAATATATATATATATATATATATATATATATATGAGAGTGTGTGTGTGTGTGTGTGTGTGTGTGTGTGTACGTGTGTGTGTGTGTGTGTGTGTATGTGAAAGTTTAATTAAAAAACAAAAAAATTATTTCCCCAGGAAAGGGATTTTTCTGTGGTTCTTCAGATCACATTTCCAAGCATGATATACTTATAGAGGTACAGTGGAGTAATGGATAGCTGCTCGGATTGAGGAATCGGAGAGCCGAGTTCGAATTCCAGTCGAATCCATTTGGGAAAAGTATGAATCCTCTTCTTCTCTCCCCATCCCCAGCTATGAGTAAATAGCAGGAAAGACCGGATTGCCAACTGGCATACCGCAGAGAGAAATGGCAACCTACTGCGAGAAAAAATCGAAAGATACATGATCGCATGGCACATAAATGACTGATATTTATGGATAAAAGTACTGAATATCGCAGATAGAGTGTGTGTAAATAGAGAAATGGTCAGTGAGGTCAACACCAAACGGTGACAAGATGTTTCATGCTTCAATTAAATCTTCATGCCATGGCTTGTCGACAGCGCTGAAGCATGAATAGACTGTTGAACTTAGTGTTGACCTTAGTGTCCACAGTTTATTTAATTACTAGAGTTTTTGTTAGTTATATGAAACAGAAGGTAAAGAAAGAAATGTAGTAGCCTAAAACAGCAAAAATCACAAATGTTATATGTGAGGTTTTATGTTAGTTAATTTCTTTTTATCATATAGTAAATCTAAAAGTTCCATTTTTTTTTTTTTTTGTGGAGCACCCTGTATATGTCAAAGACATACTCTTGCAACTGACAACAGATATCATACTGTTTTATATACAACTATATATATACATATACGCTTTGCTAACGTATCAATGTTAGATATGCAAAATATGCAAAAAAAAATAAACAAAAAAGTTTATATGGTTCATATATATATATATATATATATATATATATATATATATATATATATATATATATATATATATATATATATATATATAAAAAGATATAAAGATATATATAATCCGGTGTTTTATAGATATTTTTATTTTACCAAATAGTGCTCAATGTAAATTTACAGAGCATTCGCTTAAGGATGAAATGGAACTAATGTCTTTAATTTAATCACAAAATTAAATTCATGGCTTTTTAGCTTTCACTTTTTGAAACATGGTTAAAACTATGTAGCGAAAAAAACCCTATTTTAAATCAATTAATTTATTATATATATATATATATATATATATATATATATATATATATATATATATATATATCCTTCTCGTCTCAAAAATCCAGGAAAAATATGTGACATATATCAAAATATGTTGGAATAATATTAATATTTTCTTTAAAGATATTAATTTTGGTTCCCACTGCAAGAACAACGCACAGTAACGTTAGTCGAAAAAACACTTTTTCTTCATTAGTGCTAATTTGATTTTATACTCTCATTGACTAAATACTATTATTATGGTCCTATCGTGTAGAACATAACAGTTTTCGTCTGGTTACCGACGTCGAGGTTGATCAGTATTTAGAAAGAACATTTGGGGATACCAAGTGTCGTATGTTTAAATCGGCTAGATGGATGTCATTAAATGGTGATGACTATCAATTACAAATGTGAAATCTATCATTTCAATCCTCCTTGCATTGTGATGAAATACATAGTGTATATGAAGCTCTTTACCCCACCCCCAAGGCATCTTATCAACGAGAAGAAAAATAGTCGATATAAAAACCAAATTGCGTATCTGGCACGAGTAAAAACCAGTTGTGATCTATACGAAGCTAGTTGTGTATAGATCTTTCCAAACATGATATCGCGGTAAGATATCGTCTTCCAAGTTGCCCATAACCAGCATGGGAGAGTATGCTAATGAACCTATCATGCAAATGTACCACCAAAGATTTCCAGACCAGAACAAGCCACCTCCCGACCTTCGACATGCGATCAGGAGATCGGATAAGCAGCCCTGACTGATATGTCAGCGACGATTACTTCAGCAGCCTCGAACTGATGTCTTACATGCAAAGCCGGACAATCTGGGAAGAATCATGTCATGTTAATGTGTAATTTGCCGTAGGCGCAGTTAGGTAAACATGATGATTATGCCATCATTGTTGTCACCTAACAGACAAATTTAAATTGCAATTAAAACTAGAAATAAATATCTTCTAACATTAATCTTTGATAGTACCAGATTTGTACCATACCTGTCGATATTTAATATATGTATGTTTTGTATGTATATTAAAATGGACAGGTATGAGTGTACCAGATTTGCTGATGGCTGCCGTTGATAGACTGTTGTTGAAAAGAGTTAGCATGGCTTCTGCATTCTTCTCCACCCTACGATAACAGAAGTAAAGGTGATATATTAAAATAACCGTACACAAGTATTACTGGATGAAAACGCTTTTTAAGCCAAGCATACAAAAAAGAACAAATGTGAAAATTGACGTAACAAATATGCGTTTTTACGTATTTTAAACTAATATCTTCTAAGAAATTAAACAGATTTATCGTGGTCATGAAAAGCGGAACTTTTTCTGTGAAACCGGAAATAATTCAGCTAAACTACTGTTTATGAATGGCAGCGTCCCGGAAGTAAACAATGACTTG
The DNA here is from genome assembly GCA_903632075.3 of Acanthosepion pharaonis. NCBI lineage: Eukaryota > Metazoa > Mollusca > Cephalopoda > Sepiida > Sepiidae > Acanthosepion > Acanthosepion pharaonis. The sequence goes on along the minus strand of CAHIKZ030001968.1, from coordinate 2,472,738 downwards.
AATGAAATCACAATAACTGAACTATCATTTCTGCTTTATCAACAGTTAAATGTAATTAAGTTGAATATAAGTGTTTTGTGCATACGGATATTGCACGATAATAAGAGAGGTTATCATATTTAAATTATCAGTCCTTCTTATTAGTTTCCTTTCAATTCATTCTTCGGTACCATAATTGTACGTGTGTTCAGAAATGTTGTCATGAGGGGGGGGTTGATACAGAAAGCGGACAATTGGATGTTCGTTTGATGTAATTGATGGTGATTCGGAAGTAGAAAACAGGAAAGCCGACATCCAATTCCAGATCGTTATATTTACTTACGCGTAATATCATTGGGAAAAATTTTAATCCACCTATTCTCCACCCAACTATGGGTTAATTAGTAGGAAATTTATCTATTATTCATTGTTATACCAAAAATATTTTACAATCTAAAAATATTTTTTTGGCTTTAAAAAGTTGGTGAGCCAATGAATCCGATTATAACTAATTTCACTGTTTCAGAAAATAAAATGAAGAATACGAACTGAAACACGTGTGTCCACTAAAATAACATTTATAGTAATAAGAAATACACACCATATATATATATATATATATATATATATATATATATATATATATATATATATATATAAAAAGAAATATGTTGTAGTGGTTCCAACGAGAGAAAATGTATATTAAAAAGAAAGAGGTGCCGCAAACGTTTTTTGGTTTAAAAATATTATTTTTGAGAATAAATTATTTTTTCTCAAAAAAATTTGCGGCACCCTTTTTAATATATATATATATATATATATATATATATATATATATATATATATATATAACGAAAAAAACTTGGTGATCCGTATGGATAATCCAAAGGAGGATGAAATCCTGAGAGCTCAATGTTAATTCAGAGCGAATAATTTAATTTAAAGAAAAACAGAACACTTTAAGGCTCCATTGTAATAATTTATTTCATCAGGGACTTTTATTTTTACCTGGATCTTCAGACATCAATTTCAAAAGGTGAAACGAAAAAAAACAAAATTATATATATATATATATATATATATACAAATCCACACACACACAGCATTCATTTTCATATAGGTAAAATACGTTATCGGATATTATTTTCGAAATATACTTTCATGGATGTTTTTCCAAATGTCAATAACTTATAACTCTGTCGGGACTGAAATACTGAAATATATATATATGATAATTGATTAGTTCACTTATATCATAGCATTCTTAATAAGAGACAAACACACACACACACACACATATATATATATATATATATATATATATATATATATATATATATATATATATATATATATATATATATATTGGCGTCATGTTTGGCGTTTGTTCGCGGAGAATAAACTCAGTTCTAACTAATCTTTTCATAATCATTAATGCTAAGTTTGATGAAATACTTAAAAAGCAGCAATCATTCCCAGCGTGTTTAGTACTGGGATCTTTACGAATTTTTTTAAAAAATTCACAAACATATGCAAGAAATAAATCTTTACATGCACTCGAACAATGTATGGCAGATGAATGTTAGAAAGGAAAACTTTTCTTTTGCCTGGCGCCATTGTAATGTCAAATAAAATTAATGGAATCGATAAGAATCCTGAAATTCACTGGGTTTGAACACGTTACGTGCAACTCCCGGAATTGAAATAGGTATTGAAAGGCATCCAATGCCCAAGTTGGATTCGCTGTAATTGGATTCAAAGTAAATTTGGAAATTTCTTCATGGTGCAAATGAAAAATTGGCTAGAATATTTGTAAAAATGAGTAACACGAAATGGTGGATATACTGAAAAATAAATTCGTAACATTTTTTTTTAAAACATATAGTCATTTTTTATTTTGATACCTGTAGCATTATTCTCTCGCTCACTCTTTGTGATTTTGCACTGACATGCGCGAATGCGCGTATCTATCTATCTATCTATCTATCTATCTATCTATCTATATATATATATATATATATATATAATTATTTTTAAAAAAATTTATAACATAAATATGTTATAAAATCACTACAAAAATAGCCATTTTGTTTCAACCCCCACGGTGAAAATCACTTGATAAGACGCCGAGGGTGTTGAAACAAAATGGCTATTTTTGTAGTGATTTTATAAACATATTTATATAATTTTTTTTAAATAATTATATCTGCTCTACTTTGTATTGAGCACTCTTTTAAGAATAGTAATTGTTGGTTATTGGAATTAATTCCGTATACACCAAATATATACTTGGGTATATATATATATATATATATATAGTCATTTTTTTTTATTTTGATACCTGTGGCATTATTCTCTCGCTCACTCTTTGTGATTTTACACTGACATGCGCGAATGCGCCTATCTATCTATCTATCTATCTATCTATCTATCTATCTATCTATCTATCTATCTCTCCCTCTCTCTCTCTCTCTATATATATATATATATATATATATATATATATATATTGCACGGGTAACGACTGTAGGAAAGATGTCATTTGTTATATACTCAATCTGCATGAATAAGTGTATCCGTTCCTTGCCATTCATCATTTTTAAACAAGGAAAGATCGCATTGGGAATGTGAACGGATAGATAATATGTGAGTAACTAACGGAAATAACAATAAGGCTTCGTGATCTTGTCAAATAATTGTCTCTCATGGAAACCGACAAAGATCTAAGATATATATATATATAACCAGACCTGACAAAC
>CAHIKZ030001968.1:2450000-2465000 GCA_903632075.3 Acanthosepion pharaonis | reverse complement strand
GAGAGAGGCGAATTAATATGCATCAAGTAGAAAAATATTAGAAAACCTGGTAAAAAGAGTCATTTAATTTAGTGTTTTTTTAGATAAACATTTTGTGGGATAGACAATCACGCTGTTACACGATTTGGGCGATTTTGCTGTTACATTCGGTTTATGAATAGTCCCTCGTTGCATCTAGCCAAGTTCCGTGACGACTCCGGGTAACAAGTAACATTGACCGCTAATTTCCCTCGCACAACATAAATCGTATAGAGATGTAAACGTTCTGCAGTTGTTGAGTAAAGAGCTGTATATACCTGCGCCCAGGAGAGTCCACTCATCTGTTGCCTCACTACAACAGCAAAAGACGAGCTGAATAAAATTTTTTCCCCGACTCAGCACTATGTTCTTACGATACGTAAGGCGCTTCTCTCTCTTGCTCTGTCTGTCTGTCTGTCACTTTCTCTCTCTCTCTCTCTCTCTCTCTCTCTCACACACACACACACACATGCACACACGTGTGTGTTTACACACAATTGTCAGTTGGGTTATTTGTTGTTTTCCTCTGGTTCTTTTCCTTTTAGTGTTTCCTGTGAGTGTGCTGTTCTCAAAGATTTCATTCCTCATTCAAAATTATTCCACCCATCTTGTCTTGATTTTTATCAGCAGTTTCACTTTAACTACTATTCCTTTTTTCACATATCCTCTTTATTGTATTCACAATTTTCTTCGGTGGAGCCAAATCAGTTTTGAAGAAATATACACGGTTCCCTAACATACAGGAAATTTGAGACTGCATTGTCGTGTACTCATTTATCTGCTTTTAAAGACCGACTTTAATTATCATCATCATCGCAGGGCGGATCCGAATGCAGAATCCACACTAACTCTTTTCCACAACGGCTATCAATTGCAGCCGTCAGCCATTCTGGTAGATTCATACCTGTCCATTGTTTGACATTCTCCAAGCAGTTTTTGCGTTGACGTCCTCTTCTATGTAAACCTTCAACGGTGATTTGCATGATGGTCTTCGCACAGACTGTCGTGCGTTATAAGGCTTCCAAACCATGCATTTTTTTTACGTTTGATATTGGCGAGAAGAGATTTCCGGTGTCCCACAAAACTTTCAACCCTTTTCCGTTTTTTTTTTTGTTTCCAATAGAAAATGCTGACAAGTTTTCTCATACATTTAATACCTTAGATAAATACTGAAAAATTTATTTTTTGATATTCTTATGCACCTTCGGATTTCTGTACCATACATTCCGTCGTATGTAACTATTTCTACAACCCGGTTAACTAAGTCACAACTTCTGTTGCCAATTTTACAGGAAAACATCTGATACTTTGTCCTTTCTTTTTGCTTTCCCCAACAATTCAGTTATCCTTCTATAACATCTCTCAACACAACGTTGTCTGTGTAGTGTATTTTATGGTTACACCCGCTGTGAACATATTCTGTTAGATTCACTCGTCCAACTGTTATAAACTAGTGATACATGTTAAATAAATCTAGTAATGAAAACAACCGCCTCGGCCTTCTAACTTTTTTAGTTGTATGAATTCATTCAGCAACAAAGTCGTTTATTCCCACGTGAGGTTACGGACTATTCGAATATCCTTTTAGTGTAGAATCAGCTTCTTTATTTCATCTGGTTGAAAAGCTGCTTTACACCGATGGGAAACCTTATTTATCAATCAATCTTCGTACATTCTATCAACACACTTTGTTTTAGAAATTCATACAAACATTATTAGATATTCTAATTTGCAGCAAGTAACACAGTGCTTATTTTGAATATTAAACGAATTAAGGTAATCTAATTTGCATCGTTAAAGAGAGTTTCTGAAAGCAGTCAGAAAATTATATAGTTTGTTCCAAAACATTTTGTCTATCGAGAAAAATTAACATTTCCATTGCTGTATTGCTATAGAATTGGTTCCTGGTTGTGGTGACCCGTTTTACGGAAAATAGGAAATTACCATTTACTAGAAATATATCGTTAGAAAACGCTGAGGACGATTTTTCATCGGCATCACCAATTGGATTTCCATCGGATACTCTGCAATACAAAGTAAGCTAAACTGCAGATGCAACAGATTTTATAAGGAAAGTACTTAATGAGATTGCTACTAAATTATGTCCTTTGGTATAGAAATAGCACTAAGTAAAAATTCCTTTAATACTTCTTAACTTTTAAAGAAACACGTCATTTCAAAAGAGAAAAAAAATCAATGTAAAACGAGAATAAAAAAGAACATCCACACAATGTAAAACGTTAAAAATCAAATAAACTGTAACTCAAAACGCAAGGAACATTTCATGGTGTCTTGAAAAGGTCTATATACATATACATATATCAACAGAAAGTACTGTAAGCTTCGAACTGAAGGGTTAAGCCAAAAAGTAAAAAAAAAAGTTGTACTAAGGAATTTTCATGGCGACTTCTTTAATACCAAGCCAGAAAATTCAACAAAATTAAAAAAAAAACAAAAAAAAAAAATCACGTTCTTTTTAGAAACACTACAATATCTTCAATATTGAAAATTTTTGTATTTTTTTTTTACAGGCTTTGTTGTATATTTGAGATTATTTCTTACACGAATTGGCCTTCAGACATAATATTTTGCCACTATAAATCAACTTTTCTCATTTTTCATAATATACCATAGGCTTTCAAAGTGATGTCATACATGGCGCCAAGCCTGTTCAGAAATAGCCAGACTGTACTCGCTCCCTTTCTCATGTCAATGATTAAAATGTCTGCCAGTGAATGAAAACTGCAGGTCTTAACGGAAATTGTGGACTGGCTCTACAGAATTACAAGGAAAGAACTTTACCAGATAACAGAAACCACATAACTAGATGTCTTTGAACAACGGCAATAATTAAAATGGATATCACATGTAACACGAATGTTAAATAATTATATAATGAAGATGTTAACTTTCGACACGAGTTCAAATAAAATGTTACGAAGAAAACCTTTATTAGTACTGGAAAGATCGATAACAACGCCTGAACTTGATAAACTTGTTTTTTTCTCTCTTATAAAACTGTTTGAAGAGAAATATTGATTAAATTTCAACCGTTGATAGTGTTCAATGAATGTTGAAAGTTTCCTTGTAAAGAAACCGCTATTAATATTACCATAGATGATATTCTTTGGCCAGTGTTTTGGTGTTCAAATAAGATGCTATTTGATTAACCATGGATTTTCCTGCAATGCATCCATTTAGATGTAGTTACTTACTGTATAAATTGACACTTAAATAGTAATTCTGCATTATTCCATTACGTAGGCTGTTCATTTTGGGATTCGTACTGATCACATTAATAGATTTAATTAATCCTTCTTCGAAATTAGCCAAAAAAGCATGAAAAAGACTCGCAGTCCGAAACTATCCGAACATCATCATGTTTGTTCTTAGTGACATGGAAAACATGACTTGATATTTAAAGTATATTTTCGAATACTTACAGCTATTATTAAAATTTAAACAGCATATCAACATCTTATGGGTCATTTCATGCCGAAATTTAATTTTCATGGGAGCATTAGTAATTTTCTTTCCAAAAATGTATTGCTGGTAATATTTTTTTTTCTTTTTTCTTTACAAAAATATATTGCTGGAAAACTGCTGGTAATTTTACTATAATGTATTTTATACATTCATAGTGATTTGACCTCAGCTATAGGGTTAACAATTTTCCCATGGCTGGGAACCTAACAGGTGCCACCACCCTCGGTCAGAGTAGACCTTGGAACAACAGCAATTTAGAGGTGGTTCCACGCTCCCCCAAAACTCCAATCATCTACACAGATACTTTGATGTCGGATGTAGATTATCTTCATACACAGGACGTCATTTTTTTTTTGTTCGTCAGTGTATAATGACTCATTTACGAGTTTTAAGGATGTCTGACTTTCGTATCATTGACAAACTAACTGGTTTAATAATTTCATTAGTCACTAAAGCTATTTCCTTATGATAGGCTGACAAAAATTTTCCAGATTTAATTCTTATAATCCTGTGAATGAATCTAACGAACCTAATATCTATATGTAATGTCTGGCTACGCGTATCTCTGAATGCCCTTCTGCTCTTATGGCTAGCTAATATCTGCTGCAGACTCCTCCTTAATTACATTTGCAATTCTTCAACACCCACAGGGTCAAGATTTATACACTGGGTTACAGTGTCTGGATGTGAGCGTATTAACGAGTAATTGAAGTCTATTAAAAATGTCGACGTCTTCTAATCTGCATAAAATAGTATGAAGATTTTTTTCCAATGAGTGATTCACCAAAAGAAAAAGAAAAAAAAAACACGGTTCCCTAACATACAGGAAATTTGAGACTGCATTGTCGTGTACTCCTTTCTCTGCTTTTAAAGACCGCAGTATTTTTCCACGCAGTATTTTTCCACGCAGTATTTTTCCTCTACTCACAAGACTTGGTCAAACCTCGGTCTATTTTTAGTTACCTCACAAAAGCTGCGATCGTCTCCCAGGGCGTTATTATTCAGAAGTGACCTTATTGTAAAATCTACTGTAGTGAGATTCGAAATCTGATCGCAATTTCAGAAAGCAAACATTTTAACCAGTCTCAACGCATCTGAAATATAAAGAACCGTAACATATATAAACGTAACACTTATTCACAATCATTTTCCAACTTCCAATGTGACTCGCTTTTATTTGATTCTTCGAAATAATCATTGGCATACGAATATTACAGCGTCAAAAATAAAGACTAACATAGAATCGAAACAAACAATAATAAAAGAATTACTGAGAAGATAAATCTGGTATTTCTACAATCTTACGGGAACGCAGAATTTGCTTTGCAGGATAATGCTGGCGAGCAAAACAAGGACTCCCGAGTGACATACTGCTCTGGACATCTCGACATAGCGCTAGACGAGTTGGTCGCCCAGTAACTACCTACATTGACCAGCTATGTTATAACACAGAATGCCGCCATAATGACCTTCCGATCTTGACGTGACTGTGGCGTTTAGCGTGATAGACTCATGAATATCCGACTTAGCTCGACCGAATAAATAAAAAGTGGTCAGACCACTCTAGATTAGACAGACTAATTTGTTGAGTTTTTGATCTTCTGAATAATAGGGTACCGATTCGAGTATTGTCAGAAGCAATTTCTTCATTTCGCTTAGCTTATTTCAACGAACGAATCTGTAAATACCAAGTGAGAAGAAAAAAAATCGCAAAATATAATGTGAAATCGAAATAAAAATAAATAAAATAAACATCTGTGGAACAATGGCATCTTTTCGTCAAAATGTCTCGGACCAACTGTAAAATGAGACAAGATATTTTTTTTTCTTTCCTTTTAGAGAATCGGTAATTTGAAAACATATCTCCGGACCATTTTTATGCGGATCTTTGAATGACAGAACGTATGACCTGAAGTGTCATTCAGGAAGAAGATTTCATGTTCGTGGGCAGGTTGATAAACTCATAATGCTTTGCCCCAGACGAAAGTTGTCGTTCATTTCCCAAGAGTTGGAAAGAAAAATGATTAATTAACTGTAACTTCGAAGAAATGAAGATTTCGCTCCAGGATATCGGATCGTGAAATAATAAAATATTGAAACTTTGGTGACGTACGAGGAATTGAATAAGGAAAGAAAAATATATTATACAAAAAACTGAATATATTGATAGACGGAATAATGGAGAGAAGCCAACCACCAGATTGCAATAGCAAGTCTCGTAATTATTGATCAAATATGACAGCAAAAAGATTGAATAGACATACGCTGCCTGGAAGATATCAACCTACTTATCAATTTTGGAACAATCTTGAAGATATACACACGTATTTATGTCTATCCGAACATATCTACATTAAAAAGATATCTCTCTTTCTTTTCTCTCTCTCTCTCTCTCTCTCTCTCTCTCTCTCTCTCTCTATCTATATATATATATATATATATATATATATATATATATAATTGTTTGTTTTGCGTGTGTGTAAATATATCTGAAAAATTTATTTTCAACATGATCTCCTTTTTGTTCTATGATTCTGTCAGATTTAATCCAAATATTATTACAATGCACACACACACACATATATATATATATATATATATATATATATATATATATATATATATATATATATATATATATATATATCAGTCCCGCCACAAATGATGAAAATTTATTTTCACAACTAATGTTATTCCTTGTCACACCACATAATGTAGCACGCACAATTTAATACCATACATAAACCAAAATCATGTATAATTTCAATTAAAAATTCAGTAATAATTAGATATGACTCAATGAAGAATATATATATATATATATATATATATAGAGAGAGAGAGAGAGAGAGAGAAGAGAGAGAGAGAGAGAAATACATATATATCATTCCATCAGTAAAGCCAGTATTAGTCTCACGATATCTTTTAAAAGAACGAAACGCACATTTCTTTTTTCATTTCCTCAATTATTTAGTCACTATTAGTGTGATGATATATAGATTTGTATATCATATTTTTCACATCTTTTCCTGCCTACATAATGACTGTGAGCCACAAGCATACACATGCAAACCAGGCATACCTCGGGTATAAGCAACTCACAGACTCCTGATCTCAGAATAGCAACAAAATCCCTGTTATTTGATTGATTAATATGTCTCTTTACATAACTATTTACAGAGCTACACAGTTCGAGATCCTGCAGATAAGATATCATATTTCTATACCAATTGTTATTCTGCATCCACCTACAGCATATATAAAATATGGTTTTAGAATCATGATATCACATGATTCGAATTGCGGCCCAACTCAACGGACATCAATTTGAATTAATATTCTTTTTTTAAATCAGTATCCCTCCTGTGCAAGGCAGTAAAGCCTCTAAGACGCAAGCGGTTACAGGCTGTGGAAGAATTAGAAACAGAAATATTAATAATGAGTGGGAATAGGATAGAGTAATCAGGAGGACAGTAGATAGCGATTAACATTGCATTTAAATTTTTGCAGATTAAAATCGTATGAAAAGCATGGAGCCGGCAGGGAGATCCACAAGGGAGAAATGCGAGAAAAGAAAATGTTACCATAGAATTTACGGTTACATCTTGAAGAATTTATTATTTTACGAGGACTGCTTGATATTCTTTAAGATTCATTACATATTTGTTTTCTTTTTAAATTCTATTGTTTAGGGACTAAAATTACTTACAACAATTTGTATTCCTTGCCAGAGAACATATCTTGTAATTTCTTTGTGCAGAAGAAATGATTCGGTATTTTCATAGAAAAAAAATCTTACTACAGGATCTGGGGGTAGGGTTTCCATATTTTCTCAAGATAATGTATATGTATCAGCACACGCATGCGTACATTTACTAGCTTTCAAGTATTAGTTCTGGAAACTTTTGTACACACCTAATATATATATTATTCTGACGTATCTGATTATTATATGACATAAAGAAGTCTTCTCCTATTTTACTACATCATTCGAAGACATTCTCAACAAAGTCTACTTCGTTTTTCACCTTTCTTTGCTGTCATCTTTTCTGCTTGCCCTAGGGATGCATAGCATTCGACAAGGCAGGGAAGACGCCGATGTCGTTGGCAAGAACAATGCAGAGAAAATGCTTGATTTTTAACATTTTACTTGTTTTTTTTTATTATTATTCTTGTTTTACATTGTTTTCTTTCTTTTGAAATCATGAGTTTCTTTGAAGGGTAGGAAGTATTGTCTGTGTAGTAACTGGATTGTACTTAGAACACGACACAATGGAAAGGTAGGAAGGAAGAGAAGAGATGAAAAGAGAAGTAAGAAGAAATGACAGAACGGGGGATGTTGGTGTCGAGAGAAAAGAAATGGAGGTTAAAAAGCAAAGTGAAATGCCAGTGAAATACATACATATATATATATATATATATATATATATATATATATATATATATATATATATATATATATATATGTGTGTGTGTGTGTGTGTGTGTGTGTGTGTATATATATATATATATATATATATATATATATATGTGTGTGTGTGTGTGTGTGTATATATATATATATATATATATATGTGTGTGTGTGTGTGTGTGTGTGTGCGTGGATATATAAATGGAAACAGGGTAAAAGACGGAAAATGAAGGAAAAAATTGAAAGATTTATAGAGGAAAAGTTTGGAAATAAAATAATGAATGAATTAAAGAAGTTAGGGACGAGATCAACTCGTGATAGACAGACTATGATATATAATTTGTTGACATGCAAATGAAGGAATGATCTCGAAGTGTAAGAAACAAATAAAAAAGAAAAGCTGCAATGATATGAAAAAAAAACAACAGATATAAACAAAACAAAGATGCGGCTTATAGAATAACATATTATTATGTTTAATAATGAACGTGGGAATGTAGTTTCAAATGTAGATTCATAACTTTTAAAATAATCACATACTGCATGGGGAAATAAAAGAATAATATAAAATTATACCGACAACACTTGATCACAATGTGGAATAGAAATAATGATGAAAAAGTAAAAAACAAAATAAAGACTGCAATTTTAAGAACGAAGAAATATTGTTTTATGCCATTTTTAGTTCTTCCTATTCGACACTCTGTGAGATATTATTATGCAGATCAATATTTTCACACTAAAATTGGTGTTGCTCAATAGACTGTAATTTTCATGATATTTATATTTTTCTGATAAAGATATCATAGATATGTTAGCATATATTTCTATTAAAGTTCTTTAAAATATCTTATTTTATAGCGTGTGATTTTACTATGCAATTTAAGTGTTGTTCTTTGTATTTGAAATAAATATATAACAATAGAGTTATTGATATTTATGTTTTAGTTCCGACATATAGAAACTGCGATGAAACGTTAAAAATATCAGCTGAAAATGGAAAGAAGGTATTTTAAAATTATTTGAGTGATAAGAACTCAACGTTGGGAAATGTGAAACGGTTGAATGGCGATCACAGAACAATCATAAATGAAATAGAAAACATGGGTAAGATAAGAAAATGTTAGAATGTCATTATGAAGAGATTATATAACTATTAATTGGTTAATAAGCAATGCAAATGTATTGACCAACAAGAAAATATCGAAAAGGACTGATATTTCGAATGTCGAGATAGAAAAGATGTATAATATTAAGATTAGCAAAAAAAAAAAACTAAAATCAATCTAATTACCACCTTAATTAAAACTGGAAATAAAATGAGTCGGTGAAACCTGATTTCGGGAAAGTAATCTTTACTGATGAATGTAAAGCTACATTAGACAGACCTGATTTCTGAGCTAGATAGGTATTTTCTGTAAACAGTTCTGCAGCATTGCTTAGAAGATAAAATAACTTAGTGGACTATTTTGTTGGGTTAATATTGAAGATAGTAAAATAATTGATCTCTTGAAATGTGATTATTTTTTTTCGATAAATGCAGATAATTGTAAGTTTTTGTACACCATACAGCCAAGACTATAAACATAAAGTGACTGTTAATTAATAAAAATGCTACTTAACTTTCTGAAAAGAAGGCTATTACTGGCTTTGATAAAAAGGCTTCAAAGTTCCCAATTAATAGAAATGTCTCTTCCATTTCAGATATTACAATAGAAATTTTAGTTAATCACTACAAGCGGTGTCTGTGACAATATTAAATCAAAGAAAATCTCAGCAAAGGAGAATGAATTGCTCGAAATATTTTTAAACAGTAGAATTTTAAAAAACCACTGTTCATCAGGTTATAAAATGTCAAAAGAATCCCTATAAAATGTCAAAAGAATCCCTATAAAATGTCAAAAGAATCCCTATAAAATACTAAATTATACAGCTGTAAGCTAGTTCTGTTCTGATAAATTTTTTTCGCATTTCTCACACGTGAAAATCATTTCTAATTGTTTGCTTCCCTGCCACCTATAATTTACACAAATGGAAATGAAACCCTCTTGTTCACTCATTGCCCTTTCTCCTCGCCCAACTCTTCTTAATATCTTTCACTTCCAGTAACACCCTTTCGCCTTAGAGACATTATGGCCCTACCTAAGGAGAAAAAATATATGGCATATCGTATTAATCAAATTTTGACTTTTTGGCCTATATATCGTTGATCTCTTTAAAATTAATATTATGTAGCAATTAATATGTTTGCATGATGCATCCTGACAAGCAAAAACATTTTCTCCAGTCACCAAAAAAACCCTGACTTCAACAGCTACTGAGATTCAAGCTCACCTCAAAACTCAAGTGGAACTCAAATTCGAAACATGGTATTTTCCTTGTACGGTTCCATAATGCACCTGATGCCTCCTGACATGCTCTCTCTTTTACAAGAGTCAGATCAGACTCAGAATGATGTATTGTTGCAATATCTGGGCTAGAACTGTCCACTTTGCAACCTTGACAGAGCTCATCGGCCTTTACGTGATCTTGTGGCGATGATCTATTTTCCACACTACAACTCCTTTCCCGCAAACGAAACTTTTCTAGACTCTTGCTATTCTAATGCTATTTTTTTCATGGCAAATGTTCGATCGAGCTACATTCCTTCGTATCTACCAATTCCGACTTTCACAACTAGGATCCGCTATGCCACATACACAGAGTTGACACATCTTTATTCCTAGACTGCTTCTTTCTCAGAAGATCCTTTGCGATCACTACTCTATTAACACCTTAATCTCTAGGGTCAACTTTTTTCCTACATATCATCATAATAAACACTTCTTACTTCACCGCTTTAGGATCTTAAAACAACATCATCTACCTAGAGTGGTTCTGAGGCCTTTCATTGAGTGAACAATAGAATATAAGAACATTTCTGGTGATGACTATTATAAGCTTAACCTCACACGATATACTGCTCAAATATGAAAACATTTAATTTAAATCATTTGCTTTGTCCCAACATCACTGTGAAAAGATTGACTTGCATCATACATTTGACATATAAGATGTTGTATATTCTAATCATATATCTACTTTCTATCCTTAATTTAATCAATGATGTCTTTGATTAAAACAAGAGTTTCGTGTATTCAGGTTTAAATGACATCGTGCTTTTCGATATCATGTTCTACTTATATAAAGAAGGAGGAGGAAATACCAACTTAGCACTTCTGTGATATAAATAAGGTACAAATATGTACTTACACAACATATCTATATCTATTTATATAAACAAAATAATCTCCAGATATTAATAGAAATACTTATCACAACGGTGCACCAATGTATATATATATATATATCCTCTTCGTATGAGGTGGTGTCAAGCGACTGCAGTCACCTTTGATTGATTTGTTTTACGGCTTATCAACTATTTGTGGGTTATGTAAAGATTAAACCTATTTTGTATCGTAAAAAGTTATTTTTACGAGGCAATATTTTATTAACTACTTTTTGAGAATAACAATAATTATTCCAGTTACTACTATTTAAACCATACTTGAGGAGAGGAGATAGATTCATATCTTTCCCAAGAATATTTTCGTGTCAATTAATTATACTAAACTGAAATGTGAACTCTGCTCTCCACTTGCCCATTACCACCTATTAGGTAATCACCCTTGAATATATTCAACATCAGTGTCATTTCTTTGAAACAGCTTCCCGGATAAATGGTACTTACACAGATGATAATATCATTTCAAGGGGCATATTGTGCAATAAAACTTTCCAATCATATCGCTGGAGACACTCCTTCATCTTAGTCTCTATCAAGGAACAACTTTCCGTATCTCTGCTGGTCTCTCATGTATTTTCCCTACATTAAATATCTGGACTTACCCGCGGCATATAATCAACGCTCAGAAGTTCTTTTACACGTCAAAACACGACTGTCGCTGAGTGCTGAATGTTGGAGCTGGACACTGAAGATGAATGTCGACGAGCGTCGTAGATTATCGGCGCTGTAAGTGAGATCGTCGTCGTGAGTTCAAGTTCCCGATAAGTTTTACTTTCACACTAAACTTGGAAAAGGTATGAATCCATCTTTCATGCGGCTATTAGTAAACACAGCAAGCCAAGCTGGGAATTTTATTTTTATTTTTTTTTTTATTTTTTGTTTAACTCATTTGGCAGTCCATAGAACGACAATTCTTAATCCAGAACTGATTAAACGTGAGACTGATATAGCCAGCCAGGAAAAAGAAAAACAAAAGAAAAAAAAAACTACAAGCTACTGAAAAGGACGACAGAAACATCTAGCATGGTAACTCTGTGACTGTATTCTCCACAGGGGAATTTAATGACACAGAGAAGATGAAATCAATCTTTCTTCCCGGATTAAATTGATACAGCTCTTATCACCCGTATTTAAGAGATCTATTTTCTTCATTAAGCTCTTTTATACGGATCCAGAAGCTGAAAAGAATGGCCTATGCACTGAACTTACTCTTTTCCGTCAAATCCTTTGGAAACCAAATTTGGATTTTTTGTTCTTGGAATGCGAAGATCATATTGCAATTCGCCTATCTATGCTTGCCCATTGTTTCTCAGTGCCATACAACTTTGTTATGACTTCACAGACTCACGCGTTCAATAATAAAGCTCTTCACACTATTACAAGGAAGTATTTCATTCCTCCGGTTGTTTTACGGCGTTCACAGTTTTCTAATTCTGGTTGATTTATGCCTCACTGTAATTTTCCGATATCCCTCGCTTCACTATATTCAGCTACATAAGATTTATTCACCTCGCCTTGTGGGCGAAATGTCACGTATGTTGATGTTAATATGTGGACCCTCTAATACGTATATGGTAGAGATCAATAAAAACTGTCCAGTTCTCACGTAACTTACATATTTGGCACACCATCGGCGTCAAGGATCCATCTATCTATCTATCTATCTATCTATCTATCTATCTATCTATCTATCTATCTATCTGTAACTACTAATATCTAAATATTTATCCCACCTATTGATATATTTGTATCGCAACAAATTACTCTTATTTCGATTACTTAGAAAAATGTCATTACTACGTATGCAAATGCAAAAACAGACTAAGTTGATTAATTGATTTGTTTCTTTAACCGCATATCAACACCTTATGTGTCATGTAATTTTCTTGGAAGAAACAAAAATATGATATATTTTATTCTACTTTCACAATTGAATACGTGGTAAATAAAACTCATTTTTTGCCCATATACATATTTGGGTAGAATTGATTACTAGAAGCGGTGATATTTGTGTTTTATATTGTAGCTTGTTGAAGTTATATTTTGGAATACAGCTTGACTTATTTAAGAAATTATTGGATATTATAGGGACTAATGTCTAAAAGCTTTTTTTTTATCATGGTTGGTTGGTTGATTTTGTTTGGTGGTATATCACCCACCATGGGTTACTTAATGCCGAAATCTAAATATTTGCACGTAACTATGTTCTCAACTACAAATATTTTGTACATACTTTTATATTTTCAGAGCAAACGTATATATATATATATATATATATATATATATATATATATATATATATATATATAAAAACAGGCTTAAACACTAATATTCCGTAGTCATAATTTATTCCATTGGAATCGTAAATGCGATCCAATTCATCAGACGTACAAATTCAAAAGAAAACAGAAAGAACAACTCTGGAAATAAAAAATAAAATTTAGAGTGAGTGTAAGTATGAGAGTGTGGGACGAATGTTAGAGCTATAGAGAGGGGTAACAGACGAGAGAAGGTGAGAGATTAAAATTTAACAGAGAGAAGTTTTAGAGAGGTGAGTCAAAGACGGTTTAAGTGAGAGAATAGTCGAATGTCTAATACATGAAAGATGTAACCGGAAAGGATACATTTTGTGGTGACATACACACACAAAATTTATATATTTTGATATGTATGTGTATATTTACCATTTCTCTGTTAAAGTGAACAGTTCGCTATCAAATGTATCAATTTGATTTATTATTACTTTAATGACAATAATGGAAACGAATCAATACGAAAAGAGTAAAAGGATTAAATTATCATTAACTATATGAGAACAGTTTTTATTATTATTTTTCACCTACACAGGCTATTTTTTATCGTTTTCTTGAGCATGCGTACTCAATCACTCGGCTGTTTCTAAAACCCATTATTAAGCTGATAGCCGTAAACTCCATTACCCAACGCTTCTTCTAGTGAAAGGTGTCTTTGTTTTTCTCCAAACCTCTTCGAATATGCTCAACGACATGTTATTTTTATCTTTGTAATGTTCTACAAGTTTGTCTTTTTAGCTGTACGTCTCCTTTGCTTTTATTCCTGTCAGGAATGTTGAAGAAATCCTGAGTCAAAATGTTATTAAATGTTAGGATGACACAATTAGGTCGAATATCCTGTGGAATGTTTTACTCTGATAATTCTTATGGTTAGGTCAAAAAATTATATTGGGGACCAAATGTCTGAAAAGGATGTATTATTTTACCTTTATTTATTTAATTAGTTTTTTTTTATTTTTATTTATTTATTATTTTATTTTTTTCGTTCTGCTTGTTTCCACCCGACTCCGAAGATTTATTTCTCCTTTCACACTGTCTTATATTTTTCTATATTTTCCATTTCGGAATTCCTTTCCACGCGTAGAAATATTTTTCTACTTTTGCTTTTTGTTCTTCATTTACCGTTTTTTGTTCGTATACTTTTATGTAGTTTTTTTTTTTCATATTTCCTAACTTATTTCCATTTTCTTCATCATCTCATTCTTCCTTCTTTCTACATTTATTTTTCCGACTTTCTTTATTTTCTTTTTCGTTCCTCTCTCTTTTTCACATCACCTGTTTTATTTTCACTTTTTCTTTTTTTTTTACCGGCTTTATCTGTAGTATCTGTACCTGATTTATTCATTGCTTAATTTGCTTTTTTTATTTCGTACATTGCACCATTTTTTCCTTCACTGATTTTTCCTTCCTTTCTTTGTAATACTTACTTGCTTTACGCTTTTAAAATTTACTTTCATTCATTTTCCTTTTTTCGTTCTCCTTTATCT
>CAHIKZ030001968.1:2400000-2442500 GCA_903632075.3 Acanthosepion pharaonis | reverse complement strand
AAAAGAAAAACAGACAGTTGGAGATGGATGGACATAGATAAATAATTATAATTTTAAATAATGATTAAAAACTGCTGAGAAGGAACTGGTAATCTTCATCACCAATTTTAACTCAGGCCAATCATTGCAAATCACAGTTTATAGATATAAAAGAAAAAGAATCGATGGAGAGTCATGACTACCTACGTTCTCAAGGGACATGGCATTTCAGGAGTAGGAAAACTTTGGGAAGTTTATGCAGACCATAAAAAGTAAAACAGCAAATATTTAAACATGTCTGCCATGTCAGAGCAAAATCGAATTTTATCCTATTGTCATCGATCCAATTGGCTCCCTCTCAGTTTTTGCCTCCGTTATTAATCCATAATTCCCTGTTGCGTTGAATCAAAGTAGTTCTTCGACTGCCCAGTGATATTCGCCTGTTAACTTGTTCACAGTCACCAAAAAGAAGAGTAAGTTTGGCTAAATGCTGCGTTCTACGCAATATAGCATCTCACGTATCAACATCATCTTCCGATAAAAGACAGTCGGAAATATAGACAGAGAGACAGTGAAAATTCTAATGTTACAAGCTAGTTGCTACCAGACAGGAAGATGATAATTCATAATTCATAATTGATTACATTTTGTTTCATCTTATTTTGTTTGTTTTGTTTTTTTATTGCATTTCTCATTAAAGAAAGGCTCTAGCTATTTAACCGTACCTCGTTGTTATACTATTTAATCCAAAGATGGTAGATTGATTCATAGCTTTCCCAAGGGTATTTGCGAGTAATTGAATATATCGAATCCAACTGGAATTGGAACTCTGCTCTTCAATTTCCAATTTCGAACCGTTAACTCTTACACCACCGCACATCCAGCACCTGGTATTCTCAAGTGGTCATCAGTCTAGGTACTGACCAGGCTAGACGTAAGATTTTCGGACTATAGAAGATTGAGAGACATTACGATAAGCCATACAGTGTGCGATGGATAAATTGTCGTCTAAATTACTAAATGACATTTCATTTTGACAGATGTATTTACCAAAATTACACAAAAATATCTTTAGATACTAAAGTGTAAATTTAATCAGTAAAATCGTCATTGGCTTCAACCACGGATCCTCGGGACTTCGAAATCTCTTGCAACTTTTCTGGATGGTCTCCTTGTTTAAATTGGTGAATGCTGCCATAGGTCTTGTCTTCAGTTCATCGTTGGTGTTACAAGCAGTCCTGTTGGTCTCTCGCTCAACTGTGCCCCAAACATAAAATCCACGGGGGTTACAGTCTGGGGAGTTAGGTAGCAAGATGTAAGTGATGATATGGTGGCAGAAATTGTCTGACAGCCATGACTGGGTTCTTCAGCTTGTGTGTCATGGTTCAGATTCCTGTTGACAAACATAGGATCTTCCAGAAGCCATTCTCTGGACCCAGGGCAGCACTACATCCTCCCTGTTGAGTCTGAGGCCCTCACCATCAAATTCGGGTGTTCTTTTCTTTTCAAAACAGTCAGAGTAAATTTTCTAAGCTAGCGTACCTTTGTAATCACCATTAGATTCACCCAACTTTTTCCGTGTCCTCTGCGCTGTTCTCGGATTGACACCCAAATAATCTGAAATGTTCGTACTGGAGCGTGGACAAAAAACAAACAATTCGCATGCGTGAAATTAAAAATATAAAATAGTGTCAATGTACCCATCACATCCTGTATAATAAAACTCCCGTCTTTCCTACTACAATCGAGAGCCGTGAACTATCGCTTATTTTCAAGACATCTTCGATTTTTTTAAGTATTAGAACGTTGCACTGAGAAATGAGTGACCAAACGAAGATTTGTAAATATTCAGAGATCAATCGGGTAAGGTAAAAATTATTGCAATTTTGCTGAGAGGTTGAGACAAACCAGAATAATATTTCTAATACATAAAATTATAGTCTCTCTCTCTCTCTCTCTCTCTCTCTCTCTATATATATATATATATATATATATATATATATATATATATATATATATATTATTGAGACCGGAAACTAGCTACACAATAGACACTTCCAGGCCTATATTAAGTAGGCGACATAGCACTCTAGACAGAGAGTCATATAGTAAGCTCCGCTTACACTATCTCTGTAACCTGTTGTTAATATATCTTTCTTACATCTAATCCGTGTTTTACTTCTGTGGTCCCAACTTTGGCCCCACATCAGTGGCGACGAGTATTCAAGAAACGCACTCACGGCGAAACCTAAATACCTTACCAATCCCATATCTGGGTCGACGAAGAATTCTAGAAACGCATTCACGTCGAAAAACCGCAATACTTTGCCAGTCCCACAACAGTGGCGACAGAAAGATTCGAGAATTTCGTTCTCACTATATCAATAGCGGCAGTACTCGAAAAATACACAAACTCCACGCGTTCCCACAGCAGTGTTGAACTTGATATTAAGCTGGTATTAATACATTAGCGGAAAAGGAAAAGGAAATTTACTCAACAGCTCGACGTAAATTCCAAGAGGAAAAAGTATTAACAGTTCTCTCCTTTTCAAAAAAAAACTCTTTGGAAGTGGGGTATTGTGAGACCAGAAACTACCTACACAATTGACTCTTCCAGGCCTATATTAAGTAGGCGATATAGCACTCTAGACAGTGACATAGTAAGCTCCGCTTACACTATCTCTGTAACCTGTTGTTAATATATCTTTCTTACATCTAATCCGTGTTTTTACTTCTGTGGTCCCAACTTTGACCCCATTATATATATATATATATATATATATATATATATATATATATATATATATATATATTAGTTCATTCTATCTATCCTTCTTTGTTCTCTATCTCTCCCTCTATCTCTCTCTATTTATCCTTATGTTTGTGAGTGATTACGGCTCTCCTTATATCATTGTTTTATTTCTTGCTACGCAGTTCTTGTAACTGTACGATCCCCGCCTTTGTCTTTCTGGCACATATGTTCCACTATTCCTTCACACAAATTTGTCAGTTAGGTTTGCTTCTCTAGACTTCGATAGGCTCCCTGAGGAATATTTTCTCCAAGCCTTATTTCCCAATCATATGTCAAAATTTCAAGCTGCAGTTTGTTTTTCGCGGTCCTTTTAAAATATATTCAAGTTTTTCAATTAGTCTATTTAAGGTATTCCCAAAATGTGTCAGCAAAACACATTACTATCTATTCAAGTTATTTTTCTACATTTGTGAGAAAAGTGTCTAGCATTTACTGCCATATTGGACATTCGATAGTAGATACTCTTTTCTTTGTTTCTCAATCCAAGATGTTCTGCTAACCATGGTAGAAGAATTACAAGAATAACGACAGTTTAGATTCAAACCCAATACTGAATGATTGCGAGTAACTGTTCTGAACGGTAGCCAACTTTGAGAGACAGCCTGCTTATTGTAACCAAAAACATTCCTTGAAAGCAGACAAATGAATGCAAGAGTTAATGGATACATGTTCTAGCTATATATAATATTCTGTAACTTCCGTTAGTTCGTCCGTCACTCCCTCTAAAATAGCCATACATTGCCGCATCGAAACTAAGTTTGGTGGAGAAGTGCAAACGGGTAAGGTGGTAAAAATAAAGTTTATTCCAAAATCATCCGAATATCCTTTCGAATGGACAATCATCTAATTTTCAGTTCGCCCTACGTTTGCGAGAACTATAAAGAAATCAAAAGGTTAGACACTTCAAACAGTTGGAATTGAGCTCCAGAAAGGAATAGTTACGCATGTCCAGTTGTATGTTGCATGCTCAATAATAAGAAATACTAAGATTGTATTCTTGGCTGTTAAAATGGAAAAAGGAAAAAAAATTTTCTTAAAAAATATTGTTTACCATGAAGTCTTATACAATTAAATTTTAGAAATTAGTAGCGCTTTTTCAAAGTATTTTTTCGAGCATTTATGCTGAAGTTTATTCAAATTTCATCGATTGGTTTGCGAAATTGAACGAAGCGTAGAGTTTGTAAATCTCGACAAAAATGTTAGCGATAACTTCGACAATACGAAATACTGAGAGGATTTGAACATGCGTCAGCATGTTGCAAATAAAATCTTATATTTAATATTTTGGTAAATTTGGAAAAAACTACATATATATGAAAACACATTCACGAATAAGACTTTGTTGTAAAACAAAAAACGTCACTGTCAAAAGTTACTGGTTTATTCCTTCTTTGCAAGTATCAAAAAAGTTTTGTCTGCCTTCTCGTCTAAGCTATTTGTTTAAAGTTGCGTAAACAGAGTTCATTTCCGAGACTTGATAACTTGAAAACTGAGATGTTTCAATAGTGTGCCAATCTGTACGTCTTTGTTACCGTAGGTTTCACTTAAGGAGACCGCCTTACAGAACTGAAGCGCTTAACCTGCTATGACATTTACCATATAGTTTGAGACAGGGGCAACAAATAGTAATCTGGACTACAGGTTTTAGGAGAGATGGTTTCATGCCATCCCCAATAGTATCGTCTGAACACACGATGCCTTAGTCATAATCTATACACGGCCTTGCATTTTAGTTAAACTATTCTGCGCCAACTAGCATTATTGATTTAATATAAATATTAACGGAAGAGATAAATTGAAAACTACATATGAAGAAACTGAGATTTATGAGCAAAAGCCTTTACTAGTATTATAATTTTAAGAAGCTTTTGCGACGGACTGGTACCCTAATATAATAACGAATGTTTTTTTTCAAAACGCAACATTATTGTGTTCGTATGACAGATAAAACAAAGTATGCCTGTGGAAATATAGATAAAGCCAACTACATGACCTATAAAGCCAACTACATGACCTATAAAGCCAACTACATGACCTATAAAGCCAACTACATGACCTATAGCAGGGAGAGTTACAAGAAATGGATTCACAGTTTTCTCAAAGAATAAATGCATATTAAATACAAGTATCTTTTCAAAGATTTATGAAATTATCTCAAATCTTTTAAGTGAGTTCCTGTGGAGGAATAAGCAGATATATGATACAGTTAAGAAAACAGCAATGATAATTTTGAAGAAATAATTTTGAATTTCTCGATTCGAGCTATGGAACTTCAAAGCCTTACTTTAACTCTGATTCGGGTTATAAGTCCAATTCTGAACAAAAGGCTAAATTCGAACGAGAGTCCAATTTCGGACAAAATTTCAGGCCGAGAATTGAGTTCTTAAAATCCCAAACTTCGTGTTACTTGAAATGAGATGAGTTCTTCAAATCAGAATCTCTGCGGAACTTCAAAACCTCATGGGCTGAAACTTCTAACTTTAATTCTGATTCCTTGGCATTTTGAAGAAATAAGATTGATTTCTCCAATCCACAAAGTTCGTGTATTATTTTAAACTCAATATAAATTAAAACCTTTTTAAATCACTAATTCTTAACTGTTCCTTCCTCATACGAGCACAAATCCCAATGCTGGATATTCAAGCACCAGATAAAGAGCAAATTTTAAATCCCAAGATCATCCTGATTCCAAAAAGGTATAATATGTCTATGTAGATGTTATAGTGGAACACACCTATTCTATAGTTAATAATCTCTCCCACCTATAATAAGTAGGAGTAGTAAGAGTAACGAGTGAGTCGCTGGGTCGCTCAGTGTGTTGGTCAGTCAGTCGATGACGGACGACCGTTAGTCGGATACTAAAGTATCAGCGACCACCACTAGATTTCTCTGCGTCATTGCCTATTATATCAAGTTCCTAACGTTTTGTACGTCAAACCTATTTTAAGACCGACTTATTACAAATAAAAGCCTCCACTGTGAAATCACTCCACAACAGTAGAGCAAGTGTGATCTGAGTTAGCCAGGTTTCAGACACAGGGACAGACAGAGAATGTGTCTTTTATTTATTTAAGCAAAAATAATATGTCAGAGATTGCAAGAGATAAGGTAAAGGATAAGAAGATATAATCAAATCATGAGAATTTTCACAACTCTTACTAGTATATATGATTCCTATTGTTTTGGTCGTCTTTGTAAATGGCTGTAGAAACTATGATGCTTCCTTTAAACAGCTTATTATTGATCTATATTTATTCTGAGATGGAGCTGAACAAACTGTCATATTATTGAGTTTAGCTCTGGGACAAACACTGACAACATTTTATATTAGAAATTTATATTTATAAATTTCTACGACTTAAAATGTTTCCAAAAGAGCATAATGCTTTCGTCTATAAAGTCTCTGTAGTTTTTCAAGGCACAAGATAAATCCAACATTGCCTGATCGCTAAGCCCGCCAAGAAGATGTTGAAACGTGAATTACCATCACCTGCTGCAGACAGAAATATATGTTTTCCAAAACACGACAAGAAGGGCAGATAGGAAATCTGTGCGGATAATCCGATGTCGATTTCCGAATTTGGCAAATGCAAAAGCAGGATTTGAATAGAATAAAATCTTCGTCTTGACAAATCTTCAAAAAAGTGCGTGCATTGAAACCGTCAGGGTTATAATAATCTGTTAATATTTTTGTCAATATCTGTGTCCACAAGAGCAACTGGCCTTTCAGTTTTCCGTTGACTATTTCCGTATCGTGGACATTTAGAGCTTAATTCTGGCTTATATGGACAGAATGAAGATGTTCAGCTTTGTGGATTAATTGATGAGACGGATAACCGCATCGACTTGCGATTACCATCAAGTTTTATTATCAAGTCTATATGAAGTTAGTAACGACTACTCATAATACTGCTGGCACTACTGATTATGACTGTAACAGATACTTATTAATAACACTTTTTCGTCTACTTTTGCATTTGTTGTAACCTAGAGAATGTTACTGAATAGAATTATCAAACGAAGGTTGGAAATGAATGATATACAAGATTCGCCACCAGCGCGTAGTAGTCAACTGCTAGGAGTCAAGTGGATTCCACAATGAATCTCAAACTGCAGGATATCTACCAACCGCCACACGCGGTCAGATGTAGCACAAGGCCGAATTTAATGTGGGATATCCGAGCCTGTAGTCTCGGCCAAAAATGCCCCGTAGACCCCGTATAAAACGGGGTGGGGTAGCTATTTCCAGAAACGGGAATCTGCCCTTCGACATATACTAGTCTGGGGATCCTCTCTGCCCGGAGCCAGAGAGTTTGACCAGCTCAGCTGGAGACGAATCACCAGCTACAGACCAATATACAGTAATTGTTACTGTAAATTTGCTACAAAAGCACTCAAATTCATTTCTCATTAATTTTAAATTAACTCTCACACATATTTTTATAAAGGGTTTTTATCTAAATTATTTTTAGAGATATTCAAAATAGGGCACATCATTGCGATGCGTAATGTTTTAACGATTATACCATAATATAACCCGGCGTATTCTTGACCTACCACTAACGATGGTAGTGGTTGGTTGATAATTCTGTTCGGTGACATGGAGCATTATAAATCTTATTTCAAAACACATTGGGAGTGAGGCTCTAAAACTCTACCTCGCAAACAGCATACTTTGTTTGCTTTTTTTTTAATCAATGCAAGCAAGGCAGTAAAGCCATCAAGATCAAAGGGGCTACGTGGTGTGGAAGAATCAGAACCAGAAACATTAATAATGTGCTGGAAGAGAAATCAGGTAGATAGCGATTGACATTAAATTTAATTTTTTGGAGATTAAAGGTGCCGGGAAACTTTGAAACCAGAAGGGAGTTCCATAATCGAGAAATGCGAGAAAAGAAACTGTTAGCATAGAATTTGCGGCTACATCTAGCCAGACCATCTCTAAATTGATGAGATCTTGACGCCAGTCTACTACGGCGCTTAAATTGAAAAACTCTAGGTACAATAGCGAAGAGCTCACCCGAACAATTACTAAGAAATTATTTATAGAAAAGATACAGAGAGGCAACCTTATGGCGATGGGAAAAGTGACTGAAACCGAACCACAAAATCAGGACCGACAATATTGTTGATTCTTCTTTGGATTTTATCAAGGAACTCAAAGTAAATACAGGAACACCGGATCGAATGTGGAAGCAAAATTCTAAACATGGACGAATGGTAAACATATGTAAATTAGACTCTAGAGAGAAAAATTGTCTCGCACGACACAGTGAATCAACTTAGGAGATTACCTAGCAAAGGATTCAATATAGTTTTTTTTTCCATTTCATGTCAACTGAGAATGTTAGCCAAAGTAAGCACAAAAAGTCACTTTACTGGAGGCTAGCATCAGCCAAGTTGATGATACTTGCCACGAAAAAGACAGCAGCAATATCGGAATGATGTTGCAGATATATGGAGTGAGAAGAATTCATCACTGTCACGTCTGTCTCATTGGGAATCAGATCATAGCAAGTCGCAATTTCAACCATTCCCTTGTAACTGACAATTACAATAATGTCTAATTTGTTAAAATCCTTTCGATGTATTGCAATTTCCCATTCTGTTTAAATTATCAGTCAGTTATGAAGGATACACTCAGTAATTTCCTTATTTCTATGGTGATATTCTAATGTATATCAAAATTTCAGCCACCCCTACTAATACCACCTCTGGTTTACTGGAATAGCTATAGCATGTACTTGATGGTTTCCCTGTCGTTGGTTAAGTTCAGTCCTATTCACTTATGATTGTTTGCTTAAAAATCCTATTTTGTTACTGACTACTCCATCCTCCGCTTCTGATTTATACCAATTATGTAGTAGATAAATACTAATAAACAGTGAGTTTCCATCCCAAGTGGATATGCAGATTTTGTGGCCTTTGCGAGAGGAAAAAATATGGATAAATGTATATAATGTAAACACTCGTGATGAAATAATTCGCCTGTTTGTTCCACAGATTATTACTGACACTGGATCACCTAGGTGATGCATCCTTGCCGACCCCCAACCCCAACAAAAAACCCCACTAAGCATAATATACAACTTCCATCTATCGGTATGCATAATTCTTAGTAGATTTTCTCAATTCCAGTCGTCCAATGAATTTATTTTATGATTTCCAATTTCAGTTCATGACGGAGAAGCAATGTTTGCAACACTTTTTAACTTGTTTATGGCGCCTTTGTAGTTCGTTTTAATAGATTTGTTCTAAACAACTTCTAATAATGTTTCTTTCGCCTTTTTTAAGTGTATTTTGTGTAACTCTTCCAAAGTAATTTCATATCTAATTTCATTGGTTTTCTCTCTTCTTTTATATCATTATATAGATATCGTTTTCCTACACAGAATTAATGTTTCTTATATTTTTCCTTTCAAGAATTTTCACCAAAATGGAATAAAGATTTATTAGTGCTGTTTTACAATTCTGTTTTCCATTAATCTCGTATCATTATTATTATCATTAATGTTGTGCTTGTTGTTGTCCGAGGGAGAGAAACGTCAACAAATGTAAAGGTAAAGTAAAAATGTAAAGGTTAAGCTAAAAACATACGAAGTCTACTATATCTATTATTATTATTATTATTATTATTATTATTATTATTTCTGCTATGGACACACTACCTACCAAGTCTGCGGAAAGACCTAAAGGCAGATCAATGTTGTTATATTACATTTCATGTTAATTTTTTTTTTTTTTTTTTTTATTATTATTATTATTATTATTTTTTTATTATTATTATTATTATTATTATTATTATTATTATTATTATTATTAAAAAGATCATTTTACGAACCATTATTGATTGGGGACAGTCAATGAAAATTAATTTGCAGAATGTCCATTTTAACATTTCAATGCTCTCCTTGGCATTCTGGGTGATTTTAGTAATACGTCTGTTCTGATTTTGTCGATTTTTTATATTTCCAAATCGTTTAAATCATAACAAATCCCTTTTAAGATTTTGCCAAGGCCGCCGATAATGATGAGCGCAGCTTTCATATTTTGTTCCATTTTATTTTGCAGTTAACTTTTAAAGGTGTACACATTTTGTCTTGTTTTTTTACGTTCTCTCAGATTTATTCTGTGCTCTGACTGAACAACTTTTTCAATATTCTTCATAGTCCCTAGATCTTCCGTGATTCTTTAAAGAGTTTTATGCATGTTATTATTATTATTATTATTATTACTGAATGCGTGAGTCGCACGCAAACAAGGTGAGGCTGCCGTACAAATATGAAGCAAATGCCACCAAGTACATACCAGGCACATTATTATGAAACAAGGATGCTCAAAATCAAGGTAGGTATGTTTCTCTTAAAAGCAAAATAGTACTATACCTGATTGTGAATCTCTTCTTAGCCGAGCGAGTAAAGTATACTACCGGAGTGGGCAGTGATTCCTCTTGCAAAGGTGGACGTAAGTTCGAAAACGGCTGTCCACTAAAAATAATGTTAAATTAATAAAGGTGTGTTTTTAAAATTCAGATAAAAATAAATGTATGGGCAAATGGTATATACATTTTTATATATAAAGAAAATTTTTAAGGGAAAAAATTATGAAAACGTGATTCGTTCTTTACGACTTCCTTATACGGACATGATGGTGACGTTGATGCGACTACACATGCGCACGAAAAAGAAGGGACGCAGGGAAAGTTTAAATTTAGATCGACTTCACTAATACTTACAGGTTCATTCGCTTACAGTCATTTTTTGATTTGAAAAAACGGTTGTTTACAGTTTAGAGATTTCTCGACGGGTGAAGCGAATATCTCGATGTGAAGAGGCAATTTAAAAAGATCATTCGAATTCTTTGGTTGATATTTTGGTTTTGTAACATCTGGTGACGGTAGACAAAATAAGTTAAATGGGTGCAATACAGCAAAAATCTATCATTAATCAAGAACATCAAATAAGATGAAAGCATTAGGCAAAAAATATTTGTTATAATAATGAGAAAAGGTGATATACAGGGTGCGATGGATAAATTGTCGTCTAAATTATAAGATTAATACGAGGAGTGATCTTAAATATCCAACAATGAAAGTAAAATTCCACTGGCGTGTGCTAAATTAACAGAATGGTGTAAGAAAGTTAATAAATCCAATGGAAAACTGAAAATTATATTAGGTTACTGAAGCCCTGCCTTATCCTAGATAAAGAAGATTACATATTCCCATAAGATGGAAGACTTTGCCATCCATCGTGTGTAACAAAGCAGATTCTCACTGCTCAGATTTAAAAGATTGGTCTGTCTAAAGCAAAGATGGCCAAACAGTGGCGCATGCGCCATAAGTGGCGCATTGGATGCTTACAAGTGGCGCATTGCATCCTTTTGATGAAAAGAAACTAAGCCACTTATAATCATTTCAGTGATTTTATATTTATTCCACGTCCTTTGCGAAACTTTCAAAACTCTTGGATACGCCCCTCGTCATAAGCATATATTTTTTCAAATAAATAGATTTTATTATAACTTTAAAATATGTTCATATTACAACAGGTACTGAAAAGAAAGTGAATGTTTGTGTGGTGCATTTAAATTAATCGTACAAAATATTGGCGCATAGAATCAAAAGGTTGGCCACCCTTGGATTAAAGCTTAGGCCTTCAAATAAACCTATTGGGAGAAAGTTGAAAATTCTGATATGTAAGAGGACGTCAAACAACTTTTTAAGAACATGCAAGATATTTGTAATTACTGTCAAGAGGAATAGCACATCCTTCTTTTTAAGTCATATTCCTCCACACTACATCGATTAGAAATTCTATTTCGTGTTAATGATTACAATTCTAAAACAATGATAACATTAGTCGTAAATATATAAACATATTTTGTGCAATTTTAGTTTTTCTTCCATAAGCAAAAAGCATTTTTAATCGTTTTATCACAAGCTAAGGAATATAGCCACTAAGATGCAAGTGTGTTATTGTGTATTAGAGAATATGAGAAAAAGAAAATGTTATTAAGGTAAATAATAAAAGAAAAGGAATTCATTTTTGTCTGAATTTCTAGGATGAGAAGTTTTATTTACACTTTTTATATTCGGACTAAGGTCCTCGTCTTTGATGTTATTATTACAACATTTGACTGGAAAGCAAGATCCTTGAAGAGAGTTCCACAAACAAGAAGTGCGATAGAAGAAAAATTTTACATGGAATTTAAGGTTACATCTAGTCATTTCAACTGTAAAAAAATGAGACCTAGCCGCCAATCAAGTACTGCGCTTACATTCACAAAATCTATGTACCATATAGGAAAGATAATCAGAACAATTACCATGAAAGTATTTAAACAAAAGAGACAGGAAAGCTAGGTTACGGCGGTAGGAAAGTGACTGAAGCCGTGATGTCAAGTCAATACCAATAACATTGCAGATTCTTCTTGCATTTTATCAAGAATCTCTATATATATCGAGGTCACACTTGACGGCAGTATTCATTGCTCGAACGGATAATTATACATTTTCTCAAGGGGATCTTAACATTTCTATATATTATTTTCTGTATATCTCCTCGTACTAGATTCTCAAGAATGCGGCCATTTTAATTACACTCCTCCTAACTGTACGTTGATAAATATTTAAAACTACTTAGTAAAAAATTAAGCAAATTGGTATTTTTTTACCTCAATGCCCCTTCTCTCATGCTGACCACTGTAAAAACTGTAAACCCAATCAGTGTTGAAACAAAATTCCATTTATCAAACGAAATATGTTTAACTAGCAGCATGGCCCGGCGTTGCCCGTGCTTGATTCAAAAATCGGACGACTCATACAGCAATTGCTATCACTTGACTTAAAATATTTTTGCCCTTCCTTGGCTTTGAAGGAGTGCCCTTTGCCGTGCTGATGTTGCTACATGTCTTACTTCTTGCCTATCTCACACTGCGAATTTTTTCAAAGCTCTATACTAAACATTAAATCTGTCAAGAAAAAAGAACTAAACAAAATGAACACAAAACGATCAGCTTTAAAAAAGGACACGTAAATGGAAAAACCGAATGAAAAAAGAATGTTAACGACAGATACTTTTTCACACCCAACACAGTTCTGCAGAATCAGAATCAACGTTGAGTTTAAGCAAGTGAATGAGCCAATTGGAGTAAAGTGTCATGCAGATTTAAATTTTTCCCACTTGTGACAAATGCAGCTATCGATTTTTTTTGCATGCTAGTTAACATTCGTGTCAGTCAGCTGTTGACTCTCACGCTGGCCAATAGAATCTTGCTGTCTATTCGTAGCAGCCAGCTATAGGCTCTCACTCTGGCCAGTAGAAAATCTATTATTTCCACTATCGATGAGAGTTGGGAAATGCAAAGTCGGTCTTGGCCTTTCCGCTAACTTGGAGTATGTGCATGTAAATTTTGGTGCAAATCCGTTGAAAATTGCGGCCGTGCATTCGTTACGCACACACACACACACACACACACACACACACACATCCTGCCTTTTATAGATCGAGATCTATAATTTGCTGATATCACGTTTTTTCTTCTGTTTTACTTTCATAAACATGTAAAGACACTACAACGAATTATGTTTTTCGACCTTTACAAAATGATACGGCGTTAAATCATAGACAACACTGTTCTCATTTCTCTGACACCAAATTTCCGCAATCATCAGAGAATATTGGTGGCAAAAGAAACTTTAATTTCCTGTTTATTTTTTTTTAAAATTACATACATTTAAGAGAAAAACATGATTTTTGTATATAACTGTGAATAAATTAGGACTTACTATTGTTGTAATAGAATCCGTACTGAGAAAGAATATTCATCATGTAACAGAGAATATGAAGAACAAAGCTCCAAAATATTTTTCATCATTTTTATCGGATAAGAATCGGGATTCTTCTGCTTTTTTTATTTCTTTTTTTAAATTTATATTCTTTTATTCTTTTCCTTAATTTTCCTTACGTATAATATTTGACGCTTGTTTATCAGATTTTAAGATCTTCATAAATCAAATTTTTCTCTTCGTTTTATCGTCTTTTGGTAGCGTTTATTATTGCAGACATTTTTTTCAGATGATTCTTTTATTTAATACAGTAAAAACACTGACAATACCATGGCGTGAACAACTTTAACGATCTAAAGATTTTTTGTTTGTTTTGTTTTTTACAGCTTATCAACTTGTTCTAAAAAAAAATAAGACCAGAATCGACAATCATATAATGATAAAGAAATAGCTGCGATTTCTGTGATGCATTATGAGGAAGACCGGCTTGAAACATCGATTGTCCTCTGATTGTATCAAGGGAAGAGGGGTACAGCGTGTCATTTCCTTAATGGGTTTATGCGAATGGATGGTACATCATGGACAAGAAGGCATTATAAAGAGTCAACCGTTGCAAGGGAGAGGACGCTGTGCAGGGCTATAATCACCCATGTCAAGAAGGGACACGGCGTGTAAATGATGATTTCGGACAATGCGTCTTTTGATACTCCAGGATTGTCAGATGTTTTCGAGATTAGGTGTTTTAAATAATTTACATTGAATCAGCCACTAGGGGGCGTGCTTAACTGGTTACGGTCAAATAACAGGCAAACAAATCTGAATGTGATCATTACTCTGTATTACCTTAATTAAGACAAAGATGTATATATTAACACCAATGAATTAAAATCAGAAGTCATAAGAATCCTGCCTGGTGTGGTATCAGAACATTTATTAAAAATGTTGTGGTAGTTTTTGTTGTTGTGGTGGTGGTTGATGTTGTTCTTTTTGTTTCTACTGTAGTGGTTGATGATGTTGCTTCTGTGGTCGATGGTGATGATGATGATGATGATGATGATGATGTATCTTCATATTATACCAGATGTGTAATGGTTCTCGCTAGCGACTGTATAACATTAAAACTCTTAAAGTCATCAAGAATTTCTACCAGCACTTGCTTGAGACATTGACTTTTCCCTCTCGTATATATTATTTTGTCACCAATTATAATGGGAACAAAATCGTATGTTTCGCATCATAACGAGAATGGTCACGTGATTTAACCAGCTTGCTATATTTATTCATCACGAAAGGAACTGATGCGACATTTTCGCTTATGAATAACAGTTATGTTTGCTCATTTCGAGGGTGTGAATCTGTAAAGTAAATTTTACTTTTTATATTTTAGGTTCTAGATTTCGCAATATATTGATACTATTTGTTTTATATGTTTCAATAAAAGTAATTTCTCGTGCCTCCTCACTGGATGCCTATAACTATATAGCGTATTCTTTTTAGTAACTTCTTTTGAGCGCGCATGCGCACTTGCTACATCGAGTTATATACCTTACAATGTCATTTTCCCTCTATAGATGCGGCTTTTCTTGTTTGAATTGACTTGATATATTTGTGCTTAGCTTCATATCTCTCTTGTTTTGTATCTTCTAGATGGATACATATCGGAGATACAGCCTTTCATCTTGTTTTTCTTTCAAATTCTCCATGGAAAGCTTTCTTTCCTTGTTTCCCTTTCTCAATATTCACGCCTGTGTCCTCCTTTTATCACTTCTAACAATCTTTCAATTAATTCCCAATATTTCCATCGCTCTATTGGGCGAATTTTACAAATCTTATTTCAACGGTCTTACCAAAGTCCTCAAAGCTGAATTGTCCTTGTTTAGAGAAACCGATGAATTGATAATTTCATGGTCCCTTGAGTGATAGGATTCTGATCCTATCTTGCCCATCCTAGGTTGGATCCAAATTACCTCACTGTTGATACTGCCAACGAGTTTATCCCTCATTATTATTATTATTATTGTCGTTGTTGTCGTCGTTGTTATTATTATTATTATTATTAATATTATTATTATTATTATTATTATTATATCCGTAAAATGACTAATGTAGTTATGTATACATAAGTAAAATGTGCCTCGGATCAAAGTCGGTTAGATTTCTGTTTGGAATAAAAGTGTACTATCTGTATGAATGTTACACAGACACTGATACACAAATATACAAACACTGTCTATATTTCTGAGATGAGGTATTATGTACATTATTTACATTATTCGGACTATTGTCCTCATCTTTTTCGCCATATCTATCACAACGTTTCGGCCTTCGTCAGGTGGTTGGAATGTCGAACCGAACCCTCAAGGACACATGGCACAGTGGATGAAGGCGTTGGTTAGATCCAGTGACAGACCCAAAGAGTGTGAGTTCAATACCCGGTTAAGGCAGTGGAGAACTTTCAGAGGGAAATTAATTAACAGGAGATAACTGTTAACTGACATCCATCAAACATGGCACGTGAAACTAGAACAGTCTACCCCAGTGAGCGAAATAAAGGGTTCCGTTCGAAATTCCAACCACCTGAAGAAGGCCGGAGCGTACAACGGCCGAAACCTTGTGATAGATATGGCGAAAAAGATGAGGACAATAGTCCGAATAATGTAAATAATATAAATATAAATACGAAGGCGTACGCAGGATTGTATATAGGAGGATCGTTAAGCAATTAGTTAGTGTTTTATTTTAATTATAACAGATAGAAGCAAACAAATCCTGTTGAAATTAAAATAATTGTCTTAAGATTGCAAATGTGGTCCTTTGCATAAATTATTTCCTTCTCCATTGTATCTTTGACTGTGAACATGCGTAACCTATTTGTAGTTATATCCTTAGTCATTTCCAGTTGCTTCTTCATTTCTTAATCAATGGACAACTGCTGCTTTCCGAGTAATCCAGGAAACGGACCCAAACAAATTAAACACTTGAGAGTGTTGGGTCTCATCTCTTCTGACTATCCGGCTTTTATTATTGTTCTGAAGCTTCGGAAATACTTGGGTAGCAATCAACTTCTGTACTTGCCTGGAGTTTTTCACCATTCTGAGAAACTTCAGACTTTTAAGTAGCCATGTCATAGCACTAATCTTCAAGTATTACCGTATCACACCTGAAGTCTTTCCCAGTATTTTGGCCTTATGCACGTTAACAGCAACGGCAAGCCCGCCCCTGCAGCTCCTCTAATTCGATAAGCATAGCCCTTTACTGTGATTACATCGTTTAACCATTCCATAAACATTCATAACCCCCAGTGATGTTCAGCAATTTCGGAATCCAAAAATAGAAATTCTATAATAGCTTTGAGCTTTCTGCATGTGTTCAGAAGGGTAGGAATTTCGAAAGAGGATTATCGGTAGGAAAAATGGTAACACCTCAAATATAACCCAGCTATTTAAAACTCTTTCGTTTACAACTAAAATATTTTTTTAAAAAAATAACTAAGATTTTACAGTTGGCTAGATGCAAAAGTTCTATGCTAACAGCTTCTTTTATCGCTAGTGGAATTTCTAAAGGCCTCTTTCTTTACAGGCATCTTCAAAAAGGTTTAAATGCAATTTCAATTGTTATCTGTTGTCTCCATAATTTCTACTTTTTTATTGTTCTTTCTTTTTAATGTTTTTTTTTTCTTTTTCCCACATTCTTTCGCCCTCATTAACCCCTAGCCTTTGAGTGGCTTTTCTGCTATGTTTGGGGGTTAAATGATTTAAAAAATTGATACAGAATTTTAGTTATTACCTTAAAATTGAAAACGGCGTTTCATTTTGACCAACTCTCATATTTGGATTATTATTTTGCTCCTTCTGGGTGTAGCATTGTAACATTGATTATGGGCTCTAGCAAATTGTTCACCATCGTCACTTTTATCATTCATTACCCTCTCTTTTTGTTCACAGAATACGCGTATTTATTACTCTTTCTTTGTTTCTGTCTCTATGTTTCTCTCTCTTTCTCTCTCTCTCTATCTCTTTCTCTCTCTTTTTCTGTTTCTCTCTTTCTTTCTCTCTTTCTCTGATTTCTTTCTTTCTCTCTGATTTCTCTCTTTCCCTCTGTTTTCTCCCTCCTTCTTTCTCTTTGTTTTCACTCTCTCTTTCTCTGTTTTTCTCTCTTTCTCTTTCTCGCTGTTTTCTATCTCATTCTTTCTCTTTGTTTTCACTCTCTCTTTCTCTGTTTTTCTCTCTCTCTTTCTCTCTGTTTTCTCTCCTTCTTTCGCTTTATTTTCACTCTCTCTTTCTCTTTTCTCTCTCTCTCTCTCTCTCTCTCTCTCTCTCTCTGTGTGTGTGTGAGTGTGTTTTTCGTTGTTTTCACCATCGTTGCACTATCAGTCCACTTTTTTCTATATTTAATTATTTCCATTCTTGTCGTCTGCTAAACTGAATGCAGCCATCAAAGACAGAATAACACCAAGAATCGACCCCTTTTTCTAGTCAGTAACGGTACGACCCCTAACTTGCATAAGACATATTATTCTTTCAACAGTTTTATATTTATTCGAGATTATTGAGTTTTCTCCATCATCACCCCGGATACATATATGATTGTGACTTTTATAAAAGTTTTAATAAATAATTTAGATTTCATAGTTTTGGGGTGAATGCCAAGAACAAAATGTATAAATGTTTTTTGCAGCAAAGTTCAAATGTCTGTGCACATGGGTCACAAGGTTGATTAGCTACACTGAATCTGCCTCAAGATCAAATTTACACTCATGCCTCCCTTCATATATATGTCATAAGAATATAAAAATGTTTTCAGTGCATCTCGATATTCCAATGACCAGTTCCCATTTTTTTTTAATTTACGAAGTATTTATGTTAACCTTGTAAACTTCCCTGTGGAGGATAAACCCACAGATTCATTGTGCTTAATTTTGGTACTGCGGTCTCCGGAAATTAGTTTGGGTAATGGTATAGAGTTCCAAGCCTCGCGCCCAACCTGGTTTGAATTCAGAATAGTTCTTCTCCTAAAATAACTGTTAAACAAAATAAGAGAGCAGAGTTGTTTCTGCAAATAACTCTTAGTTTCGGGTAGAAGAAATTGATCCGTACCCTTGCAACGGTTACGCAACAGGCTCAGCTGGAATTTGAACTCGAAACATGAATCTTGCGTTCTGCACCAATAAGCGCTATGCTACGTGCACTTCCATAATCTATGTCATATTTAAATATGCCTAAATATGTAATTCCTTTACAAAAGAATACATACATTTTTTCCTCATCTTGCTCCTGAAGATATATATTTTTTTTAGAAAAATATTAATTAGAACGATTCATTAAAACGATTAATTAGAAAATGCTAGTTCGCATAAACCTATTACTGCATAATAATCTCTACATTTCGTTCATTCTGGCGTTTTCTTTTTGTATATGAACAGTGTAAGACATATAACACATAATGTACAAAACAGAAGAAAAAATTCAAACGAGAAATATCTTAATTAACCACATATGCGTTTGATGATTCCTCATTTAGATACAATGAGAGTTAATAACCAAATAAACAACAGTGATCTCCCTTTTATTTGCTGAGGAAACGTTCCAAGATCCCTAATAAATGTATACAAACCTGTGATAAAGTTTAATTTATAAATTCGGTACAATAATTAATTCGGAACATTAATTCATAATAAAACCGAACAACTATAACAATACATACTAGAAATAGCCGTGAAAATATTAAGGTTTCCTATTTGGATTTTCTGGTTAATTTTAATCCTTAAGCTAATGATTGAGTAAGCCTCTTATGAATTCTACTATTTTAAAATATCTGGTGAAATTCGCTTGTTGACTCGTTAAATATTTGAGCCTAACAACATTAAGAAAATATTATAATAACTGTCATAAATATGAAATCAGTTCTTTATCTTTTTTTAAAAAGTTAAAAATGCAAATATTCGAAATTGACAAGTTTTTTTTTGTTTTGTTTTTAAATTTTACTGCAGTGGATTTTACACACAAGAGAGTTTTTTATGCCTTCTTCATCTTCCCTTAATTTTCGCTATCTTTCTTTTACTCACTGAAAGCAAACAATGTCTTCGATAAGTCTTTTTCATTTTTCCACACGATAAAAATGGAATAGTCCATTATTTATGAGGTATTAGCAGAGCGTTAAGAAATTGCTAGTTAATTAAATAAACTAAGAAACTAACCGAATGTAATAATAATATGATACTGTAAGAAATGCTATGTGACAGAAAATTTCTTCTTAGAGATTAAGCACAAGAGATTAACAATTACTAATAGGACAATTATAACAAGATATTGGAAAGGAAATGTCATGCCACAGATACACGATTCGTTTTTATTGTAGTTCATAAAAAGTGCAATAAGATATTAATAAAAGTAACTACTAATAAAATAAAACACTTATAACAATGTACTATAATAAAAGTAATGTAACTGAAGATTCGTTCGAATATTAGTGATTTGTATTGAAAGACAAAACAGTATCACAATAATTTTTAAGAATGTAATTTATAATACATACCTTTTATAGTGTGATCGAGCAAATATTACATTCAATAGTCTTATTTTTCAATTACATTCCAAGGGATTTGGTATGATTAGCAATTCCAACTCTCCCTTGCAGTCTCATATGTAGATTAGATACTTCTCACCAGATTTGTTCAACCTACATAGCGAGGCAATTCTCAGTAAGGAAACTACAAGAAACTCCTACAGAAGGTGGAAAAGGAAAGCGACAAGAAAGGACCAAGTAATAAGTCAGAATCCATGATCATCAAAAAAATGATGAGCACAAAATGCGAATTACAAATCAGGGATACTAAAATCAAAAGATCACAATCTCTAACAAGTGTTCTAACAGAGTATGTAAAGTGCGACACTGAGATTCGAAGACTTATTGGGATGAGCAAAGATGCTTTCCAAAAGCTTTTATAGAGTATTAAGCCATAGAAATATTTCGTTAAAAACAAAGAAAAGAGTACTGATCAGTTAAGTGATATCTGCACTCCTATATGGTAACGAATACTGGACAATCTCAAAGATGAAAAAGAGACTTGAAGCAACAGAAATGTGGTTCTGCTGAAAGATCCTAAAGATACGCAACTCCACGACTAATGCCAGTGTGGCTTAAACAACTAAAAAAATTAAGGAAATGCAAAATATACCAAAAGGAGTTACCGAAATACGTTATTTCATACTGTATTCGAGAATTCTACCAATTGAAATATATTTGTGTTTTATAACTAAAATACAAATAAAAAAAATTAAGTAACAATTTATTCAACTTGAATAATAATTTTTGCGCAAAAAGTAACCCAATTATTGGCCAATATACGAAGTTGCTTAAGAACACTGGATTCATATACCAACTCACTTTTGATATATAAACACCGTTGTGTACGTGTGTACGGTGTTTACTGTGTTTTTTACTGATATTTTCCTCTCTTGTCCACTATCTAGGATATCTTGGCGGCAGGTCTTTCCTGGGCTGGCCAGATAATCAACTCACCACAATAACAAACAGCAAAATTTGTTTTAAACAATCAACAGCCACAAAGAAGCCATCGAATCTAATGTCAGAATGTTGTTACCTACGGGTGCATTAGTGAGTCTTATCAAGTAAGCCCGCTGATATTTGGCTACATTCACAGAAGAATTTAGAAAGAAGAAAATTATTCGTCAGAATCAGTGTAAATAAATTGCGGAAACGTGAATTTAGTTACTGTTTGTTACCAGATTAACATCGAAAACATCGATATGCAATGAATATATATAAAATAAAGTAATGGTGACTAGAACTTTCTGTATACCAAGACGCTTTGACCAAATTCCTCCCATATAAATATTTTTTCTTTTTTCTTTCTCTATTATCAGTTCCAAATATCTCTTTATTTTCCTTCTCCATACACGACAATCTTTTGCTAGTTTACCAGTATTTGAACTTTCTTGGTGCAAAGGAAAATGTACGAGAAATATGGGAAAATATACGTACAAATAATTTCGAAGAGCTCCAAATTTCCCTTAGAGAATATTTAAGCTAGAAAAAGAGGATTATAATCCAAAATATACATTTAGAAATTAATATATAATACATACATAATATCAAGTACAAACTAAATGAAATAAGAAAACAATATCAGAAAACTTCTCCGCCCTCTCCACCGCTGTAACTCCGTTCAGATCGCTCGACCATTTAATAAAAAAGAACGAGACAAAGACATTGCGTATCCCGAGATGCTTTGTCCAAGATGTATGCCTGTGTCTTATAGATTATGCAAAAGGGCTTGATAACGTATGTCACAAAGAACTGTTGTTACTGCTAGGTTACCTTGATATATGTGAGAAGAATATTAGAATAATCCAGAACCAATACTGGAAGCAAACCGTCTGAATACGTAAATAAATTCAGTAAATTTACAAAAATAGAAAAAAGATATAAGACTACGATGTGTCTTCACAACGGACTTGTTCGACATTTCGTGTAGGCGATGCTGAGAGAATTTGAGGTACTGCATTACTGGTGGTCACAATCTTAACAACATAAGATATGGAGATGGCATAATGTTGATAGCAGTCACATAAAGATAACTACGAGTATTCCTACAGAAGTTAGAGAAGGGAAGCGAAAAGAAAAGACAAAACATAAATTACAATTCATGGTTGTTTGCAAAAGGAACAGTCTAACATGCAAATTACAAATTGGAGATACCAAAATAAATAAATAAAAAAAGAAGTACAATTTAAATATCTTGGAAGTGTTTTAAATCCGAAGACGCATTGGGATAGCCAGAGATGCCTTCCAAAAGTAAGCAAGTATTAAAAAACAAAAAAAAAATCGTTAAAAACAAAGGAACTAGTATTGAACTTTTATGTAATATCAGTCCTCCTATATGGAAGTGAATGCTGGACTATTCCCTTAGTTAAGAGGAGAATTGAAACAACAGAAGGAAGCTGAGAATACCATGGATCGAACATGTGAGCAACGACGATATTTTTAAGAAAATGGAAATAAAGAGGACATTTATAATTAGCCGCAGGAATAGACAGCTGATATTCATAGGGCACATAATGAGGAAAGAAGGCTAGGAAAATGTGATACTAGCAAGACATATTAAAGGCAAGAGGGACCAAAAGGAAACAACGCATAACCTACCTAGCAAGTCTGAGTAAATGGGTGCTGGAGCAAGGTTTAGTAGAGATAAGAAAAAAAACAACAAAATTTATTAAGAGTTACAAAGTACATGAAATAGTGCCATGATCGCCAAAGTCCTGAAAGGACACGACACATAGATAGTTTCAAATAAAATTAATAAGTTAACATTAACAGAATAAAATGTAGCATCAATATTTTAGAAGAAAATTCTTATTCAAATTTTAAACTTGGCAGTAGCAGTAATCTACTAATTAATGTTTTTTTTTTTTCATCCGGCAATATTTTTTTTTTTATTACATTAAGTTGCATTAATTCCTGCTCAAGTCACAAGAATTCGATTATCAATATCAGCATCTTTTTGCCAAGAGAACTGAGAGAATTTTTTAAAAACGAATATTTTAATACGTCGTTTTTACACTTCTCTAATTTTCTTATCTGCATAAATGTTATTTTCGTGGGTACACAGGTCTGATTCGAGATCAAACAATGTAATTAATATATACCGACGTAGATTATCAAAAGTCTTTTTAAAGAAAATGTACCTCCCCATTTACACTTTTTTCTGGCTAAAAGAAAAAAAATGCAGGTTCTAGCCCTGACGGGAGGTACAATTACTTTCGGACGGCAGACGTTAATTTTGCAGTAAATAAACAAGAATGCCTACTAAAACACATGCAAGCACTAAATAACATTTATAGAATCAAGAAATGTGTTGGTATGTATAGAATTACATATTAAAATAGAAGTTTTTTTGTTTTTTTTTAACAGAATTCAGTCGGTTCTTTCTGAAAAAAAATGCTTATGGAGATAATTGGATTTTCGAGGCTTGCGCTAGATTTAATACAACTTCTTCTTCAACTCAGACTGGCGTAAGATGAGCTGAAATGTCTAAATAAAATTAAGTCGTGAAGAAAGAGTACAAACAAATAATCTAATTGATAAATAATAAAAACACACAAATGAATACTGAGGTATTTCAAACAATACAAAACAAGACGATTTTCCTAATTAAGTGATTAGTGAACAAATGACCTGAAATTCCCACGTGACCTAAAATGACATGACTGATTTAATTATTACATTTTAATTAGTTGCCTTCCATCTTATAAATACGTTTTTAAGGTGTATTAGGATTTTTCTACAAAATTGAAACACTGGAAATTTTTGGTAAGATTCCTATTTGACAGCTCTATTATTTTTTGCTCTGAAATAAATAAAAAAAAAATCTGAGTTTATATTCCTCAGATTTAATGTACCATGTAGCTTACTACGTAGGTGATCCTGACACTTAAATAACTTCCTTTGTTTCATAGACCAAAGAGGATTTTTTATCTCATGACTATTGTTCGTAGTCGCTATTCTGTCATCAATTTAAACAAACAACTTAGGTTATTGTTTTCCTTTGTCTCTCTTACCTTCATGATATTATGTGAGTGTCAAATTCGCCAAGTAGTCTTTCCACATTATGTGTAAGTTGTAATTTCTCTTTTTGATATTAAGTATAAACATTCTTTCTATTTTCCTAAACTCTAGCTCGTTGTTTACATGATTCTCCCATATCATTCTCACCATCCTTCTGTATAACCACATCTCTATTCCTGTTAAACGGTAAGATTAACAATTTCTCTACAGGAAACATTCGATATGTATTGACCGAACAATTGCCTTTACTGTATAGTGAAATTTATAAAATCTTTCTCTTAAAACAGTTTTTTTGTTTTTTCAGGAAAATAGACTTTTCAATTCCACTAGCTGTTATCGCTCTTTCTAGTATTGATGGGAGTTTCCTTTCTAACCTTTTCTTTAAGTTAGTGTGAAAATTCAACATCATGATTATATCATTATTTTCCCTTCCAATTAAATATGATATCTATTTTCCTTATATCTACCTTGTTGCTTCAAGTCCTTTGTTTGTGATTATGCAGCGTCGGTCTATAAGATCTGATAAAGGATCGCCTTCTTAGGAACCTATAGGATTCATTCACTTGAAGACATTTTTAATCATTGATTTCTGAAAATCGTTATATAGCTGATAGTTCAGACATTTCTGAACCGGTCGGGTGCTAAGCATGGCATTCATAGAGCCTACATCTGAAGAGACTTAAATAGCTTCTTCAGATGTTTAGTCTCTTCAGATTAACCTAACAACTTGAGTCATGTTCAATTTAAGGACATAATTCAAGTTCTTAGGTTAATATTTTGATTTTATAGCTCTTTGTGGTCTTGGGCAAGACTAAACTTAGTACATTCTATGCTATGTTCAAATTCTTTATTTCTCATACTAAATTTGCTCTAATTGGTGCATATTGCTAGGTACTAGAAACACCGAGAAAGCAGTCAGTTGTCATAAATTCGTACAGAAATCAGACAAGTGTTTCGTTTGGTTTTCTTTATTCAGTGTGGAAGTAATTCAAGAGCATCTTCGTGTATGAATTAAATTACCCAATAATGAACTTATTGACACGCGTTTATGGAACTGAACCAATACGGTCGATACAGTTATATAAGAAAATCTCATTATTTAAAAAAAATAACTTCTCTTTTCTTACAGTTTGAAGGTGACAAAAAATATATTCGGCGAATCATGTCCAAAATCACTCTCGATTCACGCTAAATCCCTTCGCATTAACATAAAACATCTCTTCTTCCAAGAATTATTAAAATGGCATTGTTGATTTTACTCTATAGTTCTTTCTGGCAGTCTAGGCCAGGGGTCGGCAACCATTTGCTCTGTGCCGACTTAGGGTTTTAAAATCATTCAGTGTGCCAACGGCATACGTATTTTTATACAAGTCAAGGTAAATATACTTGCTTTGCAATATATTTTATACAGTAATATATAGTATATATACTTTAGTATATATTAAAATTGAAACAGATAAATATCTTCTTTGCGTTGTCTAATTATTGGTTCAAACTTCGTGATGTCATTTGAGGTTGACTGACATTAAAAATGGCTTGGGGTGCCACGTGTGACACGCGTGTCGTAGGTTACTGACCCCTGGTCTAGCCGACTGATTCTGATTCCAAAACAGATTGTCATCTTCGACCACATAGACTAAAGATGGTGACGACGTCAACGCCTGAAGAAGGTTG
This sequence comes from Acanthosepion pharaonis, assembly GCA_903632075.3. Lineage (NCBI taxonomy): Eukaryota > Metazoa > Mollusca > Cephalopoda > Sepiida > Sepiidae > Acanthosepion > Acanthosepion pharaonis. The sequence goes on along the minus strand of CAHIKZ030001968.1, from coordinate 2,416,659 downwards.
TATAATGGTTTGACTGAATTGTTGTGCTAGCAAAGAGATTAATAAAATGTAACTCCATTGTCTTGACATTATAATGACTTTTGTCAAAATAACAGACAGTCCTTTCGACATCCGTTTTCTACGCATGCCACAGTGTGTTATGTTTCGTTTTCATGTTTTAGATAAACGATGAATCGACTCACAGATTTCTAATCAGATACAGATTATTTGGGAAAGCACTCGAATAGTTGGACATCAGCTTCCGCATCGGAGAATTAGATAAACAAGGAAAAAATCGAAAATAAAATTAATATGACACTCAAACAAACAAGATTGTTATTTACTTAGGAATAGAAGCAAAAAGAAAAAACTGGTAAGTTGAAGGGGAAAAAGAAAGAAATGTTAAAATGTAGATAAATAAAAAAAAGAGTCTCGTGAGGTAAAAAAAACAATTAGAGTCGAAAAATGCTGTGATGTAGAAAGTGTCAAGAAAGAAAAAAAAAGAAGTAAAGTAAGAGGGTGAAAATGAAACGTTGGAAGAATATAAAAAGAAGGAATATATTTATCCAAAGTCAAAAACAAAAGAGAGAAGGTTGAAATAGGAATGGCTAAATTGTTAAAAAGACGTGGATATGAAATAAGAGTGAGGAAATTCCGGTGAAAGAAGTGGAGTGGAAATAGAAACCGAGAAATTCCAGAGAAAAAAGAGGAGGTGAAGTCGGAGTAAAGAAACTCTGAGCAAAGAAGGAAAACTGAAGAATGTTTCAGGAAAGAAGAGAATCTGAGAAAAGAATGAAGAAACTGCAGAGAAAGAAGCGGACGTGAAAAAATGAATGAAAAACTTCCGGAGAAAAATGGTGATTTAAAATACGAACGGAAAAATACCAGAGTGAAAGTAGAGTTTAAATTGGAAAGGAGACATTCCCGAGGTAGAAGCAGTGTTGAAATAGGAATGAAGAAATTCGGGAGAAAGAACACGGAGAGAAATGAGAAGAGACATTTAAACAGAAACTTCAATCACGAAGTAGCCGGACGATGGAAAGAATAAAAAATAGAATATAAAACTTATTCAAATGAAAACCTTTCTTCGGTGCTTGAAACAATATATAATATATATTTAATTATTGCACTTTTTAAAAGAAGAAATATACTCTTAGAAAGAGGAAAAATACGTGTGTTGGGAGTGTACTTCAGATTTGAGAAAAATCACCACGGCCTTATTTACTACAAATAAAACGATTTACATATTTTTAGTTATAATTGGCATCTATCACAGGAAACTAAGCAGTGGAAATTCCTCTGAATAGTTCATAATTCTCCAATTAATTTCTGTAATACTCTTACCTGCAAGTATTTGTAATTCATCAGATCTGATTGGAACTGTTCCAATTCCTCCCTGAGCGACTGGCACAACTCAACATCAAGTTCCATAACCCGATCCCATTTTGCACACATGCTTATATTGTTGCCATCAAAAGGAATTATTACAGTTTTTTGTGTATATATATAACTAGTGAATTAGCTCAAATGACTTGACTCACTTTATAGTCCACCAATAGAAGGTTAACCAATCAGAAGACGTAAAACATTCAATCCGTCGGGTATAAAGGCGGCCATTTTTGTTCACTCTACCCGAATGTCCAGTCCAGCTTGTCAGGCGAAGAGAAACAGAAGGACGAACTACGCTCTGCTACCTTTTACCAAAATATCCACTGCTAACCTGAACAACGCTTTCCTACTGTCTTCGAAATATTCACTGCTAACCTCTGGATTCTATACTCGAAGACGACCGTCATTATGAATAACAGGAATCGGTTTCCTTCATGAGATATCCTTGTCGCAACCATACTTATGCCATCTCCAAATACTTTATTCTGTCTATTAATTGCCATACACTTGTGTGTCTTACTAGATATGGCTTTTCATTCTAGAATTTTCATAATTTATTTGCCCTGCTGTCGAATCTATTTTAACTTTTTTCTTTGGAACACGTTTTCCATTATAATTGCATTTATAGTTCCACAGTTACTTAACGTCAGTTAGTTTTTCTCACTCTGTTCTTTACAAACGTAGACAGTCGATTCTATTTCTATGGTGTAAAGATTATGAAATTATATAATGTTTCTTCTTTTCATCTATAAGTATTATTAATAGTAATATTTATTTATTCACTACATATATACATTAAAATAGCTAAAAAAATATATATAAGTAAACAAGTCTGTAGAGGAATAGTGACCCAGTGGGAATTTAAGAAATGATTGGAATTTGGGCAAATAGAACAATTCTATATCACCCAAACGAAATCCTTCCTAAAAAAAGAAAACGAATAAAGGTAAAATTCTTCGATACACTGAAAAAAATCCATTCCGATAGAGAATGCCGGATTTATAAATGATACAAACAGGAAAATCAGATAGATCAGAGTTCAATCTTATGTTCCATTCACTTTTGATTTCTGCTTCCCATAGTTTCACCTTCTTTGTAATAATCTTTTATATATATATATATATATATATATATATATATATATATATATATATATATATATATATATATAATACACATGGCTTATTCATATGAGTGGAATATGTTTCTTATTCTTGCTCCCACTAAAAATATTTTCCTTTGATTTGAAAGCGCTCCCATGGGACTCAAATATTTCCCGTCTGAAAATCATTCAGTTAGATAAAGAATATTACTGGTCAATAAAACTACAGAGTGAAATTGAAAGAATGTAAAACTTAGCATATTATTTGAGGTTTGTTAAATAATTGGAAGAAAATGAAAATCATGAAAGAGACTATTGGACCCATCTTATTATAATTGTGCCTGTTACTTAGTTACTTAGTCCGTCTGTTACACTCTTCAGTTATTGATCTGTATTCGGAGCCTCACTGGAGACGATGTTTCAAGAAGCATCTTCACCCACTCCATTTCACTCTTGCTGTCAACAAATACCAGCGATTTTTAAAGAAACATAACAGTCCATGAAATTTCGAAAAATTGAATTGGTCTCAGAAATTTTTTTTACGGTTGACCTCTAAATAGCAGTATCATTAAAAGGTCACGTGTTTTAAGAACCTTATTCAAGAAAAATAATTTTTACTTTTACTTATCATAGCTGTTTTTGAAACCTTGTCTTTCGTTACTGGGAAAATATTTTCGACTTTTTGGGGCTGGAATTCATTTTATTTCTGTGTTTCATCGTGTCTCAACGGGCTTTGAAAATCATCCCTTCAAAATTTTAAATTGCTTATTTTTCTTTTTTGAATTCCTGTTTCACTAAGCATTTTATTTTATGTATTTATTTTATTTTAATAGAAAAAATAATTTGTACTTTAACATATCTTCCTAATTAAATTTCTATTTGAAATTCTTATTTTTTTAATTTGCATGTCTTCTTGTAATTTCCTTTCAAATTGGTTTTATATTTAATTCCTCCTTTATAAAATTTGTTTTTTAGTTCTTAATTTAGTTTTTCTTTTTTTTATTCATTTTGAGCTGTTTTGAAAACTTGAATCTATTTTTATTTTTAATATTTAATTTAATTATTTTTGACTTTATTCCATTCGCATTTTAGTTATTGCCATTGGCTTTCAACACTGTGTGTTCACAGCTTTAGTAATATTTTTCCAGATTTTTAAAACTGAGAATTAACATTTGTTTATATGTAAAAAAAAATGGCCGATTTTACGAACGACTAAAAAGCATCGATTCACATTACTATAAGTTTCATTTGAAATAAACCAGGATATTATGTTTACTGGAAATAGTACATTTAATTCTTTAGCCTTCAATTAAAGAAAAAATGAAAGCTACAAGAAAGATTTTCTATTTTAAAAAATTCATTTTAAACGTTAGCTATCCCGAAGAAGTGAGGGTTCCTACTTTTGTGCATATAAACTGCATTCATTATGAACCGGCAAAAAAAACTGGAAGCTGCTCGCATGAGAATGAGACTCTACAGTCAGATTATAAGTATTTATGTATTTGTAAATATAACTGTATAAATATACACAATTTTACTATTTGCTGCTTACGTATATCATTTTATTATATATGTGGAGCTTTTAATTACTCCTTCTTCAATACGTCATTTTTATACATTCATATATATAAAAAAAAGTTTATTGTTTACTCAACATTCTATTAGTCATTCCGTGGAAATCCCACGGGTCCCGCTAGTTATTATTAACGTACATAAGACTATCCTTAAAACCTTTGCTAAATTACTTGAAAAAGTAGCTTTGCGAGAGTGACAGAAACCATCCCGATAACTGCATTACTCTAATTTGATAGAATAGGAGTAATGGGAAAAAGTTTCTATCAGAGACCCTAGTGAAATCGAAAAGATATTATTAGTTTAACAGTTGTGTATAGTAGAATTACTACCATCTTGTTTGAAACTATAATAATGTAAACTTGTGTGACGTCACGAGATGCGACGCGATTTTCGCTTCCGCGTCTCGTATATACGAGTTTGTCTTTACTTGAAATTTTCATGCAGCAAGGGCGGACTATCATTGTTGTTTCGTCCGTTGGAGTTTGATTTATTGAAATTGTCATCTTTGATAATGGCTTGTGTAAGCCGAAAGCTTAGATTGGATTTAAACAATATGGTGTTTTCCTTTCATCTTTCAACGATAATGTGATTAAACTTATCAGACAATATGAAAGGAACTTACTTAAAATAAATAGACAAAACTTGTCTATATTATTTAATGAAACATGCATTAATGAAAAATTGCTGCCTAAATATACACAATATATATATATATATATATATATATATATATATATATATATATATATATATATATCACCAGAAATAGACAAAATTTATTTTTATTACCACTCATTATAACAATTATAAGAAAAAACGAGCATTAAAGTTAACACAATATCACACCTTAATATATATATAAATATATATTAAGGTGTGCTATATTTATGGAATGGAGTGCTCAGTATCAGAGATAGTGCATATGTAAATATAAATGTGAACATTGGAACCAATACTCAGAGTCAAAAGACTGTTTCCATGCTAGACGAAATCATCAGGCCTGATGATTTCGTCTGAAACAGTCTGTCGTCTCTGAGAGTTGACTTTAATGTTCACTTATATATATATATATATATATATATATATATATATATATATATATATATATATATATGAATAATATTCATGCTGTAGCACAATGCATACAAGTATAAAGTTTATAAGTCACAAAAATTCCTATATGTGGTCAGGTGGATAAAAACGTTGGTTGGATCTAGTGACTTGATCCAAAGACCAGTGAGTTACTACCTGTCTACCGCAGTGTTGAACAAAAGGGAGATAACTGAGACATCTGCCAGAGTCATGCCACATGGAACTAGAACAATCTATCCCCGTTGGACGAAATAAAAATATTCACTTCGAAATTCCAATCACCTGATGAAGGCCGGTGCATACAACGTCCGAAACATAAAAGATGTGGACATTGATCAGAAGAATGTAAATAATTACAATACCTCATATCAGAAATGTAGATACAATTTGCTACCGTGTGACTATTTTCACCGTGGCCTTATATCGAACTACCTTATGCCTACTAAATATGCGAATTTTTTTATTAATTTTAAATCTATAATATCTCATTGTTAAACTCATCTAATGATAAACAGACGAATACGGGACGGAGACAATTCAGTTGATTAATCAAAGAATTGATTAATTATCATTTCCAGACAGAGAAAATAGAATTTAGAAGCGAAGTCTTTGCCCTTGCTCTTCCGTTTATTTTTTGGTTTGTTTTGTTTTTCACATTTCTCTCATTAAATCATATTTCCTTTCATCTGATTGAACGTATATTTTTCATTTGTTGACAACGACATAAATTTAATTTTCTCGCCTCTTTGTTGGTTTGTAATCTTTTCGGTTTTCTGCTTGATTTGAAGGAATCTAAAGGCGAAAACTCGCGAAGGACAAGAACAGAAAAGAGATTTGTTATAACATTTTAATAGTTTAAATGGATCTCCTGATCCATATCATGTGACAGGTTTTAGACATCGATAACAATGAAAAATTGTCAAATAGCGGATGTTGCAATTTTATATGTGCTGGAATAAACAAAGTGATTGAAAAGCAGGAAAGTATTTGCTAAAAATAATGAAAAGATTGATCATGAAGATGATAATTTTACTCGTTATTAATGCCGGAATTGGAATAATTCCAAAGTGGCTTTCAAAGAGTTGTGAATAGAAATTTAAGGAAGAATTGATACCATCCAAATGATGGCAATAAAAATGACAAAAATAGAAACAGTGCAAAAGTCTTGATGAGTCTTGCTATCATTTGATTTACAGTTATAGCAATACCAAAATTTTCATTTCATCCTGAGACTAGGAAAAAAATCTACAAATGATTTCTTGATAAAATAGATATTCTTTTAAATATATCGATAGCGTAAATATAGAGTAAAATAGGTTTTAGCATAATCAGGAAACTTTGAACTTTATTGTTTAAATATGATTGGCAAAACATCAAATAGATATTCATAAGAATGAAGAAATTGCAGGTAGTGCTAGCGGAGAGAGGAATAACTCTTTCCATATTCAACATAAGAAAAGTACTTTAAGAAGAAACACTAATCATACTATCTTGCCAAATATAAAATGAAAAAAAAAGACTAACTTGAAATAAAGCAGTAAGAATTCTAGCGAAGACATCTTAATTAAATTGTGAACTCCAACATGTGAAAAATCGATGATTATTAAGTTTTGCATTAAAACTCACAGACATTATTCATCACAACTTTCAGACTATTACGAATAAGAAAAAGAGGACAGTATCAGTAGTCCGCTGTTATCAATGACGAATTTGACATTCGTTGTTAGTTGTTTTTGTTTAGAGGCGTATGAATGGGTTATTTAATGCCGAAATCTAAATATTTTGTACGCAATTTTTATGTCGTTTTTGGAGATAATAATGGTTTAGTAATACAAGTTTTACTAATTAACCCATAGCTGGAGGGAGAATAGGTGGATTCATACCTTTCCGCACGGTATTTGCGAGTAAGTTAATACAACGAGACCCAACAGAAATTGGAACTCGGTTCTCCAATTAACAATTACGAGCCATTATCGTTACATTACATGCACATCAACGTTTACGGCACCTGATATCCCTGTCTTTATATTGATCAGCTCGTTAATATTTGTAGATAATAACAAAGTACAGATAACTCCTTAAAAATTCTAGGATCAATCTAACAATGAATTTTTTTATTATAAATCTGATCACACTTTTAAAATTATACAAAAATTATTATTTTTCGATTCTGAACAATGTCGTCACGATCAAGTTAATCATGATCTACAAAACTTACCCCCAACAAAAAAATGTTTTTTTTTCTTTTTTTTTACCGGATTATCGATTGAAGTAGATGCCATAGTTGCTTATTTCGAACGTCGGCCACGATTAAATTCGCCAAATAAGGAGAAAAATTAGAAAGCCTAAATAAAGTGGAAACTTATTAAAGAAGAGAAGTATTGAAAAGAACACAAATATCGAGGAGTATTTCTAAAATATTTAAAAGTCTTGTTTTCACGGGTTCACCAGAAAGTGTTTCAAGACCAGTCACTTAAATTTCTTTTCAAGTCAAAGATAAGCATTTAGTATCACAATAATGAAGGCAGTGGTAAAAAAAAAATGTCACTTTGGTGTTCTTTTTAATCCAATCAATAATGGTGGTAATGGGAAAAATAATATTTAAAAGCAAAAGAAGAACAGATGAAGAAAATGAGTGAATGAGAGAAGGCGAGAAGACCTGGGGGGGGAACTTGCAGAAGAAAGACGGTGATCAGATAGAAGAAGAAGAAGAAGAAGAAGAAGAAGGAGGAGGAGGAGGAGGACGAAGAAGAAGAAGAAGAAGAAGAAGAAGAAGAAGAAGAAGAAGAAGAAGAAATGATGACCGGTTAAGAAAGAAATATAAATTGAATGAGAAAAAAGAAAAAATGAAAGAAACAGACTATTCTTTTTCTTTTCCCTCTCTTTTTAATTATTTTCTTCTACTCTCTTTCGATTTCTATCCCTTTATATCCTACTCTCTCTCTCTCTCTCTCTCTCTCTCTCTCTCTCTGTTTTTTTAATCCTTGATATTTTTGACAGATTTCCAACACAAAATTTTCGTTAATTTGATTAAATTAATGGAATGAATATTCATAACACGCCCAATCTGTCGTAATTACTTTCTTTTGTCTCACTCATTTCGATTCTGTTCACAAGAAGATACAAATAACTCAAAAGACATGGAATTCATTCCAATGGAATCGTTGGAAATGCAAGGTAGGAAGAAGACGAATCAGTTTGATTTGCTTTCCACAATTGCTGATTTTACATTTTAGGATATTTAAATATATTTTCCTCGCGTCTTTTGTTTTTGATACTTTACTCCAATTTAACATCTCGAGATCATCATCAGCGGCAGCAGAAGAAGAGGCAGAAGCATTATTCTTTTTTCTTCTTTGTCATCGTCAATGTTTTCAGGAGTTTTATTTACTTTTTCTTTTCATGTTTTTTTTTCCTTATTTCTTTCTCCATTGTTATCTTTTTCATCCCTTCTTCTTTCAACCTTCATCTCTACTTTTCATTCTATCTGCGTTTCCTACACACGTTGTACACTTCTTTTGCTTCTTCTTTAAATGCCATTTTCCAACGTGTGTGTATATATATATATATATATATATATATATATAAAGAGAAAGAAGGAGAGAGACGATGAGAGAGAGAGATACGAAGGGAGCGAGAGACGAAGAGAGCAAAGGAATGAGAGAGGAAGAGATCGAATATGAGAGAGAGAGATGAAGAGAGTGAAAGAGCGAGAAAATGAAAGCCTTCATATTTCTTCCATGCCTATTCCCTTATTTTCTCTCTCTCTCTCTCTCTCTCTCTCTCTCTCTTTTTACATTTTTTCTCTTTTCTTATATTTCTTTTGACATCTAATTTCGTTCTCATTTTCTTTTTTCACATTCTCCTCTCTTCCTCCTCCTTCATACATTCTCCCCCCCTATTTAATCCATTTCCCTTCCTTTTCCCATCATATTTTCTTATTTTTCTCCCCTCTTCCTTTTCTTCCCCGTTCATTTCTTACAGAGCCTCTTTTTCACTTCAATCTTGTTCTACTCATTATCAGCAACATGTTTGCGATTTTTCATTTTTCCTACTTATTATGTACATAAGGAGAATGTTTATTTTATCATCAAATTTATTCAATAACAATTACATTCGCTTCATTCTGATTGTTGATATTTGTAATTTAAGAATATTTATATTTACATCTTTTTAATAATAATAATTTTTACAATTATTTCACGATTGCATCTTACATATAAGAAGAGCTATAATATTGCTAATACATCCAAAATTAATTCCATAACATTATTATTATTATTATTATTAATAATAATAATAATAATAATAATAATTTCCTTTGATTTCTGTTGCGTACTCATTTCTTTCCGTGTCCCAACCAGAGACCTAAGGTCAGACATGCCATCATGACATTTTCCACTGAACACTTGTTAAAAAAAGAAATAGAAAACAACGTAAGAGCATACATATTTTACATTGATAAGATACGTATGAGAAGAGGTTTTGTATTTCTATAAGGCATGAACTGCTAGGGATCCTTTCAGAGAATCTATCAAAAGATCTTCAAAAGTGCATTACAATCTGCAGGGATTGGCAGGTCAATAAGAAAGCACATTCTGTTTTTGTGGTCTTTGATCGCGATGTTAGAACGATTAGCTTTGATTGCTCTGTATGTGTGTATTGTAAAATCCCCTAAAATTGTTTCAGGTCCTAGTCTGTAATTATTATTATTATTATTATTATTATTGTTGTTATTATTATTATCTCTTCTTCCGCACGTTTTATCCTTTTCAATTGGCGATCTTTCATTATGATTGTTCTCCACCAAGGCCTCAAGCAGACAGCGCCTTTAGCAGAATATCTACAATCAAGGCAGACTTCTGAAGCGATGCTAGGTTTTATCCTGATTTTCTTCCAATAAATCATTAGGTTCGTTGGTACAGACCGCAACACCCTGGAACAATAGTGAACTGAACGTCCCACATTCTGGTAAACTCAATTCAAAGGTCAATGTACTTTTTAAGCTTTACAATTTCTTTGACCTTCATATGATTACCAGGCACAGACACGTCGATAAAGAAGCGTTTTCTTGTTTGTTTATTCATTTTTTATTTATTTATTTATTTATTTGTATTTCGCCAACGTTGATGTCTGATTTGGTGACCTCAAACGTGTAGTCTTTTTAGATGTTGAAATCCCATAAGTTCATTCTTCCGTCGTTTTGGTTCACCTACACTAGCATGAACATGCGTTGTGGTGTAACGGATAACAGCTTGGCACGAGAAGCAGGAGAACCGGGTTCGATACTTTGACTTACGCGCCAATACCCTTGGGAAATCTATGAAACCATCTCTTCTCACCCCAACTACGCGTTGAATAGCAGGACAGACTAGATTCTATAGCCTTGGTTGGCAACCAGTCTATCGTAGAAAGAAACGGCATCCTAATTTGGAAAAACCTCCTGCTTAGTTATGAATCGAAAGAGAAATGATCGTTCAAGCGTGTCTCAACGTCAGATACTTAACTGGCTGACTGACATAGTTCCTACATAGGCATCAATGCAGATGTGAGGCCATTTTATAAAGGGTGAAGCCTCTATTATTTCTGCGTAAGCATTCCACAAGCGCTAATTATGTTGGGTAGATTTTCACCTCCATGCCACACAGTCTACACTTGTCTGAATCGACTTGTTGCATTATTATTATTATTATTATTATTATTATTATTAAAGTATTACTAATTCTAATATTACTACTATCACTACTACTGCTATAGTAGTAGTGATAGTAGTAATGTTAGAACAACTAGTCTCTACTTTTCTTTAATTCTTAAGAAATCTTCCATTTCTTTACGCGTTCGCAATCTTCCGAAAATTTTTCTTCTTCACTGTATTTTTCATTTCCTTGCCTGTAATTGTTTTATAATTTTCATTGGTGTTTTATTCTGTATTTTTCTTATCTCGTTTTTTCACGCTCTCGTTTTTTCACGCTCTCGTTTTTAGATCTTCTTTCTTCCGCTCTCTTTCTTATCTTTTTTTTTTTCCATCTGTTTTTCATTCATCTTCTTTATTGCTTTTGCTTCCTTTCACTCTCGCATACATTTTTTTTTATTTTTCTCCCTTTCCATTTCTCCCCTCTCCCTATTTCTATCGCTTCTTTCCTTTCTTTCCCTCTTTTTCCTTCTTTCTAATCTTTTCTTAGCTCGATTTTTCCCTGTATTCAAAAGACCCAGACTTATTTTATTTCTCCACTCCGTTTATTTCCGCGCCTTCTCCTTCCGCTGAAATCTTTCGCCTCTCTGGCTCCGCACCTAACAAAATACAATTCTAACGCCATTCCCTTTACGTCCTTCTTTGTTTAACCTTTCTTACCAGGAACATGGCAGCTGGGCGAAGCTTATTGTTTGCTCGAACCAAAGTAAAGTTTCGAGTCGAATAGAATAATAGATTTATATGCTTAAAAACCATATAAATAAAAACAAGATTTTACAAAAATCACTGAATTTTCTATTTCTACAAACCTATAATAAACATTTTAGCTGTATTTGTCTGTAGGATTAGCAGAGGTTATCAAAGGCTAATTAAGTAGGATATATCAGGACATCCCAAGCAGTTACTTCAAACACTATATTTAGTATCGATAAATACATTAACACATATTTTTCTTCGCAGGAGCATCTCTATTTGTATGTTGTAAGGGGCCCAGGATTTTTAATCGATTTCACCCCAAGCATGACAGTAAAGCCACACAACGTGTGGAAGGGTTAGAAACAGAAACATTGCTCAGGTGCGAGAACAAAAGATGATTGATAATGCATTTAAACTTTTGCAGATTAAAGTTTGCTGGAAAGCGGAGAATCGGAAGGGAGTTCCACAAGCAAGAAGTGCGAGAATAGAATTTAAGGTTACATCTACCCGCCCAAAACTGATCAGACTTCGTCGCCAGTTTAGTACAGTGCTCGCACAATAGCGAAGAGCAAATATTTATTCTGTTCTCTACAGAAATGTGGCACAAGGCCGAAAAGGGGATTGGGGAAAGGACGGTCTTCTTCTGTCTTAACTATAACTTACCTAGCCGCAAGCACTGACCCAATCGTACGAAACAATATTCCTTACACCAAAACAACACAGTCATACGTACCTTTCTTGCTACAACCACCATAATACATCTTTGACTCTATGAAAATACTAACTAGTCCCCATATTTACAATTCGATGTCTGTGGGGGGAGAGGGGAATAAAACAACAATTCTAAAAGTTAACCCCAATGAGTATTTAGCGGACAATTACCATGAAAGTATTTATAGAAAAGGCACAGGGAGGTAACCTTACAGCGGTGGAAAAGAGACTGAAGCCGAGACGCCAGAATAGGGTCAAAAATATTGCTGATTCTTCAAGGAGCTCTAGATAAATTGCAGAAGCACCGGACCATATGTGTATACTAATCATAGACGAATAATAGACTTATATATAAGATAGATTCTAAAGAGATAAATTGTTTCACACGACAGAGTGAACTGATAGGTTAACGCCAAATATTCTGTTAAACTTTAGTACACGAGATTAATCTGCAACAAAGATTTAGTTTCCAATAAAAGCAAGAATGAATGAGAAAACAAAGTTATATATATACGGTAAATTAACAGTATTTTTATGTATGTAATATAAGAGTCCTCAAATTGATATCTACAAAACTGTAAAATATTACTTGAGATGTTTTACACTATTTGCATTGTTCGAACTGTTGTCTTCATATTCAATATCATATTCACGACGTTTTGGTCGTTGTACGCTCCGGCCATCCTTGGGTGATATTTGTTGTAATTTCAACGTGAGTTCAATATCTGTTCACAGCAGAGCTAAACAAAAACTTGGAGAGATGAGGTACTAAAGGGAATTAACTTAAACTAAGATATGCAGAAAAGGCATTAACACGTGGAACTTGAACAATCTAATCCCTTGGACAAAATAAAGGGTTCGGTTCGAAATTCCAGCGTAAATCATCTGACAAATGTCGGAGCGTACAACGGCCGAAAAGTTGTGAATATGTCAATAAAGATGAGGATAAGAATCCGAACAATGTAAATAGTGTAAATGATTGAAATACCTCATATTTCTTGAGATGTTAGACAGAGTTCACAGATTTAAGTTTAAATCCATGAAAAGAATTCTTAAAGCATGTAAGTGTTTGTGTGAAGAAACGTATATACTGATAAAAAATGAAGGTTTGGTTTTGTAGATATGCTCAGTAGGAAAGGGAAAAGATAATTAGTGGCTAGGGTCTCTGCGTCAGCGTGGCGTTCAGTCAGGTATCTTTGAAGTGCCATGCAGCTCTCTTGAGGCGGGAGGATTTTTCTAGTATTAACTTTTCCGGTTACTTCCTGTTTTTTTTTTTTTTTTTTTTTTTTTCCAAGTAGGGGTTCGGACTATCTAAAGTGTGCATGCTTGTGCCGCTACAATATTTGATCTAACGTGTAAGTAATGTGATGGCGGCTGTCTAAGTCGATCAGGACTAAAAAAATCATCAAAACCCACCACAAAGAGTGAAGTCATTCATTACATGATTTTTCGACATTTATGTAACAACTGCGGTTAAAGACGTCGAAAGTTGGCATATATGTGCAAGACAATGTAAGACTTAAAGAGGAATCTTCTGCTTCTCATATTTGACAATGGATAAAGCGCTGGTATTCTTCATCGAAATAGAGTCACAGCTATAACACACGCACACGCAAGCACAACCACACACACACAAGCACAACCACACGCGCACACACACACACAGACATATATATATATATATATATATATATATATATATATATATATATATATCAGTGGAAACAAACCTGATTGCTTTCAAGCAAGAAACAGACTGTCTCCGTTCTTGGTGTTAAACTCACTTTCCAAGTTAATACACATATATTTTTCTAATTTTAAATTTATATTTTATATTTCCATAAGATCTATCCGTAAAGTTCAGCACATACACCCATTAATATAGAATGCCTTAAAACTATATTTATATCATGGACACAGAGTGTGTAGAAACTGTCCAGATGCCCTGTAACTCCCAGTGAATTCGGCTATACTTCAGTCATTATCAAGGATGATTGTATTTCTACATTTTAATTGGATGCATGCTTTGTGTGCATATATCTAGAGTTATACGGATGGTTTATTTTACGAAAACAGTCCGAAGATTTTGACGGTATCCCTACGTAATATTTTTGAGTTTTTGCTTTTCCTTTCTTTATTAAATTTTACATCATTTTTTTAATAATTTTTTACAGGTGGATAAGGTTATTATGCTTATATTTTTGTCCGTGTCAACTGGGGTAGTGTATTCTTTTAAGATAGTATAAAGAAATATATTTTTAAAAATGACTATGTATGAACATGGTAATTTTCACCCATAATTTAAAAAGGTTACAAAAAGAAGATTGTGCGTGTATATCAGGTATTACACACACACACACACATATATATATATATATATATATATATATATATATATATATATATATATATATATCAAATTGGTTATCATATATATATATATATATATATATATATATATATATATATATATATATATATATATTAAAATACTTTCATGGGAATTGCTCCGAGGAGCTGCATTCGCTGGTTCCCAGATTTCATGAATTCAAGCGCCCTACGAGGCTGGCATCTCGCTCTCACCCTTTCACTGTCGAAAGTATTAAATGTAGCCGTCTCTTCTACTCCAATAGCTTCATATCTCGCACCTCTCGCCTGTCGAACTCCCTTTTCCCTGAAAGCTATAATCTCTAACTATTCAAATGTAATGTTAATCGACATCTCCAGTTGACTTGATCTATCCTCTATCACTCCTATCTGATCTTGCTCAAAATCTTCTGTAATATATATATATATAGTCGGTGGGGGGGGTGTAAACGGTAGTGTCAGAGCTATGCCGCCCGGAACTTCGTTCCTGGTAGGGCCACCCAAGGCGGACAGGTCTGACACACACGCCGGCTAACAAGGGCTCTGGTGAAAATCCAAAGAGCGTCTGCATCGGTAACCGGTGTGAACCCCGCGGCAAGCAAGAGCGGCCTGGGTACCCTACTTCTGTAATTTATCTCAAGAATCTTCTTCTCATAACAGGAAGAATCCGGCTCAATCCGCCCAGGGGGAATGCCGCATCAGTACACTAGTAGTATAGTGTGAACGTGTGTGATTTATTATATTTAATTTTGTATTATATATATATATATATATATATATATATATATATGTGTGTACATGTATATGTGAATATATATATATATATATATATATATATATATATATATATATATATATATATATATATATATATATATATATATATAAAAAGATAGAGAGAGATGGATGGAGATAGTTATATTAGGGATATTGGCAACTGTATATGCGAGCGATAGCATGCATACGAAGATAAGCAAATGCATTTTAATTTAATTCATAGTGCAAACAAAAAAGTTCTTAATTTAGTTAAACAGAGCTATGATGGATATATTGTTTCATGGTTTCCCGATTCGTCAGTCACAAACGGCAAATGAGCCACTTATTACAGTTGCATTTGTTTTTAAATACTGGGTCTCATCGGTAGAACACTAAATTATACGCTGATTCAAAGCCCAAATTTAATATAAACCCAATATATTATTGTGGTGTAAATTCAAAATATAGAGTATATGGAAGGAGATATTGGGAGTAAGAAAACAAAAAAATGCTGCAATCTTAAATTTATATGGTACTTGTTTTTCCTTGAAAAAAAAAGTGTATGGAGCTAGCAATATTAAAAAGGAAGAGTTAGGCGCTTTGAATTGTATTATTGTTCATAAATCGCTATGTGTCAAGGTAGTAACACGGCACAGTATAAAAAGCTGATGTTTAAAATATTCGTATTTAAACAAAATAAAAATAAAAAGTGTAGACAGAAAGAGATGATAAAATGTGAGGAACGAGGAACGCTGTTTTACCCGTTACGTATTTAATAGACGCTTAAATAATTAGATGGTGGTAATAAATATTTAACAATACAATATATTTAGCCGGAAAAGTGTATAGTTTTGGCGACGAAATTTCAATTTACTACCGCTTTATGGTTATATGCTCTAATTTCCCAGTAAAATTTTGAGAGTGCCATTGCATTTGAAAATTTTGTATTATTAAGACTCATTTTATGGTGGTAATACCAGGTCTTCCAGTGCTTTGCAGTGGAACCAAAATAAAATTTAATCTCGCCATTATGTTTAATTCCAGTTTTATAAATAACGCCTTTATTCATATATTTATGATTTAGTGGACAGGTACGGGTGTTTTTGGTTGTTTTTTTTTTCGAATTTACACTTCTTGCTTGTATTAATATTGCTATTGACGTGGAATAAATATTTGTTTAATGTTATGTTATTATGTTGTGCTATATATTGTTCGAAGTTTTTGGTGCAGTTGTAGCTTATCTCAATGTTGTTCTTGTTGAGGAATGAGATATGGTTGAAATGTTTGTTGATTAAATTTA
>CAHIKZ030001968.1:2357500-2397500 GCA_903632075.3 Acanthosepion pharaonis | reverse complement strand
TTGTTTAATTGTGCTTGCTGATTATTTAAATTATATTGTTTTAATATAACGTTTTATATGAAATAAAATGCTACATTAAGTCAATGGTGCTTTAATAATAATAATTTTGCTCGTACCATTTTCCGACATTATCAATTATTCCAAGCGTAAAAACAACTGCGTAACTCAGCAAAGCAAACCATAATGACTTTGGCCACGTAATGTGGTGTACCATTGCTACTATACGCACATACAAATCTACATACATATATCTATATATGCATATGTAAATAGGCGGTATGTGTTTATAAAGAAAACAAATGTGTATATTTTCATGCGTTTATGTATATAAATTCTCAAAGACATTTTTTGTAAACCCACGTGAATTTTCTCTTCATGTTTTGAAATTAGATTCGTGAGAAATTCTTACCTCCACAGTGAAAGTAGCAGCCTATCGCTTCATTCTGACATACCAAACCCAGGAAATGAAAGCTAAAAAAACATTTCTTTTTGCATTTGTTATCTTCTTTATATATTTATTTATTTCTCAACCATTTTTTGTTGAGTCTCATGTGCCAGACAATTTACCTCCTGGTTTCATGAGATTGTAATGGATGTCAGAAACCTCATTTTTACTCTAAAATTTCCAAGAAGACCTTGTGCACCCACGTTGTCTTTCTTATCAAAACAGATAAAAAAATATTCACATATTGTTGCTGTAATTTCTTTCCACTACTAGCTATCTAAGCGAATGGTTTGATTTCTCATGAGGGTTGCTGAATTCCAGTTTCTTGAAACTTGTCAACAGACTCGAATTAGAGTAAGAACTATAACTTTCAAAGAGATGTTTCTTACATCTTGTTTGTTTTACAGAAAACTCGTCAGACGCTAAAAGTTTTCCTTTTTTTTAAAATATAATATAGATTATTATATTTTTACTATGTGCTCTTTATTTTTAATTAAAAAGACAATACAGATAATTTGATAAAAACATATTTATATATAGATATATATGAATGTAAATAGAAAGAGTAAATAAATAGATAATCAAACGATCGTCATGTAGAAATTTCTAAATTTAATTAAATTTATTTACATTTTCGTCTAAACCTTTTCAAAATAGTTTTTACTCTGTTTTATATGAATAGCGAACCGTTCAGGTTGATAAGCCTGTTTATACATCCAATACGAAATTAGAGATGTTGCTGAGGTGAAAGTTATATTGATATCAAATCTCTTTTTTATTATTTAATTAATTTTATTGCTAAGTTTGGATATAAGGAATAGCCATTGATTTAGGATGAAGGAAACTATGTTAAATTCGTAGAAGATGGACTGGGTATTTCACTATGAATGAACAAATAACTAGTGAACAAAAAGATACATTCATATTTATATGTGGTGTATATTTCCCTTTTTACAAGTATATGGACACAAAGTTCTGGTTTGTTGTAAGATATATTCCATATACTGTACGTAATATCATGTGAAAAAACTGTAATTTAAAAAGTGAATTTTATTAAAATATAAGTGTTGTCAGTTACATTGAAATGGAAGTTTATTTTATTTACGAGTCTCGGTTTAAAAGAATTTCTTTGATGTGCATTTACTACAAATGTATAATATTTTAATATAAGACGTTCATCTGGATCATACAAGAAATGCAAAGAGATTGGGACATGAAAAGATGGAATGTCTCATGAGAATATATATATATATATATATATATATAGTCATCCACAGTTTCGCAGTTCATCTGTGATATCCGCTTCCTTCAAGCCGAGATCCATACCCGAGTGATATATTCTACGCCTAAGCCATTGGCGCACAGAAGGGATGAAGGTGAATTTAGATGTATTTTATTTTTAGATAAACACGCCAGTGACTGGGCGAACTTGATTTGTCTTAACGAAGAGTCTTGCATCAGCAGCAATAATAGTCACTGTTTACAAATTCACTTTTCTCCCTATATATATATATATATATATATATATATATATATATATATATATATATATAAGTATATCTGTAAAGGACAATATGAATAAAGACACAAAGAAAATTTATCTTATCTGACACATTTCGACCTCTGTGGGTCTTTTTTCTTGAATGAATAGAAGATGCATATATATATATATATATATATATATATATATATATATATATATAAATTGATTTAAAATATAGTTTTTCCGCTACACAGTTCTAACCATGTTTCAAAAATGGAAGCTAAAAGCCCCGAATTTAATTTTGTAATTAAATTAAAGATATTAGTTCCATTTCATCCTCAAGCGAATTAAAAGTTACTCCAAAATTCGCTTGAGTATAAGAAGTCAAACATTTGTTCATAGATTGAATATTGGTGACACATCTGGTCAGGTGTTTTTATTATGTATTTATTGATTTTTGATAAAATCCAAAGACGAATCTGCAATGTTATCGGCCCTGATCTGATATCTTTGCTTCAGTCACTTTCCCACCGCCATAACGTAGCTTCTCTGTGTTTTTGTTTTTGTTTTTTTTGGGGGGAGGGAGGTTCTACAAATATTTTCATGGTAATTGTTATGATAAGATTTACTTTTAGGTACCTCGACTTTACGAGTTTCTGCGTAGTACTAGATTTACATCAATGTTTGATCATTTTACAATTGAAATTGGTAGTTGTAACCGTAAGTTCTATGCTAATATTTCATGTCTCGCACTTCCCCCTTGTGGAACTGCCTTCTAGCCTCTTGCTTTCAAGTTAAGGCTGATCTTCAAATATTTAAATGCAGTGTTAATCATTACCTTCAGTTTTCTCAATTCCTATTCTTTCCGCTAAATAATTTTTCTTTTTCTCGTATTCTTTCACTCTTAGTAACCACTTGTGTCTAAGTAGCTTTAGTGCTTTGGTTGGAGCGAAATGATTATATAACTATTAAAATTAAATAACAAATTTTATTATAGACAGTTATGTGTTCGTGTCCGGAAGAACGCGGGCGCAGGAAAATCCGTAAAATTTTAAACAAAATCTGAACATGACTATCATAATGTCCAGAAAATACAGTCCCAAAATAAACGTAGAATGTGACTTCTCACCACCAAGGAAGGTAAATCGGCGTCGCTCGGAATTTCAA
Organism: Acanthosepion pharaonis; assembly: GCA_903632075.3. NCBI lineage: Eukaryota > Metazoa > Mollusca > Cephalopoda > Sepiida > Sepiidae > Acanthosepion > Acanthosepion pharaonis. The sequence goes on along the minus strand of CAHIKZ030001968.1, from coordinate 2,394,405 downwards.
GTATGATCACTGCTCCTTCTAAAATCTTGATCAAATTCTAATCAGATTAAAACAAAAAGATGCTTAAACCAGAAAACCTATGTATACATATGCATATATATGATGAGAAATATCTTGAAAACTAGAAATTCATAAGCTTATTCATATTTTAAAATATTTCGATCACTATTAACATCATTCCTCCACATTTCAGTACTGTAACTGATTTCTATGTCTATATGAAGGATATGAAAATAAAATAAAATCAAGAGAACCATGGGCTAAATGAAAATTAATGTTAATATTTCAACGTATAGGGCCAAACATTTGCTTGAATAAATATTGATTAAGTACACGCATGTTTCAGAGTCACATTTATGCACACTTTTCTCTCAGTATCATTCTACATCCTATCTATATTTAGATAAATATGTATTATGCTTAGCATAATCCGGTTTCAGGTTAAATATGGTAGGTTAGAAGACTGTGCTGAAGAGATAACATGTCTGCGTTGACTCTCATTAGAAATCATGGAACACCTATTACTGGCGCCGACGGGAAGCACATATCCACGTTGAAGGCCTGTCTCTACATTTGTCATTATCCTCTCTATCTATCTATCTATCTATCTATCTATCTATCTATCTCTCTCTCTCTCTCTCTCTCTCTCTATATATATATATATATATATATATATATATATATATATAGAGAGAGAGAGAGAGAGATAGATAGATAAATGTATTAAATGTGCGTATGCACAATGATATAAATACAGGCATATGCACATAAATTATAATTCATATTCTTAGTAACCACTTTGGTCTAACTTGCTTTATTGCCTTGCTTGGAGAGAAATGATTATTACCGACACTGAGATGGATGTCCTGCATACATATATATGCATCATGCACACACACACACACACACACACACACACACACATATATATATATATATATATATATATATATATATATATTATACACACATACATATATATATATATATCATACACACACACACATATATATATCATACACACATATATATATATATTATACACATACACACATATATTTATATCATACACACACATACATATACACACACACACACACACACATATATATATAATGAGAACGAAAAGAATATATACTAATTAATTAATTTAAATGATAATAAATATGATAAAAAATAAATATAATATTACATACATATATGTGTGTGTGTGTGTGTGTGTGTGTGTGTGTGTGTGTGTGTGTGTGTGTGTGTGTGTGTGTGTGTGTGTGTGTAAGAGTTTTACTTCAAACTACATAAATTACAGAGTCTGACGTAGAATTAAATTGAAAACTATCGCAATAGAATTCTGGAGAGTTTAAGAGATACACGTGAATTGATTCTGTTGCCAACTCAACAATTTTGAGCGGCCTCTTGTTAACGCCTCACAGACTTTAAGTAACCTGTTAACAATCTGCAATGACCAATCAAAATACAAGTATATGAGAATTCCAAAAACTTGACACCGATCCTTGGTTATAATTATTAATGTCTTAATGTTAGGGTTAGACTAATACAGAAATCATTCTAATTATTATCAAATTTTAATATAAAATTGGAAATTAAAAATTACCAATTTTAAATTTAATCTGTATTAACTTGAAAATATGACAAAAAATACATATATATTATTATTTATTTTGTTTTAACCAAAAGGCTATCCTTTATATTCATTTAGATAATATTATTAGTACATATATATATATATATATATATATATATATATATATATATATATATATATATATATATATATATATGTTGCTGTATAGGCTGATATATTTATATTTATTTCTGTGTATATATAAGCAATTGCGTATGTGTATATATGGATGTATATGTGTGTTTAAAATTGTTAATTTTCATTTTTATAGTGAAATTCAATATTAATCAGAATGATTTCTATTTTAGTCTAGCAATAACATTAAGGCATTAATAATTAGAACCGAGGTTCGTTATGAAGTTTATTTGAATTCTCATACTTGTATTTTGATTGGTCATTGAAGTTTATGTTAACAGCGTTTCCCCTATCGAGTGGTGTTTGGTTGATTTGAACCTTTTAAAGCACTTTATTCTACATTCAGAATCATCACTTGATAAGACACCAGAGGTGTTGAAACAAAATAGCTATTTTTGTAGTGATTTTATAACATATTTATGTTACAATTTTCGAATAAATGGCATATGTTCTACTCTGTATTGAACACTCTTAAGAATAGTATTTTTTGGTTATTAAATTTTATTCCGTATACAACAATCCTTTATATATATATATATATATATATATATATATATATATATATATATAACCTTTTGCTCCCATATGCAATAACCAAAGCAGTTTTATGGGTTCATAACGTCGAAGTATCTGTCATGTATTTTAAGTGTTTTACTTGTGTTACATCTTTACGTGTCGTGTCAAGTTTGATTCCTAGTAACAAGATTCGCGCCTCATTGTGCGTATTTTTTCGTTTTTTATTTTGTTAAAATTATACATATGCAGTATGTTCGTACTTAAATTGAATGAAATGTTCTAAATGTTTATTTTTAGGGTTAAGACTTTTAGAATTTGTTATCGTTTTTTTACATACTAATTTTTTTATTTTTAAAACATAGTTTTTAATAGTTAATTTATTGTATCAGTTAGTATTTTATTTAGTATTTGTTTTTGTGTGTTGGTCGATGATATTTTATTAAACTGAGAAATCATTGGAGAAAATCTTAAATCAACCTACGAGTTTCTCATCACCCAAGCATTCACGCGCGCGCGCGCACAAGTTTTAAGAAGACATCTTGGAAATACTTCCAACGGATGATAAACGTGCTTCATGTAGTTACATTTCAAGCAGAGCAAGTCAGCCTCAGATGAAAAAAGATAATTGATCTAGCCAGTGGAGATGTTTCCATTGGAAGCAGTGTGTGTTCTGAATGGACTGCCTGATCAACAAAGGTGAATGCGATTTGGGCGAGAAACCATGCTGTGATAAACCACAAGAATTTCGAAGGAATCACTTTTGGATCATGACCCCATTTCTTCAAAAATGTAATCGGCTGAAAGACATTGCATCGTTCAACAGTTGTAAAACATTTGCAAACTACAGAGGTGACTGAAAAATAAGTAAAATTTCTGTCTTTATGAAGCAAAGAGATTCGATGTGATTATGTAGGATTATTCTATACAGACATTCATATCGTCTATTCTACATGTTAAGTTTTTATTATATCCTATTAATTCTTTTCAGATATTCTATTTCTTTTTCCATATTTCTTTCTATAGATTTTAACGACTAAGAAGTGAATTGACTTTTTATGATATTAGACATGAAAAAAACGTGATTTAATCGCAAAAATCCTATTTAGTATCCAAAGTATATTGTCAAAACAGAGAACAAATAAAAAAGGAATACAAGTGAATCAAATTCCAAAATGTAAACAGAATCTGTTAAAAACCGTTTGTGAAAGATTCAAATATTTAGCTAAATTTTGGTAAACTAAAATCCTATAATTTCTATCATTCTGGGGTTAATTACGATTAGATTATTTGGTTAGATTTTCTTATATTATTAGTCAAATGAAGCCACAGGTTCAGATTATGGAGTAAAAACGAAATACATTAGGTTAATTAAGTATCTGAACAAAGGCAGAACAAAGATTAAAGGGTAGAAAACTGCATCTAAAATTAGTTTATCGTCTCTTCTAACCGAAAATATCCTTTATATCGCATTTCACATTTTAAAATCATGGATGATCATGAATTTAAAAATTAACCTGTTCTCCAATGAAAGAGTCGTAATGCTAGAGAAGCATTTGTACATTGTCTATGGATGCAGAGAAAGCTCGCACATGTCAGTGGTGTTATAAAAGTTTAAAAATTACAATTGTGATATATCCGACAAGGCTGAATCTGGAAAACAACTCATCTAAATGTAGAACTTTAGAAAGAGATTAATAAATTTGCTCAACGTCAGAGTATAATAGACATGGTTCAAACTGTTAATGCAACATGTTCATTAGGTCAAAAAAAATCTTACACGAATTCAGAAAATTTGCAAAGAGTCAATCTGCGTTCCAAATGAACCTTTGTCTTCAATCGATCACGATGTTACACTGTCTGAAGCAGTCATTTTGCCTGGAGTGCCAGTCCTTTAGCTTAGCATTGTTTTGTTACATGTTATAAAAATAGATTTAGGAACATTTTCTACTTCTAATAAATAATACACTATACGTTATTTTCTACAAATAAATACATTAAACTTACAATCGTATTTTTTTTTAAATTATTAATCAAAGATCAAGTATAAATATGTATGTTTCGTCTTAAATCTCTTTTTCAAAATTAATCATTATTTAAGGAAAATATTTGACAATCTCTGCAAAAAACATCGCTATTTCATGTCTTTGATTAATTAAATTTTTATTTTTCGGAAGCTTATTAATGTATAATTGTTCATGTGCGCATAAAGGACATGGGTTATTTAATGACCTACAAGCTCTAGCTCTTCTTATTAATTTTCATTTTACTGTTGTGTTTTATTGGTTTCTACAGCGGGTATCAGCAAATAGTCATTTTTTTCCAATTTATGAATAATCCTTCTCAGACATGGAGGAAATTTCGTCAGAAGTTGTTCTTAGTTCATTTCAGAAAAAAAAGTACAAAAAATATGATCTAAGATTTCCGCTTTCTTACGTCATAATCAGGGTAGGTAGAGATAATTGGTGAGTTTAGTAAAATTTTGAAATGGTGTAACGGTGCTATTTTTAAAATAAGGTATTATAAATCAATTTAAGCCCATTTTGGGATCTAAGTTCGTAGAACTAATGTGTTTGATGTGAGAAAAATGTTGTGGCGTAAGCAAAAATGTTGTGTCGTGGGCAAGGTGTAAAGTAGGGCAGGAGTGACGTGGGTTTCATTATATACATTTGAGTATGAGGTCTCACGTTATCGACAGATTTCAGCAAAAGGTGGGTAAAAGTGGCGAGTTTGCTGCAAGTGAATGGGGTCAGCTTTGGTAGTTGTTTAATAATAATCACCCCAGTTTATTTTTTGCTCCCTTTTTCATCCCGACTGCGTCAGGCTTTTTTTTCCCCACTCCATTTTTTTTCCTTACCTCTCTGTTAGTGAGCGTGCTAAAAGCAGAATACAGTGGCCTCTCTTATTATTTTGTGGGGTGGTTGTGTCCTACTAAAATCTGTTATGTTTCGCCTAGACATTTTGTTATACTTTAGTTTCGTTTTTTGGTTTCACGGGCTTCCCCCCTCATTTCCTGAGCATATATTTTATATATTATAAAATTGTAAAAAAAGGGATATATGAACTATTTATACATATTTAAATTTTATGCCATAGTTTTTTTTTAGTTTTTTTTTTAGGATCCCTGTGAACTTGTGGTAATGTGTCATATGTAGTATTGAATGGTGAGGGATGAGTTTTTGTGGTGAATGAGCAAGTTGTATTGAATGAATGGAGTCATTACAATGGAATCAGATTAACTAGGACTAGGATCGAAAGTGTTGGCTACCCCTTCCTTAATGCCCCTTCGGCCTTGTGCCACAATTGCTTTAATTAAATAAATAAATATGTATAACTGGTTTTAGTTATTGATTGTTTATTTGTTGTATGTGTATTGCATCAATGATCATAAGTGTGTCTTTGCTATTTGATTTTGCACGTATTTTGATATTGATTGTGAGTAGTTTTTTTAATGTTACTATAATCCTTATTAATGTCTTCGTTGATAGCATTATCGTCCCTTACGTGTCAAGTGAGTCTCCGTGAAAGTGTAGTTTGTGGTATATCCCATGTAAGACTTCTTTTTTTTTTCTTTTACTTTTTTTTTGTTATTTACAGAAAAAAATTCTCCGAGTGGAGAGATTAGTAGTTTAAAATATTTTATATTTAAGGAATAATAAATCTAATGTATTTATTTCTATCAATTGTTTTTATATATCTACGTAAAATGACTTTATTATTGTTTTGTCTATTTTAGAATTGTGGCAAATTTGATTTTCTTAATATATGTTAATAGCGTTATTCGTAATATTATGTTTTTAACTATAGTTTTTATTATTAAAATTGCAAATACCTAAAGGTTATTTGATTTGCCTGTTGTTTACATAATTATGGTACCCATTATTGATGAGTATTTGTTTTATAATATTTAAGAAAAAATATCTTAAAATTATTCGTAATTTGGAAAACTCAATCATTAAAAGAACTTGACACAAAATGTCCGTCGTTTTTAATAATATTTACCTTAAACAACATTTTCTTCCCATATACACAATTTAAAATATAAATACTGAAGAAATACGACTGTAAGCCTAAAAAAATTTAAAAAGGCGAAACTTTATAAAAACCACAATAAAATTTGAAACCTCTGCCATCAGGAGAAATTAGCAATAATGACATTTCCAGATACAAAACAATTTTGAAACAGAAATATGAAGTCATGAGTCCTTGCATGCATACTAAAAAAATTGTCTTCACATTCAAGCCTGAATAAAAAATGTACATTTCAATTGCTATTCTTCTTCTTCTTCGTCGTCGTCGTCGTCGTCTTCGCAGACACACATACACACTCGCTCGTCCGCCGGGGCTCATACAGACATAAACATATGTAGAGAGTATGGGATTTGACATATATGTATGTATATGTGTGCTGTTGTCAATATGCATACGCATTTTTATGTTGAAATTCAAAGACCGGAAGTGTAGCGAAAAGCTCTCGTGAATGTCTCGTGAATGTATACATGTCAGCAATCAGAGCATTCTTCTATTCTTTCGCTGAATAATATTTCCTCGCATGCACGTATATGCGTGTGGTGGGGTCTGTGTAAAATTATGATAGGTAAAAATTGCTATTATTTTAAATTTTTTACAGTTTATTTGTTATTTTAAAGCTGGTTATTTGCTTGTTTTTGATGACTGTGTATATGTAACTGGTCGAAGTAGCAGTTTGTAATCCTTATTGGTTTTTTTTATGGTGGTATTAAATATGCTGGGGGAGTGGGGAGTAATTTACGTTAATAATTATAGCGGGTTTATATGATAATAGTAGATGTGATGTGATATTAATGTTGTAGGGGGATTGGTGGCAATGATAATAGAAGTAGCTAATAGTTATTGTAAATTGGTAGAAGTGATTAGTAATGGCGGTGGGAGAATGATAAAACAATAAATGTAATTATTGTGGTGGTAGCTTGAACTAAAAAGTGATTGTTGTTGTATTATTTTATTTTATTTCATTTATTTATTTATTTATTTTGGTATATATATTATATATATATATATATATATATATATATATATATATATAAAGTAGAAATAGATATAAATAACTGATTTGTTTTTAAGGCGTGTGGTGGGGTCTGTGTAAAATTATGATAGGTAATATGGATTTATTTAAACTAGAAACATGCTTTGAGGTGTAAGGATACTTCTTTCTCTGCGGGTGAATATGGCATTGACAATTTATTTAGAACTGCGATGATTTTTCTAGATACAATTGGTTATTTAACCTATTAACTGTGTAACCCAATTTGTCGGGGGGAGATGGATTTATACTTTTTGCAAGTATATTTGCGCGTCGCATTAGTGAATGCATCAAACCAGACTGGAATTCGTACTTGGCTCTCCAAGTTCTTATTTTCATACTTTATCCATTACACCACCCGCGCACCCGCAAATCTGATAAATTGAGTTATAGAAAAAGAGATTGTGGACATAGGAATCAATATTTCATGGAGCCTGTCAAGAAGATTGTTTGTGAAAATACCGCAGGATTGATTCCAGTTTCCACACAGACAATATCTGCAAACAGCATCCGATAGTGAACATTCGTTTGTGTAAATAACTATTTTTAAATTTTAAATTTAAATATATATATAAAAGAAATAACTGGATGTCTATATGACCGTGGTTATTATAATCCATACTTTGTTATGATCGTCTGTTCGAGCGATATGTTTTTTATATCGAGGATGAGAGTGTAGTATTTGATTGGTTGATATTTGTTTTTTCTGGGTTGCATTCAGTTAACCTTTCTGACCTATAAATATACATAATAATATTAACCAAGAAGATTTTAGAAGAACCGTGTTATAGTAGAGGACAGGAGTGGGTATAAAGTTGTAAGTAAGACGTCAAAGTATAACCAAAAACAAAGTGAAAGTAAATAAACCATTGTGCATAAATAGATAGTTGGAGATTATACATTTGTTGGTTGGATATCAAAAAACAATGGCCGAAAAAAAACTCAAAACAGTTTGGGATGGAAAGGCGTAAACATTTCCATACATAAAAGTTTTTATATCGAGAAATTGAGTAGTAAAATTAAAAATGAATGTATACAGCCGGAAATTTGTTTGTCTCCCGTTTCTGTATATGAAACAAATTGATCTTTCATTACATTATTTCAGACAAATATCGTCATCTTTTTTGGTATTATCACAACATTCGGTCGTTATAACCTCCAGCGTTTTTCAGAAAAGAGAAGAGGTAGTGAAGGGAGTCAAGCGTGACAATAACGGCAGCAGGAGAGTCAGCAGCAGGCAGGCAAAAAATATTACGTTTAAGGTTACAAGTTCAAGTTTTAGGAATGTTCTACATGGCAATAGCCTAATGCAATAAAGCATTGGTTCGTGAATTTGGTGGCATTCTATCGCTAGACCGTATAAAAGGATTTACGAAATGGAAACAAGACGTGCAGTAATTGAACAATCCTAAAACAATCACGAAAAGACATCTGTATACAATGACTGCGGAACAAGAACAAGATTAAGTGAAGTTTAAATGATTGAAATTCACTAAAGGTAACCCGAATCGACAGACACCTGAAAAAGCCTGAGGTCATACCAGCCGAAACGTTGTGATAGTAACAACAAAGATAAGGATATTCATATTAATAGAAATAATGATAACGCTTAATCCCAGTAATTTTGACAAAAAAATAATGTTTGCATAACGTTTATTTAACATATGGTACGATCAATTATTGGAAGGGATAAGGGAGCGAATGAGAAGATACAATAAAATAATAACAGGAACAAAAGCGTAGCATAATAAGTAATCTTAATTTTCAACCCAAATAGAAAGTCTAAATTTCTATCTAGTTTGTATTATTCGGATTTATATTCCAGGAAATTCCATTAAAAAAGCAATGTCCATCAGTATTTCAGCGTTTTTTTTTTGGGGGGGGCTTGGGGGGCGTTTTTTGTTTTTTGTTTTTTTTTTTTAAAAACCAAAAAACTTCCTACCTAAACTGAAATGACATAAATCATGATAGAGACGCGTAAAGTCAAAAATCCCTTGAGATGATGGAAATGCTAAACAGAAATTAGATGCGCTCTATCTGGTGAGTCAGTGTGAATATGAGTTAGGCTACACGCGACAAGTAGACATGAATTAGCTGAATTCGAACAGGTTATTTGGAACCAAACCTATAGGACATTCTATTCTGGAAACTGTAGTGAAATTTGACATCCCTTTTTCTACGGTGTCACATCTATACCGAGAATAACGGAAGGAAGACATAAGACTACTAGGTATAGGTACATAGTAAACACTGACCATGGCATGATTTCAAATTCCACCCATATTCAGCATAGGAGGTAACAGGCGTATATGCATAATGTCATTACAATATACACTTAACTTTCATGGAATATGAAAGCAGAAGCTTCACCAGCGTTCAACTCTAAACGCTATGACACCAGGACATAGCGCGTCATCTGCGCTTGCGATTCGATAATTGGATCCCGTGGCGCTGGCAACATATGATGAGATCTGAAGAGATACTGTCACAGATATTTAACTCTGATTGTAGTCCTTTTGCTTAGTGCAGACCTCAAGAGAACACGAATTTTGATGCAAGATGATAATTTTCTTTATTGTATAAGTTGCGTTCCGCATGTGTTGGTTCCCCTGATATACAGAATCATAACATTGACCGATGTCTGATATGTTGGCACACTTCTGTACATGAAGAAAGATTTTAAGAGGCATTCTGTACACATCTGATGAATGGTTTAAAAGGCATTCTGTAAGCATCTGATGAATGGTTTAAGAGGGATACTGTACACATCTGATGTATGGTTTAAGAGGCATTCTGTACATATCTGATGTATGGTTTAAGAGGCATTCTGTACATATCTTATGAATGGTTTATAGTTTGAATGGTTTAAGAGGCATTCTGTACATATCTGATGAATGGTTTAAGAGGCATTCTGCATTCTGATGAATGGTTTAAGAGGCATACTGTACACATCTGATGAATGGTTTAAGAGGCATTCTGTACATCTGATGAATGGTTTAAGAGGCATTCTGTACATCTGATGAATGGTTTAAGAGGCATTCTGTACATATCTGATGAATGGTTTAAGAGGCATTCTGATGAATGGTTGAGGCATTCTGTACATCTGATGAATGGTTTAAGAGGCATTCTGTACATATCTGATGAATGGTTTAAGATTCTGGCATATCTGTAAGCATCTGATGAATGGTTTAAGAGGCATTCTGTACATTCTGATGAATGGTTTAAGAGGCATTCTGTACATATCTGATGAATGGTTTAAGAGGCATTCTGTACATATCTGATGAATGGTTTAAGAGGCATTCTGTAAGCATCTGATGAATGGTTTAAGAGGGCATTCTGATGAATAGTTTAAGAGGCATTCTACCAATATCTGATATCTGATATATCTGATGAATGGTTTAAGAGGCATTCTGTACATATCTGATGAATGGTTTAAGATGCATACTGTACATATCTGATGAATGGTTTAAGAGGCATTCTGTACATCTGATGAATGGTTTAAGAGTCATTCTGTACATATCTGATGAATGGTTTAAGAGGCATTCTGTAATGGTTTAAGAGGCATTCTGTACATATCTGATGAATGGTTTAAGAGGCATTCTGTAAGCATCTGATGAATGGTTTAAGAGGCATTCTGTACATATCTGATGAATGGTTTAAGAGGCATTCTGTACATATCTGATGAATGGTTTAAGAGGCATTCTGTACACATCTGATGAATGGTTTAAGAGGCATTCTGTACATATCTGATGAATGGTTTAAGAGGCATTCTGTACATATCTGATGAATGGTTTAAGAGGCATTCTGTACATATCTGATGAATGGTTTAAGAGGCATTCTGTACATATCTGATGAATGGTTTAAGAGGCATTCTGTACATATCTGATGAATGGTTTAAGAGGCATTCTGTACACATCTGATGAATGGTTTAAGAGGCATTTCTGTACATATCTGATGAATGGTTTAAGAGGCATGAATGGTGTACACATCTGATGAATGGTTTAAGAGGCATTTCTGTATCAGATGAATGGTTTAGAGGCATTCTGTACATGATGAATGGTTTAAGAATCTGATGAATGGTTTAAGAGGCATTCTGTACATCTGATGAATGGTTTAAGAGGCATTCTGTACATATCTGATGAATGGTTTAAGAGGCATTGATGAATGGTTTAAGAGGGCATTCTGTGATGATCTGATGAATGGTTTAAGATTCTGGCATCTCTTTTAGAGGGCATAAGTATCTGATGAATGGTTTAAGAGGCATTCTGTACATCTGATGAATGGTTTAAGAGGGCATTCTGTACATATCTGATGAATGGTTTAAGAGGCATTCTGTACATATCTGATGAATGGTTTAAGAGGCATTCTGTACATATCTGATGAATGGTTTAAGAGGCATTCTGTACATATCTGATGAATGGTTTAAGGGCATTCTGTACATATCTGATGAATGGTTTAAGAGGCATTCTGTACATATCTGATGAATGGTTTAAGAGGCATTCTGATGAATGGTTTAAGAGGCATTCTGTACACATCTGATGAATGGTTTAGTTTTCTGTACATATCTGATGAATGGTTTTAAGAGGCATTCTGTACACATCTGATGAATGGTTTAAGAGGCATTCTGTAATGGTTTATGAGGCATATCTGATGAATGGTTTAAGAGGCATTCTGTACATATCTATGATATCTGATGAATGGTTTAAGAGGGCATTCTGTACATATCTGATGAATGGTTTAAGAGGCATTCTGAATGGTTTATCTGATGAATCTGATGAATGGTTTTTAAGAGGCATTCTGTACACATCTGATGAATGGTTTAAGAGGCATTTCTGTACATATCTGATGAATGGTTTAAGAGGCATTCTGTACATATCTGATGAATGGTTTAAGAGGCATTCTGTACATATCTGATCTGGTTTATGTACATATCTGATGAATGGTTTAAGAGGCATTCTGTACATATCTGATGAATGGTTTAAGAGGTACATTCTGATGAATGGTTTTAAGAGGCATCTGATGATGAATGGTTTAAGAGGCATTCTGTAAGCATCTGATGAATGGTTTTACATATTCTGATGAAATGGTTTAAGAGGCATACTGTATAGTTTAAGAGGCATTCTGTACATCTGATGAATGGTTTAAGAGGCATTCTGTACATCTGATGAATGGTTTAAGAGGCATTCTGCACATCTGATGAATGGTTTAAGAGGCATTCTGTACATATCTGATGAATGGTTTAAGAGGCATTCTGTACATATCTGATGAATGGTTTATTCTGTAGAGGCATTCTGTACATATCTGATGAATGGTTTAAGAGGCATTCTGTACATCTGATGAATGGTTTAAGAGGCATTCTGTACATATCTGATGAATGGTTTAAGAGGCATTCTGTACATATCTGATGAATGAACAAAGAGGCATTCTGTAATATATCAGATGAATAGTTTAAGAGGCATTCTGTGAATGGTTTAAGAGGCATTCTGATATCTGAAATGGTTTAAGAGGCATTCTGTACATATCTGATGAATGGTTTAAGGCAGCATATCGATGAATGGTTTAAGATTCATATCTGATGAATGGTTTAAGAGGCATTCTGTACACATCTGATGAATGGTTTAAGAGGCATTCTGTACATATCTGATGAATGGTTTAAGAGGCATTCTGTACATATCTGATGAATGGTTTAAGAGGCATTCTGTAAGCATCTGATGAATGGTTTAAGAGGCATTCTGTACATATCTGATGAATGGTTTAAGAGGCATTCTGTACATATCTGATGAATGGTTTAAGAGGCATTCTGTACATATCTGATGAATGGTTTAAGAAGGGGCATATCTGATGAATGGTTTAAGAGGCATTCTGTACATATCTGATGAATGGTTTAAGAGGCATTCTGTACATATCTGAATGGTTTAAGAGGCATTCTGTATCTGATGAATGAATGGGTTTAAGAGGCATTCTGTACATATCCGATGAATGTTTACATTCTGTACATCTGATGAATGGTTTATGTACACATTTATGAATGGCAAGAGGCATTCTGTACATATCTGATGAATGGTTTAAGAGGCATTCTGTAGATGAATGGTTTAAGAGGCATTCTGATCTGATGAATGGTTTAAGAGGCATTCTGTACATATCTGATGAATGGTTTTAAGGGCATTCTGTACATATCTGATGAATGGTTTAAGAGGCATCTCTGTGGTTTTAAGTATCATGATGAATGGTTTTAAGAGGCATTCTGTACATATCTGATGAATGGTTTAAGAGGCATTCTGTACATATCTGATGAATAGTTTAAGAGGCATTCTGTACATATCTGAATGAATTCTGGTTTAATGGTTTGCATTCTGTACATATCTGATGAATGGTTTAAGATTCTTATCTGATGAATGGTTTAAGAGGCATTTCTGTACATATCTGATGAATGGTTTAAGAGGCATTCTGTAAGCATCTGATGAATGGTTTAAGAGGCATTCTGTACATATCTGATGAATGGTTTAAGAGGCATTCTGTACATATCTGATGAATGGTTTAAGAGGCATTCTCTGTGACATATCTGATGAATGGTTTAAGAGGCATTCTGTACATATCTGATGAATGGTTTAAGAGGCATTCTGTACATATCTGATGAATGGTTTAAGAGGCATTCTGTAATCTGATGAATTTAAGAGGCATTCTGTACATATCTGAATGAATGGTTTAAGTTTAGGCATTTCTGTATCTGATGAATGGTTTAAGAGGCATTCTGTACATATCTGATGAATGGTTTAAGAGGCATTCTGTACATATCTGATGAATGGTTTAAGAGGCATTCTGTAGATGAATGGTTTAAGAGGCATTCTGATGATGAATGGTTTAAGCATTCTGTAATGGTTTTAAGAGGCATCAGTATCTGATGAATGGTTTAAGAGGCATTCTGTACACATCTGATGAATGGTTTAAGAGGCATTCTGTACATATCTGATGAATGGTTTAAGAGGCATTCTGTACATATCTGATGAATGGTTTAAGAGGCATTCTGTACATCTGATGAATGGTTTAAGAGGCATTCTGTACATCTGATGAATGGATGAATGGTTTTAAGAGGCATTCTGTACATATCTGATGAATGGTTTAAGAGGCATTCTGTATTTATCTGATGAATGGTTTAAGAGGCATTCTGTACATATCTGATGAATGGTTTAAGAGGCATTCTGTACATATCTGATGAATGGTTTATTCTGTACATCTGATGAATGGTTTAAGAGGCATTCTATCTGATGAATAGTTTAAGCACATATCTGATGAATGGTTTAAGAGGCATTCTGTACATATCTGATGAATGGTTTAAGAGGCATTCTGTACATATCTGATGAATGGTTTAAGAGGCATTCTGTACATATCTGATGAATGGTTTAAGAGGCATTCTGTATATATCTGATGAATGGTTTAAGAGGCATTCTGTACATATCTGATGAATGGTTTAAGAGGCATTCTGTACATATCTGATGAATGGTTTTAAGGCATTCTGTACATATCTGATCATTCTGTACATATCTGATGAATGGTTTAAGAGGCACATATCTGATGAATGGTTTAAGAGGCATTCTGATGAATCGATGAATTTAAGAGGCATTCTGTACATATCTGATGAATCTGATGAATGGTTTAAGAGGCATTCTGTAAGCATCTGATGAATGGTTTAAGAGGCATTCTGTACATATCTGATGAATGGTTTAAGAGGCATTCTGTACATATCTGATGAATGGTTTAAGAGGCATTCTGTACATATCTGATGAATGGTTTAAGAGGCATTCTGTACATATCTGATGAATGGTTTAAGAGGCATTCTGTACACATCCGATGAATGGTTTAAGAGGCATTCTGATGAATGGTTTAAGAGGTTTAGGCATTCTGTACATATCGATGAATGGTTTACAGGCATTCTGTATCTGATGAATGGTTTAAGAGGCATTCTGTACATATCTGATGAATGGTTTAAGAGGCATTCTGTAAGTATCTGATGAATTGTTTAAGAGGCATTCTGTACATATCTGATGAATGGTTTAAGAGGCATTCTGATGAATGGTTTAAGAGGCATTCTGTATATATCTGATGAATGGTTTGGTTTAAGAGGCATTCTGTACATATCTGATGAATGGTTTAAGAGGCATTCTGTACATCTGATGAATGGTTTAAGAGGCATTCTGTACACATCTGATGAATGGTTTAAGAGGCATTCTGTACATATCTGATGAATGGTTTAAGAGGCATTCTGATGATGAATGGTTTAAGAGGCATTCTGTACATATCTGATGAATGGTTTAAGAGGCATTCTGTACATATCTGATGAATGGTTTAAGAGGCATTCTGTACATATCTGATGAATGGTTTAAGAGGCATTCTGTACATATCTGATGAATGGTTTTAAGAGGCATTCTGCATCTGATGAATGGTTTAAGAGGCATTCTGTACATATCTGATGAATGGTTTAAGAGGCATTCTGTACATATCTGATGAATGGTTTAAGAGGCATTCTGTACATATCTGATGAATGGTTTAAGAGGCATTCTGTACATATCAGATGGATGGTTTAAGAGCATATCATCTGATGAATGGTTTAAGAGGCATTCTGTACATATCTGATGAATGGTTTAAGAGGCATTCTGTACATATCTGATGATTCAGTACATCGATGAATGGTTTAAGGGCATTCTGTACATATCTGATGAATGGTTTAAGAGGCATTCTGTACATATCTGATGAATGGTTTTTAAGAGGCATTCTGTACATATCTGATGAATGGTTTAAGAGGCATTCTCTGATGAATAGTTTAAGATTCTGATGAATGGTTTAAGAGGCATTCTGTACATATCTGATGTATGGTTTAAGAGGCATTCTGTACACATCATGAATATTTAAGATGAATGGTTTAAGAGGCATTCTGTACAATATCTGATGAATGGTTTAAGAGGCATTCTGTACATATCTGATGAATGGTTTAAGAGGCATTCTGTAAGCATCTGATGAATGGTTTAAGAGGCATTCATATCTGATGAATGGTTTAAGAGGCATTCTGTACATATCTGATGAATGGTTTAAGAGGCATTCTGTCTGATGATGGTTTATTCTGTACATATCTGATGAATGGTTTAAGAGGCATACTGTACACATCTGATGGATGGTTTAAGAGGCATTCTGTACATATCTGATGAATGGTTTAAGAGGCATTCTGTACATATCTGATGAATGGTTTAAGAGGCATACTGTACACATCTGATGAATGGTTTAAGAGGCATTCTGTACATATCTGATGAATGGTTTAAGAGGCATTCTGTACACATCTGATGAATGGTTTAAGAGGCATTCTGTATATCTGATGAATGGTTTAAGAGGCATTCATTCTGATAATTGGTTTAAGAGCATCTGATGAATGGTTTAAGAGGCTGTATATCTGTACATTCTGTACATCTGATGAATGGTTTAAGAGGCATACTGTACACATCTGATGAATGGGTTTAAGAGGCATTTCTGTACATATCTGATGAATGGTTTAAGAGGCATTCTGTACATATCTGATGAATGGTTTAAGAGGCATTCTGTAAGCATCTGATGAATAGTTTAAGAGGCATTCTGTACATA
The DNA here is from genome assembly GCA_903632075.3 of Acanthosepion pharaonis. Taxonomy (NCBI): domain Eukaryota; kingdom Metazoa; phylum Mollusca; class Cephalopoda; order Sepiida; family Sepiidae; genus Acanthosepion; species Acanthosepion pharaonis. Next base: position 2,377,426 of record CAHIKZ030001968.1, on the reverse strand, counting down.
TCTGATTCTGATCTGATGAATGGTTTAAGAGGCATTCTGTACATATCTGATGAATGGTTTAAGAGGCATTTCTGTATGATGAATGGTTTAAGAGGCATTCTGTACATATCTGATGAATGGTTTAAGAGGCATTCTGTACATATTCTGATGAATGGTTTACAGGCATTCTGTAAGCATCTGATGAATGGTTTAAGAGGCATTTATCTGTACATATCTGATGAATGGTTTAAGAGGCATTCTGTACATATCTGATGAATGGTTTAAGAGGCATTCTGTACATATCTGATGAATGGTTTAAGAGGCATTCTGTACATATATCTGATGAATGGTTTAAGAGGCATTCTGTACATATCTGATGAATGGTTTAAGAGGCATTCTGTACATATCTGATGAATGGTTTAAGAGGCATTCTACATATCTGATGAATGGTTTAAGAGGCATTCTGTACATATCTGATGAATGGTTTAAGAGGCATTCTGTACATATCGATGAATGGTTTAAGAGGCATTCTGTAAGCATCTGATGAATGGTTTAAGAGGCATTCTGTAAGCATCTGATGAATGGTTTAAGAGGCATTCTGTACACATCTGATGAATGGTTTAAGAGGCATTCTGTACACATCTGATGAATAAATTCTGTTTAAGAATGGCATTCTGTATTCATATCTGATGAATGGTTTAAGAGGCATTCTGTGATGAATGGTTTAAGAGGCATATCTGATGGTTTAAGAGGCATGGTTTAAGAGGCATTCTGTACATATCTGATGAATGGTTTAAGAGGCATTCTGTAATGAATGGTTTTAGAGGCATTCTGTACACATCTGATGAATGGTTTAAGAGGCATTCTGTACATATCTGATGAATGGTTTAAGGCATTCTGTACATATCTGATGAATGGTTTAAGAGGCATTCTGTACATATCTGATGAATAGTTTAAGAGGCATTCTGTACATATCTGATGAATGGTTTAAGAGGCATTCTGTATGATATTTAGTTTAGATGAATGGTTTTAAGAGGAATTCTTTATATATCTGATGAATGGTTTAAGAGGCATTCTGTACATATCTGATGAATGGTTTAAGAGGCATTCTGTATATCTGATGAATGGTTTAAGAGGCATTCTGTGAATGGTTTAAGAGGCATATATCTGATGAATGGTTTAAGAGGCATTCTGTACATATCTGATGAATGGTTTAAGAGGCATTCTGTACACATCTGATGAATGGTTTAAGAGGCATTTCTGTACATATCTGATGAATGGTTTAAGAGGCATTCTGTACATATCTGATGAATGGTTTAAGAGGCATACTGTACACATCTGATGAATGGTTTAAGAGGCATACTGTACACATCTGATGTATGCTTTAAGAGGCATTCTGTACATATCTGATGAATGGTTTAAGAGGCATTCAGTAAGCATCTGATGAATGGTTTAAGAGGCATTCTGTACATATCTGATGAATGGTTTAAGAGGCATTCAGTAAGCATCTGATGAATGGTTTAAGAGGCATTCTGTACATATCTGATGAATGGTTTAAGAGGCATTCTGTACATATCTGATGAATGGTTTAAGAGGCATTCTGTAAGTATCTGATGAATTCTTTAAGAGGCATTCTGTACATATCTGATGAATGGTTTAAGAGGCATTCTGTACATATCTGATGTATAGTTTAAGAGGCATTCTGTACATATCTGATGAATGGTTTAAGAGGCATTCTGTAAGCATCTTATGAATGGTTTAAGAGACATAGTGTACACATCTGATGAATGGTTTAAGAGGCATTCTGTACATATCTGATGAATGGTTTAAGAGGCATTCTGTATATATCTGATGAATGGTTTAAGAGGCATTCTGTACATATCTGATGAATGGTTTAAGAGGCATTCTGTACATATCTGATGAATGGTTTAAGAGGCATTCTGTACATATCTGATGAATGGTTTAAGAGGCATTCTGTACATATCTGATGTATAGTTTAAGAGGCATTCTGTACATATCTGATGAATGGTTTAAGAGGCATTCTGTAAGCATCTTATGAATGGTTTAAGAGACATAGTGTACACATCTGATGAATGGTTTAAGAGGCATTCTGTACATATCTGATGAATGGTTTAAGAGGCATTCTGTACATATCTGATGAATGGTTTAAGAGGCATTCTGTACACATCTGATGAATGGTTTAAGAGGCATTCTGTACATATCTGATGAATGGTTTAAGAGGCATACTGTACACATCTGATGAATGGTTTAAGAGGCATACTGTACACATCTGATGTATGCTTTAAGAGGCATTCTGTACATATCTGATGAATGGTTTAAGAGTCTTTCTGTACATATCTTATGAATGCTGTGACCATCATATTCGTCTGACATTTGCCCAATCAAGCATTTATAAGTTATCGTTGGAAGAACTATTCTCACGCTTGATTACGAAGAGCTGTAGACTGAAATCGAAACGTTATGACTCAATATATTTCCAGACATCATCTGAAAGACTTACGGAACCGGGTTTGTAAACTTCCCTTATTATAGGCAACTAAACTATTACTTTTGATACGACAGTGTATAATGCACGCTTCCTATTTTCTGTTATTTAATAAATATAATTGTTACGGGATAAAGCTGTCATTGCAATTTATTCATCTTAGAAATAAACCCTTTTTCATTACAATTAATCAAATGTACATTCTCAGTATTTATCTAATTCTTACTATACTTTCTTTAGTTTCCTAGTCTTTTATCAGGCGCGCTTCTTAGTCTGTGTCGATTAATCTGTCTTGCTTCATACAGACACAAACATTTTATCTATAAATGTCTTAACATCATTTCGTTACCTCTTGGTTATAAGTATACGTTATTATCTTAATACCCAATTATTTATTTGCACTCGCTTAATATTTATAGTATTTTCTTTCGTATTCGACAGGATCCACTTCGTTATTGATTCAACTTTGTACTGTAAAAATGGTAATATTCCGAAAGGATCACTGAATTTACACATCGCAGAAGAGTTTATATTATTTTTTGGCTTCATAATTTTGTTCTTTTCCTCGGTGTTTGCCAAAGATATGAAGACAATTTATTTGTTTACCAAAGATATGAAGACAATTTATTTCCCCAAATCGTTGTTCTCCTTACAGCATTTTTATTCTACCCAACCTCCCTCCGCAAATAGAAGAGTTCCACATAACGCAACACAGCTGATCTACCTTTATCGATACAATTACTAGTTCTACAGAGAAATATTGACTTCGTTCCTGGCATTTATCTTCATGCTTCGAGCCATTTTTATTAACGACTTTTGGAATCCAGCGCACCAATTCTTTTTTTTTTTAAGTCAGAATTGTGTGTTTGAAATTTCTGTCGCATCAGCTGAAAAAATCTACTTCTTTCGTACAGGATGCTTCGATTTGTGTAAACTGAATCTGAAATAATATATACATACACATACATACATAGACAGACAAACACACACACACACACACACATACACATATATATATATACACATATATATATATATACACACACACACGCATATATATATATATTATATATAAGAATAATCATACATAGAATCAATCAGCAATAGATTGATTCTATGTATGATTATTCCTATATGTAAAAATATATGCTGCCTAATATATATATATATATATATATATATATATATATATATAGTAAAAGAACCTTGCTTGATTGTAAAAGTCTTCTTCGTAGATGAGCATTTGAAGCACGCTTGATTAGATAGGGGCATCTAGTCTAAAGCTAGATGTAGATTCGAATCCTGTCGGAGGTTACATTTCCTTCGTAGAGGGTTACAAGGAGTGAAAAAGAATGAGAAGATTTTAACGAGAAGTAAGCAAAAGAACAATAAAAGAAAATGATTCGGGAAGACAAAAGATGGCGACTGACGTTGCCTTTAAATTTTTGAATATTGTCGGTGGCATGGAAGTAATCGGAATCACAGGCGAAACTGCGAGAAAAAAAAAACCTTTTAGAATAGTACTTGCGGTTGCATGTAGATAGTTCAACAGTAAAACGCTGACCTTGTTGCGAATCTAGTAGGTCGCTTAACTTGCTAAAGTCAAGGCATTAAAGAGAATAGCTCCTCGTGTCAATATCCGTGTGTAGAGACGCACGTGTAGAAAACTATCGATAGAAAAACAACAGAGGAAAAGCTCCTATATCTATAAAGGTGAAGAGATTTAGCAATATTAAAAAGAAACATGTGAGCGTGGATTATTATCTGAATGTGGATCTTAAATTTTCATGTTACAAGTGTTGCTGCAAATTTCTTGGCCCAGTGAACTTCGCAAATTCTATAATCGGATGTTTGTTCATTAAAACACTGATTTTGTGAAGTGGATCGCGACAGAAACAATTCAGCATCTCCTCATATAATATTCAATCCCAATTATTAATATACACCATGGAATAAAGGAAATTCAAAATGAAAGTGGTTATGTTGCAAATAAATATTAGTTGTGTCAAATAAAAGCTTTATTTTCATTATTTGGCTGCGGAATTACTTATATCTTTTCCTAGATATGGGCTTCCTTTTGTAGTCAACTCAGTGGCTAAGATGATTAAAAAATTGCTATTGATATTTTTTTTTAAACCTAGTTCAAAAGCCTTGATTTCAAAAGCAGATTTTCCCGAAGGTTTATGGTTACATGACGTTAAAACACCGGTTTCTCGCAAGATCACCGAAATTAAGCAACGTTGAGCCTGGTCAGTACCTAGACGGGTGATTGCTTCCGAATGCTAGGTGCTGTAAGTCTATACAGGTGATGCAATGAGTAATAACTCTGAATCCACCGCTTAAGGCTATGGTTTAATTAGTAAAAGTCTATAACATTAAACAATTATTGTTTTGTAAAAATTATTACAACCAAACAATATTTTTCTGGCTTTAAATAACCTGTAAAGAGTTTTTAAATCGTAGAAAACAAATCAATCAATCAATTATTTTCCCAGTAAGTAAGCAAACACCCAACGGACATATAACGGAATAGTATACATCACAAGACTTAGTTAATTTAAAAAGGAACTAGAAATATATAGATATTAAGTTATATATATATATATATATATATATATATATATATATATATATATATATATATATATATATATATATATATATATATATATATATGTGTGTGTGTGTGTGTGTGTGTGTGAAAAGTGTATATAAATATAAATAAATATATATATGTATAATTATTTATATATTATATGCGCGGTACTTATTAGAAAGCGCTCAATATCAGAGATAGAGCTAACATATTTGGTTGGATAGATGTGAGTTTGTGACCCTGGGTTTCACGCTTTAGCGATCGTCAGACAAATAGATAGATAGATAGATAGATATAGATTGTAGAAGTCTAAGCATAGTCTTGGCTACCTGAGTGATTGTTTAAAAAGGCTGAAGATCAATTTATCGAGTTAAAATAATTTTAAATAATAAAATAATATATATAAATATAAATCATAATTTGGTCATCTGTTTCCATTTAAAGCCAAATTATTGACTTCTGAAAAATGATAAAACTTTTTTCCTCAATCAATCCCATCAGAATGGTCATTATTCTGGAGAATAGGGTCACAGGTTCACTACACTAACTAGTCCTGTGTTTTCTGCAGCAAATACATATTTACGAGATCGAGTTGCAAGCCTAAACGTTTAACCGGTTTTAAATTCACTTGTCCTAGAGATCCCGGTCCGCCATGCTCTTTGCCCCCATTGCAGGTTGGCGTGGAGAGAAAGTCATATTTTTTCCCAAGGGGCTTTATGTGAAAGTGAACATCTTCGGATGGAGTTTGAACTCGGTACGCTGATTCCATTTCCTGAACCCATAACCATTACGCTACGCACAATCTTAGTATTTCCACACGAGATGTCATGAATTTCAAAATAAAAAAAATGGTTTTCAATCGAAATATATAAATGTTACGATTGAAAACCATTTTTAGATTGATACCACTTATCATTTTCGATTTAGTTTTCTTTTTAGTATTTTTAGAAACTTATGACTTCAGTTTGGTAATCTTCACCGACTATTGCCTTATCGCCTTCATGTACGCCTCTATCCAGCGAACAACTGTATCCTCGAGACGAGCTGATTGTATTAATCGTCCTGAGAAAAATATAAATTCTTATTTTTCCCATCACAAGATAGCATGATATCACTTAATCTCTGCCAGGATACTGTCCAATTGATGCATGTTTATCCAAGGTCAAGCGAAAGCTGTTACACCACATTTAACCTTGAGAGGGATGACTTACAATCGTATTAAGGATCTACATTTCATGATCTTAAGCAATCAGTACATAAATGCTATTTAATCCATCAATATGGGATAGACAAATAGACTTTACAAATTTAGGGAATTAAATTTTACAGCAGATTCGTAGATATATTAATAGATTTAAATTAAATCTAGATAAGAGTATTTGGTTTTAATCTGAATATTTCCTTACAAAAATATCAAATAAGATTATGGTTTAATCATAATGCAGGTTAGTTTAAAAAATCAAAGAAATTTCACAACTTAGAATATACTAAGTTGTGTCAGAAATAATTTATTTTTGTGTTTATCAATGTTATTTTTTTAAAAATGAAGTGAAATTAAATTTTGTAAATGTTATCATTATTTGCATTGACTTTTTGCGCTTATCGGTAACTTTCGAATAGAAATTTGATGTGAAAAGTTTTTCGACGAATTCTTGAGTCTGGTTGTATTAAAAAAAAGTTTTCTCTACCAGAAGCGATCGAAAGTATAATAATCGGTTGGTTAAATGTCAACAGAATATGGCAGGTGAGGTAGAAAAGGCTAATCCAGTCGCAAAACTTTTCCTTGATTTATTGTTGCTGTATGCGGCATTGCATTGTCATGGTGCATAACAATTTTGCTATTGACGAACGCATTTCGCTTTTCTACCAAAATCTATTGTCACGTTGCAATCTATTGGGCGTATAACACTTAGTGTTACATTGCTTTTCAAGAACTGTAAAGGAATAATTCCCTGGAGATCCCATCATAAGCAAAACATTACCTTTCATACACGATTCTCACCTTTGCGAGTCGATTATATCATTGCCAGTACACTGTCATTTTGAACATTGCCCTATGTAACACATTTTTTTTTTATCATCTATCAGGATATATTTAAGGAAAGACTAGTTTGGATGATACATTTGTTACTACAATTGGTTCCTAAAAAATGGAAAATAGTGTTTCGAGTTCAAATTCCATTTCAGGCCGTTGCGTCCAATTTAAAGCAAATACGTTTTGCCAGGTATGAATCAATTTGTTTCTTGCCCCCACAAGTTAGCGGTTAATTGCATGACAGGCTATGTAAACTAGCTTTATTTGGCAACCAATCTAGGATAAAACGTTTGGTCATGGTATGGGGAAGGGGGGCTTAGAGACGTAAAATAAAATTGGTATGGAAACCAAAGCAGTAACACCTCGTGGAATGAAGCAGTGTCCTTAGACTCCTCAGGGACGTGTAAAAGATTAATATAATACAATTTTTATTCTATATTTCTGTTTATTTTCATTTTATCTCTCTTTATTCAGTTATTAGAATTTTTATTGCCACGCAATAAGTTCTCCATAAAACCTGAATTTCTAAAATAACTACATTATGACTATGATTTAAAGTGCTTGTGCGCTATCATTTAGGAAACACACTCTTATATATATATGCATAATGTATGTATTTAAATATGTATGTATATATATATATATATATATATATATATATATATATATATATATATATATATATGTATGTATGTGTGTGTGTGTGTGTGTGTGTCTGTAAAAATTCAGATATAATTAAATATATATCTGTAAAAGGAAAAAATTTCGTTGCTAGTGCGTTACGCCCTCTGATGGACTTTATCAAGGAAAATTTTAAAATTTTCTCATAAACAGAAGTCAAAATTTAGGTTTTCTAAATTTTCTATTTAACTTTAAATTGCTTAATAACCGAAAATGAAATAATGTTGCTGTTGTTAAATGTTTTAACGGAATCATTATTTATTTTATTGCAATTTGAAAAATTAATTTATATATTTACATTTATTTTAAATAATTGGTTTCGAATTTAAACATGTTTTAACATTCTTTGAGTAATGTACGTCGACTTGGAAAAGGTTTATATCTTTTAGAAAAGTCTAAAAAAATCAGGGGTGCGTATTTATATTTTGGCAAGATTCGATAGTGGTAACCTCAACAATTTTCCTTCTAAATAAGATACTTTCACTTTTAATTAGTGTCGCATTCTTTAGATCAAAATTACGATTAGATTGTATATATGACTAATGTAAAACTGAAATTATTAACACAAACGTAATTTTAATAATTAAATAGATAAACATGAAGAGACTGAGATAGCAAGATAGATAGGTAGATATTTTTAATCCTAACGAATGTTAACTTAAATGCTATTCGTGATTTAGAAAAGAAGAGTCAAGAAGCGAATAAAAAATGCCTGCCTTAGAAGAGGAATAGGTGGGGCGATGTCGAGAATGGCAAACGAGCAGATTCCTCTTGCAGACACGATGGTATGGAAGACGTGACTTCTATATTGATCTGTAGAATCAGCAATGGATTTTGGTGTAGGGTTCGCAAGAGTCCAAGTTCAGAGCCGTAGGGTGCAAGAAGTTTGAAGATAATCAAAGAATGAGGGAAGGATCAAGTTCACAAAGGTTGGAAAGAACGTAGAAAAAAAAAAGAAGAAAAAAAGGAATGGAAAATGAAGAAGTGGGGATTTAAAATCAAGCGGAAAAGTAATATATTTAGAAAGAAAGAAAGAAAGAAAGAAAGAAAGAAAGAAAGAAAGAAAGAAAGAAAGAAAGAAAAAGAAAGAACCAAGATAGATAGATAGATAGATAGATAGATAGATAGATAGATAGATAGATAGATAGATAGATAGATAGATTTATGGAGAGGGAGAAAGTGACAGATAGAAATACTGCTAAATACAGAGAGACAGAGAGGAATAGATAGATAGATAGATAGATAGATAGATAGATAGATAGATAGATAGATAGATAGATAGATAGATAAGTAAAAATTGCTATGTAGAAAAATATTTTAGAAGATTAGTACGATAAGTATATATAAAAAGAATTGGCATAAATAATTTAACTGAAGAAAGAGTAAGGAGAATTATGAAGTTGAAATATTAAGAGATTATCTGTAAAAAGCAAAGAAGAAGAAGATGAAAAATCAATAAGAAAGAAAGAAAGAAGGAAGGAAGGAAGGAAAGAAAAAAAAGAAAGAAAATGTAAAATAGAAAAAAGAAAGAAAGCAAAAAAAGAAACAAAGCATGAATGGATAAAATTTTAAAAATGCAGACAAGAAAAATACCCAGAAAAATGGAAAGGAAATGATAAATACAATAGGAAAAAAAGTGTTTACGAAGAAACAATAATTAAAATAAAGAAAATATGAAAAAGGGACGAGAAAGACTCTGGATGGAACTGAAATGTGAAAGAAAGCGAAGGAAAATATTAAAAGGATAAATAAATATAAAATGAAATAAAAAAAAATGAAAAATGCATTTGAAAACACAAAGAAAGAGAGAAGGGAACGATAAATCCACCAGAAAAAAAAGAAACAGAGAAAAGAAAGTTGTTTTTTTTATGAATAAATGATAAGTAAAAGAAGGAAAAAATTTAAAATATATATAGAATAAAAAAGAAAGGATACGGAATAAAGAATGCATGAAAGAATAACAAACATAAGAAAGAAAAAAAAATAAACGAGACAAAAAAGAAGGAAATTACAAATATACCAGAAAAAGAAAGAAAAATAATGTTCTTTTATAAACGAATAATAAATGAAATAAAACAAAACTTAATAAAACAGAAAAATAAAGAAAGCGAAATAAAATGTGTATGGACGATTGACAAAACAAGAGAAAGAAAGAAAGCCTAGAAAAAAAAAGAAAGAAAGTCCAGAAAAAGAAAGAAAGAAAGAAAGAAAGCCCAGAAAAAGCAAGGAAGAAAGAAAAAAAAGGAAGCCCAGAAAAAGCAAGAAAAAAGAAAGAAAGCCTAGAAAAAAAAGAAAGCCTAGAAAAAGAAAGAAAGAAGGAAATAAAGCCTAGAAAAAGATAGAAAACAAGAAAGAAAGCATATAAAAAGAAAGAAAGAAAACCTAGAAAAATATAGAAAGAATGAAAGCCTAGAAAAAGAAAGAAAGAGAGGCTAGAAGTAAAAAGAAAGGCTAGAGAAGAAAAAAAATGGTGAATAAATTTATAAATAAATATTAAATAAAAGGAAATAAAAGTAAGAAAGAAAGAATATGTAAAAATACAGGAAAAGTGCGAAGCAACCGCAGAGGTAAAATATTGATAAAAGTTCTGATAAAAAAAATTCTGTGGTAATGCATGATTCTAGATGGAGCTTGGGGTGAGAAGTCAGATCGAGATTAGCTGATCTTTGAGGGTCGAAAGCTCTGACTTTCCTATCAGGGGCACAGATTACACGTAGAGTTAAAGGCGACGATCGTTGTGTGAGCTCTCCAGGTAGAGATTTTGATGTTTTGCCCTTCAAGAAACATACTTGCTTTCCTACTTTTGCAACCGATGATCATCACCCTAACCCAATCCCCAGTGAAAACATTCAAGGATTCATTCCCTTTCTTCTTTAAATGCAGTTTTCCCATATATATATATATATATATATATATATATATATATATATATAGAGAGAGAGAGAGAGAGAGAGAGAAACTCTTCAGATTCTGTTGCGTTATTTTTTCTTCCTCTTTTCATTTATCCCCGCCCTCTTTTTTTTTAAATGACATTTTCCACGCCTATATATATATATATATATATATATATATATATATATATATATATATATATATATACAGAGTGAAAGATAGGCTCCCAAAAGAGAGTTTTTCGTTAACGTGAGTCTGTTTCCGTTATTAAATATTAGAACTAATTTATAAAGCTACAGAAAATATTAGACTTTCTTTTTTTTGGGGGGACATTTCACCCCAAGTAAGGTGGGAGTGCCACTAGCCCGAAAGGGGTTACAGAGAGTGGGAACAAGAGTAAAGACGAGTGATAGATGAAAGGATGACGAGAAGGACGGGGAATAGATCATGACAGCTTAGATGCCGATTGACATTACATTTGAATATTTGGACATTATAGCTATCAGGGAAGCAAGTAAGAACAAGGGAATTCCACACGCGAGAAGTGCGAGATATAAAGCTATTGGAGTAGAAGAGACGGCTACATTTAACTGTTTCGACAGTTAACGGGTGTGGGACTGAGATGTCAACACGCTTAAATTCATGCTGTTTGGGAAATAGCAAAAGTAGCTTGTCGGGGCAGTCACCGTGAAATTATTTGGAGAAAAGACAGAGGGAACCAACAGGACGTCTGTGAGAGAGCGACTGTAAACGAGATGCCAGATCAGGGCCAATCACGTTGCATATCCGTCTCTGGATTTGACTATTAAAATTCATAGTATGTCAAGTGCCAAAAAGTATTTTTACCGGGTTCCTAAGATTAAACAAAGAGAAACACTGATATGAGAGAAAGTACTTAATTAAGAACGACACTGCATCAAATATCTTATTCAATACCCGACACTTGCTTATTAGACTATAACCAGTTAACCATCAGCGAGAGTTGTGAGGGAGAATCTGGGCCAGAGATTTTTTTTTTTTTTAAATTTGAAGGTCGATCAAGTCAAAGCAGTTTGGAAGTGGCATGTAGATATTTGAAATCAACTTCAATCAGATATCCTCTGAGAGGACTGAGTTACTTAACCCGTAGGATATTCTGACAGGGCCCCACTTGGAAGGTTATTCATTGCTTTTATCAAAACATGTCTCCATATTCCGTAACACATATGCCTGGTATTCCCTTAATAGATGATGCGTATTTTTGCGATGGATGAATTGTCATCAAAATAACACTGGCAGCTTATTTTAACAGATATATTTACCAAAATTATACAAAAATATCTTGAGATACTAAAGAGTGAATTTATTCCATAAAATCGCCAATGGCTTCAACTACGGCCTCCACACACTTCGGAATCTCTTGTAGACTGTCTCCTTGTTTAAGTTGGCAAATGCTGCCATACTTTTTACTTTCAGTTCATATATGGCGTTACAAGGATTTTTGTTAGTCTCTCTCTCAACTGCTCCCCGTACATAATAATCAAGGGCGTTTCAGTCTGGAGAGAGGGGTGTCCGTGTGTAAGGGGTGGTGTCGTCGCAGAAATTGTCTAACAACCATGACTGGGTTGTCCTGCTTGTGTGGCATGGTGCAGAATCTTGTTACAACATATAGGTCTTCTAGAAGCCACCCTCTTGACGCAGGGTAGTACTACCACCGTGTTTTCTTTTCTTATCAGAACGATCAGAATTAGTTTTCCGAGCTGCTGTACGTTCGTAATCACCATTAAACTCATCCAACTCATTCCGAATCCTCTGCACTGTCCTCAGATTGACACCCAAACACTTTGAAATGTTCTTATTGGATCTTCTGGCGCGAATGTCGTTTCCAATTTTCCTGTTGAAATGAAATGCGTCATGGTGCTCTTTTTTTCGCAAAGAGGGTTTCCAACTGACCCTACTATACTGTGCAGTCGGCAAAATCAAAAACAAACAACGCACATGCGCGAGATTAAAAATATAAAATGGCGACAATTTGCCCATTGCACCCTTTCTATCTATCTATCTATCTATCTATCTATCTATCTATCTATATATATATATATATATATATATATACTTTGTTGGTATGCTGCTCTCTCGCTCAATTCTTCTTCTTCTTCTTTTTCTTCTTCTTCTTTTTCTTTTTCTTCTTCTTCTTCTTCTTCTTCTTCTTCTTGATGTACCAAATAACGAAAGTTAAGTTGAAAATGCAAAACATTAATATGCTAATGATTCAAACGAATAAACAACATATTGAATGAAAATATTTATTGATGACAAAGCAGAATTAAAACAGACGCTGGCGCATGGATGAATGAGAAATAAATGAAAATGAATCGAATAGTTTTTGCAAAAGAAAAACAATCTTAAATGCTCGCCAAACTAGAACATCGCAAGCATTGAACATAAAAATGATTAGCCACCCGCGTGCAAGTGAAGCTGATGCAAAATAAATTGCAGAACTTGCTTAGAAACGGGCTGTTTTCTTTTTCTTGATATTAGCCCGCAGCCGGCGATTGCCTCATCTGTCGAAGTGATCGTTTAATTTAGCACGCCGATGAAATTAACACAAGCCACGGGCAGCGGAAATGGAATGAGTTTCATCGGCATGTTTTAATTTGTACTCGCGTATGTTTACTTTATTTACCGGGCTATCTTTATGCCTGTGAGCAGATACTCTCTTCAACGACTGATGCTATCAATGGTTATATTGCATTTGTTCATCGATACTACTTGTTTATGTTCAGTTAACATAACTATGTCACTATATATTTGTCGTTCTATCAATTTCAGTAATAACTATCTATCTATCTATCTATCTATCTATCTATCTAACTATCTATCTAGATAGATAGATAGATAGATAGATAGATAGATAGATAGATACATAGATACATAGATAGATAGATAGATAGATAGATTTCTGTGATGAGGTATTATAATTATTGACACTATTTACAATATTCGGACTGTTATCCTCATTATTGCTGCTATATTCATAAGTCCTAAAAATTGTTGCCATAAGTCCCCAAAATTCATACATTGATGTCCTCAAGGATACATGGCACAACAATGGTAATCCAGTGACTTTATTCAAAGAGTTGTGAGTTCAATATTGGAATATTCAAAATTGGAGAGTTGAGTTAAAGGAAAATAACTGATACTGATATATCCGGAAGAGACATGTTACGTGAAACTAGAATAATCTACCCTGATGGATGAAATAAAGGGTTTGGTCCGAAATTCCAATCACCTGAAGAAGGACGGAGCGTAAAATGGCCGAAACGTTGTGAATATTGTGACGAAAACGAGGATAACAGTCCGAATAGTGTAAAGAGTGTAAATTGATAGATAGTCTCGAAAAATTCAGAATTTGATTGATTGATTTGTTTTTTACGCATTATCAACCCTTTGCAGGTTATTTAAAGCCAGGCAATATTTTTAGATTCCTTTTTCTTTTTCTTTTTTTTTTTAGATAATATCAATTTTCTAGTCCAAGTCCTATTAATTAACCCCTAGCTGGTGTGCGTGTGTGTGTGGGTGGGGGAGGATTCCTACCTCTCCCAAGGGTATTTTCGCGATTGGAATTGGAACTCAGTCCCCTGATTTTCAATTCCGAGTCGTTATTCACTAACCCACCCGCTCACTCAAGCTTACAGCACATGATATTCCCTAGCGGTTACCCATGTAGTTACTGACTAGGCTTGATGTTGCTGAATATCGGTGATCGTACGAGAAATGATACTTCAACGTGAGACTAACATTTCAGGAATAACTATAAAAAAAAATAACTTAGATTAATTTAGCCACAGCTATTTTCCACTGTCTCCTTCGAATTATTTGTCATTCAAGATATATGCAAACTGTCTTCACAAACATACTTGCCAAAAAAGTGTACCAGCAAGTGTCCGTATAGCATTACATTCAGTTTACGTGCACTGTTCGAATTCAACGAAAATTTAGTTGTCCCCACCGCCCGCTCAGCTGACACACATATATACACACACATGTGTATATGTAGTTGTTCTGTTGATATGTGTGAGTTAGTACTAGCTTATTTTGTTTCATTTTTTTTAAAGAAACGTAACTAAGTTAGATTGTAGACAGTTATCGATCTTGCGCGAACAGTCGATCATCTGTGAGTTGCTCACTTTTCTAGCTTGATAGCACTTAACATGTCAAAAATCAGTAAGTTTTCATTTTTAGCATTCGTTTGTTTTGCACATCGGTAAACAGTCACTATGGACTTGCTGAACATAATTATACTTTTACATGGAAAAGTCTAACACCACATGAAATGTCTTTGCAGTGAGCAAAAGTTAAACAATCAAGTACTGTAAATAAACTCAGTCTGTAAAATCTAGTGTAATTCTAAATATTCTATCATAATTGTGCATGTCCCTCGCTTCATTAGTTCTCATGACCTTACGTCTTGTGAATGCATCAAACGTTATGTGCTATTCAGTTTTCATCATGTGGAAAGAGAGGAAAAGACATGAAGAAAGAAAAAAACGAAAAAAAAAAATGAAAGAAAGAGTGGAAGATAGAAATGCTTAACGTCTCGCTTCAATACCTCTTAAGTAATGGACTATTCCGTTTTGAGTCTGTGGAAAGGCGAGAAAAGACACCACTTCGTTTCAGTGAGAAAATGAAAGAAGAAAAAAAGATAGACCTTTTTAACGTTTTCTGCCAATACCTCGTAAATAATGGACCATTCCGTTTTGATTCGACTGAAATGAAGGGAAAAGACACTACTTGCTTTCAGTGAAGAATGAAAGAAAGAATGAAAGACAGAAAGAAAGAAAGAAAGAAAGAAAGAAAGAAAGAAAGAAAGAAAGAAAGAAAGAATGAAATATTTAACTGGTGTTTCAGGGAAATGGTAAAAAGTTATCAACTTCAAATCTTTTCATTTGTACCCCCTTACTTCTTAAAATAACGACCAGCATTCATATTTATGATTGTTATTGCAATATTTTTTGAAGTTGTTAAGCTTAAATATTTAACGATGTGATAGCGGAATTTCTACGGATATTTATTGTCGTAGAACTTGCCATGGGTTTATTCAATAATTAAATTACGATTAAATCTGAGATGAGAATTTTTCTTCTTTTTTAAAAGATATATGCCAGGTATAAAATAATAGTTGTATTATCGTGAATAGATTGATAAGTGATGAAATTAATAATAGTTTTCATCTTTATTTGATTCTTATTAATTAAATCGTGTTAGTCGAGAGAAAAACATATTTTACATTAGTTCTTATAAATTGTAAACAGTAAAATCAAAATAAACAGTTTGGTAGTGACAGAAGAAAACATATCACACGCCACGTATAAGTCTTGTCAGATATTTGCTATTGAAAACATTCGTTCTTAAACGTTATTAATAAACACTTAGAAAGCCAAACCGATTAAGGAAAGAAAAATAACAGATGATAAAACAGAAATTTAAAACTGTTCAATTATACACGTAATACTTCTTGCAAAGAAATATATTTGTTATTTGCAAAGTTTAATTGTTTTTTTTTAATTTTTTGAAAATGGCGTTATATATATATATATATATATATATATATATATATATATATATATAACGCCATTTTCAAAATATATATATATCAACGGACTTCGGATGCGAAGGACAAAATCTGCAGGCAAAATTTTTTAAAAAATATAAATCGTTAGCGATGTATTTCAAAATTTGCAGGCTTAGCGGAACGAGTCTTATTAGTTCTCAAAGTGACCGCTTGGCGGCGGGGGGCGCCTTTCAGTTGTAAACAAAGATGAAAAATACGATACATTATGTGCGTGAGAAAGTAGCTGTGAGAAATCTATTATTTTTGCTATTTTCATTACTATATTAATTGTTCTGCTCTCATTATAGCATCGAAGGTGAAGGAAAGTGTAAAAAAGGAAGCATGCAACCCTAAGTATCAGTGATAATAAAAGCTTCTTCCATCTACGGGCAATTGGCTTTTACGGACCACCCATACCACATATTTGTCCGCTAATGAGAGGTTTCTCTCTCTCTCTCTCCCCTCTCTCTCTATTTCTCTCTCTTTATATATATATATATATAGATATATATATATATATATTTAAAAACATGATTCCTTCGCTACCTAAGAGCTCTCATGTTTCAAAACAAGAGCCGAAACATGAGAACTCTTATGTTGCGAAGGAATCATATTTTTAAATAAATAATTATATTTAGGCTCTACTTTTGTATCGAGCACTGTTTTTTTTAAGATAATAACAAAAATACTAAAGAAGTTTGGATTATTTACCTAACGAGTTCTTTCCTATTTTCTATGTATTTTCACACACACACACACGCACACACACACACACACAGACACACACACACACACACACACACACACACACATATATATATATATATATATATATATCAATGGACAAAAGAAAACTTAACGTAGCCGACGCGTTTCGGACTTTATCAGCTTGTTTTAATCAAACATGTAAATTATTTTATCTATTATTTTTACTCTATCAAGTGATACAATAATAATAATAATAATAATAATAATAATTCGTTATCTGATAAATCACTATTCTTAAGTTAATGATTGAATAATATCTATTCCCTCGTCTATAAAATATCCACGGAAATTCCCCATTTCATTGTTAGATATTTGTATTTCACAGCCTTAAGAAAATCCAGGTCATAATTTAAAGAGGTAACATGGTTCAAAGGAAAATATATACAGTTGAAAAGATTTCCCAGTTGACTGAAGTATACATTAAACACATGAAAGCGTAATTCCCTCTACTGTCTTTTCTTACTTTCTTTATTCACGAATACCAAACAGCGTCTTTACTATGACTTTACATCCGCGTATGCGCGATAAAAGCGGGAATATCGCACGGTTTATGAGATATTAGTGTAACGTACATTGCAACTGAGAAATGAAGGAAGAAGTAGAATTATATGATCTAACATACACATATCAAGATTCTTTGCCTATGATTCCAATTATGGTTAACACTTTTTGTAATCTGCAGACCAGAACATTAGTGAACCCAAAGTATTTTTTCATCAACATATCTTATATATATTTTATAATATTTTAAACTTAATACAGGTTAAATTGAAAATTTAAAATTGTTAATTTTTATTTTTAATTTTATAGTAAAATTTAAAATCAATCAGATAGAATGATTTCTGTTTTAGTCTCACCCTAACATTAAGGCATTAATTATTGTAACCAAGGTTCGTTGCCAAGTTTTTTGAATTCTCATACACTTGGATTTTGATTGGTCATTGTATCTTATGCCACAGCGTTTCGTCTACTGAGGGAGGGGTGTGTGACGTCCTTGCCGCAGTGCCAGCTGCGACGTCCTTAAACGCAGCCTTCGCTCGCTCCTCGCTGCTCCGTTATGGTGTCGCCGCTCCAAACGTGACGTCCGCCTGTCGCGTCAGTCGTGTTGTCTCGTCCTGTGACGACCAACTGGCTTGGTATCGGTCGCGGCACCCAAACGTTCCAACCTTTTTCTGATTCGGATGGGAATCTGGTGAGATTCGATATCAGCCTCGTCGTTCCCAACTCGCTTCCAACGCCTGGTTGCCAAAGTAACTGCACTGATCTCCAGTCTGCCTACCCACGTTGTGAATTGATCTTAGGCAGACGAGATCAATCAGTAGTTGGGGCCGTAATGCAAATCAGGTTCAAACAGGGGTGACACCGCACAAATATGCATAAAAAGAAAATAAAATGATAACTCAAAATTCAAGGTATCAAAAAAGGATAACAAACTTTATGTCTAGTTGTTGGATACATAGGACTGCGTCTATTTCCCGACCCGTTCTATGGATTGTGACACGTTGTTTTCCGTTAGGTGAGTTTTAACGCTTCAAGTTGTTTGCTCTTTAAGAAATGGGTTTTTCGGTGTGTCTTCGGGCGAAAGTCGAAAAAAAAACTTATTTTGGTGGTCTGGATCTAAGTCGCTCTTCAAATTAATTGTTCTTGGATTGAAGAGGAATCTGGAATTTGCGTGAATCTTTCAAGTCAGCTATCTGCGAGGTGGAACCAACTTCCACTGCGAACTTCGAGCTCTCTGCTGGAACTGGAACTGAAACTCTAACTCCGAACTGATTTCTGCTCGCTGCGACTTCGCTTATGGGACGCCGACCAAAACCGGGGTGGGTTTGTCGGCGCCGGGGGGTCCTCGATAATTCTAAATACATATCCCCCTTTTATTTCTGGTTAGGAATTTTCCACTTTTTTTTCCATTTTTGGGAGCCTTCTCTTACTCCCACCTTCTCACCATACTTCAGAGAGGCGTGAACTTCCCTCCCCACTTCCTCCTAGCAACCTCTCATACCCATCCTCTAAATGGGCGGTGACAGCCTCCTTCGTGCGTCACGTGATCACCACTCGACCCATGATGTCTAGTCGGGCGTGTACGATCCCGCGGCTTTGTTTCAGGAAAAAAAAATATCTTGCTTAACAAAAAAAAATTATCTTTTTCTTTTCCTTTTCTTTCTTTTAATCGCAGTTATCATTTTCTCTAGCCGCAAACAGAACAATACAATCGATGGTGGTCATAACTCTTGTTCTCACCTGGGCTTCGTCAGTCATCTTATCGCTAATTATCAGAATGGGTGGTCTTTTTAGCACGGCCAACCGTCGCCTCGAAAAAGAAACATTTCTAGGTTCCCATTCATTTTTTCGGTACACATTTCTGATAACATAGTTTTATTATCGCAGGCTAAAGATGTTCTATCGAAAGAAATCGGTCAGTAGCCACCTCGTGTGCGGCTTTTGACACAATTAATTTTCATATCTATCCAAAGCCCTGTAGTCCACCTGTTTTTCGTCACTTATCAAAATAACATTTTCATTTGGATTTTCTTTGGCTAGTCGGTCTGTGGTTTGCCAATCAGATGCCTTCCCGCATTAGCGGTTTGTTTATGTATCCTATACTTGGCAGCCCGTCGTCAGAACACACCGATTCCTTTATCCACTCAGAATTTTTTTTTCATTGTAATGACAGTCTTCGCCATTTGTTATTTATCAAAATATCCGCTATCCATTGTCTCTTAGCTGTGGGTGTTCTGCTTATCATCCACGCTTTGGGTCTTCGCCTCTCTTTTCCTTTCTTTCCTTTCTTTTCTTTTTCTGCCTTGGTAAATGGTGCCACAGGTGTTTGGTTGATTTGAACCTTTTAAAACTCTTTATTCTACATTCAACGTCAT
>CAHIKZ030001968.1:2340000-2355000 GCA_903632075.3 Acanthosepion pharaonis | reverse complement strand
GAAACTTCGAAAGTCATGGTTGACAGTCCTGGTAGAAAAAGGATCCAGACGTTCGAGAGAAAATGCACGAGGACAGTGAGTACAAAAACGAATGACTATGTAGGGATTATGGTCAAATTTCTCGTGGAATACAGAAATCTGTATTCGCCACTATTAAGCATCGGAAGATGTCATGGTTTGATTACGTCACACGGCGTAATAGCCTCTGCAATACCATCATGCAAGGCACTGTTGAAGGCGATAGCTAGCAAGAATGGCAACAGAAAAGCTGGTCAGGCGACGTCAAAGAGTTGAAGAGATTGTTTGTTTTTTTTCTGCCTTAGGCCTCCTCGACGATTGCGGATGATGAAATTAGCTTCGAAACTAACTGAATTATCAAGCAAAACCTGAATTAAAATCAACCAAACTTTGATGGAAATTAAACAAATTTAATTTCGATCTCATACGGAAAACACAAAATATTTATTGCAAAATTCAGAGAATGTAAACAAGGAACTGAAAGTGAATATTACAAAGTCATTAAAGCAATCAATTTACCACCATTACTTAAATTATAAAAGAATATATTTAAGGCCGCTTAAAGTGTTTGGGGAACAGCGTTACAGAATTGATAATAGATTTAAGTTATATAACTTAAACTCAAAAACAAATTCATTTTGTGCTTTCTGACGGCTCCAAATTTGAATTTCTATATTCATATTTATTAACCAATCAGTCACGTCATATGAGACGCGAGGTATTCTTTGAATTTGCAAACAATAAATATTTGTTGTTTGCTAAGAAATTCTGGAGGATCAGTTCAGAAAATGATCAATAATATTTTCCCGCCTTAAAAATTAGAAAAATATTTATTGATCAATTATAAACCTAATATTTGTTTTTGTATTCTTTCTTTCTTCTTTTTTTTTTTTTTTTTTTTTGAGCTGATGTTTCGTTATAAAAGTGATCAATTTTTAGTTCGCTAGTTCGTTTTTCAGTTAACTTTTGACCAGGGGTCGTTCGTTTGTTTTACGAAACTGAAATTCTCACACTTTAACTAATTATTTACATTTTGAAATATTTAATAGAGTATATTATATTGAAAAAAAAAACGCTTAACGATATTGACACATATAAATAATATAAGGATCTAGTTATTTCTCAACAACAGATATTAGCATTAGTATTAAGATAGCTTACTGCTTATTCAACGGCCGACTGCTATAATTTATACGCATACATAAAACAACGTAAATCAGTGTCACACAAATTCTCACAGGACCCAGTCTGTTTCTTCTGTACTAACGCAATTGATAAGCTTGTACTGTAAAAAAGATACACAAAGTATTTTGTGAGAGGTTGTTTTGCAAAGAATCTTTGTAATTCATTTCTTTCAATTTGAAAAAATGATACTCAAATAATAGATATTATTTAAGTTTGTAGAGCTTTGTCACAAATGGCTTATTTCTTCGTTTTATCCATACACCTATATGAAAACTGTGAATTTAAGTGATGAATGTAGAGGCAAGTTTAATGGATTTAGTAGTTAGACCAGACGTTGGTCCTTTGATCGATATTGTCAATGTCACGAATGAAAGAAAACAATGGATTGGATTCTTTTGATTCATTAAAATAAGCAATAAAATATTGCTCAGTTCAGATTTGATTGCAATATCAACAACAATACAAATAATTAAAGTTTAATCTTAGACATGTTTTATTCTTTTCTTGGCTCTAGCTTGCAACCTATTTCAACGATGCCAAAAATAATAGAAAGATAGCTAGGCGCTCGATATATTTATCAAACAGAAACGTTGTCCATAATTAAAAGCTTTTGTATGGGACAATGACCGAGATTGTTGATTAGGTATGCACACTTACTTGGTGGTAGAGCGGCGTTCCCTTCTTAGGAATGGCAATGAAATTCATTTATTCTGCTTTAGTAGAGCAAGCGGATTACGCAATACGAGATAGGCTCGTCTATCGCCCTGTTCACATTTCGCCCCCGTCTATTGAAATGGAATAGTATTTTATCCCTTTTTCCTGTTTCAGATTGGATTTCCGATTCCTTCTAACATCATCTCATTTTCTTTCACGCCCAGTATCTACCTGCGTTTTAGTAGCATTATTACCTTTCTTGGGGTGAACTGTTTAAAAAAAGTAACATTCAAATAAATATGTGTAGCTTAATAGGAACTTATCTTTTCTCTTAATTCTTCGTTCTAAGTCTTAATCTCAATTCTGAAATATGATTAAAGGTCGATAACAAAATTTGAGTAAACATGTTTTAATACCAACACCGATGCTTAAAGAAAAATTTGTGTTTCCAAATATCAACTTATTGAAAATTCCATCACAATAATTAAGTATATATCAAAAGAAAAGAAAGCAAATTTGATTCGAATCTACAATAAAAGACTTATTCAGATTTCGACTGAACATGTATTCATGATGAGGAAAGAAAACAGTAAGTCCTATTGTTATTCTTTAAAAATTAACAAAATATTTAAATCTCGAGAGAAATTATATCTTTCCTTTTTTTTCTTACCCTTTTCTCTGAACCAGTAATACAGTATAATTAAGTGTTTTCTTCAGCACTCTAAAAATAACATCTTGATATTTTTTAACGACTCTTATTTGAAATAAAGTTAAAATGAAATTATTTTTCTCGTCTTATAAATAAAAGAATTTGGTGTAAATAAGTACAAATAGGTTCAAGTCGATCTTTTCTTTCCTCGGTTGCATATGTAAGTGAATAATGACCTCGAGCTAAATTCTCTCTCCCTCAAAAGGATTCATGAAGAGTTTCCTTGCGTCTTTACAATGCACGGATGGAAGAAATCTGCGTGCATCTAAAGAAAATGTTGTAATGCCCTTTATTATGCAAATTGTCTTAGCTACTCAAAGTAATATTCCAAGTAAATAACATTGCAAATGCTCCACATATAAATGCTGCCATTTCTCTTTCTAATTGATTGCATTGACTAAAACCTTTACGACACTGTGAGCATTTCTAAGGCTGTCTCTCTTTAGCATGTTTTCCGCATTGTTTGGACAAAACGTTAATCCATTCCACACACCACACATCTGAAGGGATTTTATACGCTTTAAGACGATTTAACCTTTGTTTCCATTTGAATTGTTTATAGCAAAATTCACATTTGAACAAATTCTAATCAGGTAAACAGCGATTTTATCAGCTGTGACATCCAAGTGTACTACCTACTCTCAGAATAAGAAAGTTATTTTCCACTGATTACAAAACATATAGACACAATTATATAAGAAACGTCGTTTTCCTTCCGTACAAGCAAGGCTTACGGACACATCACGTTAAAAAATGCCAGTCCCCGTACGATCACCGAAGTTAAGCAATGTCGAGCCTAGTCAGTAGCTAGGTGGGTAGCCGCTTGGTAATTCTAAGTGCCCTAAGCTTAAAAGTGCGGGTCGTATAATGGATGATGACTCGAAATTATAAATCGGAGAGTTGAGTTCCAATTCCCGTTGGGTTCGATATATTCATTTATGCATAAATACCCTTAGGGAATGTATGAATCCAACACTTCTCTCCCTTGGAAATACCAGGTGCTGTAAGAGTGAATGTGTAATGGATAATGACACGTGATTAAAAATCAGAGAGCCGGGTTCCAATTCACATCGGGTTTACTGTATTCGCTTACTCGCAAATACCCTTAGAAGATTATGAATCCACCTCCTCTCATCTCCCCTGCAATGGGTCATTTAGTAACAATGGTATTGCTAAACCATTATTGTCCGCATAAAAATTCTTACAATCTAAAAATATTTCTGGTTTTACATAACGAATTAAGCCGTAGAAAACGAATCGACCAATCAATTCTTTACACGTAAGATATATATTGTATATACAAAAAAACATTTCTATGTTTCTGAGGCTTGGCATTTTCTATTTACAAAATGAAATCTAGAATAGTATGAGTCCATATCTCATTGCACGTATAATAAAACAACCTGCAAACTTATCTCGTATATTTTGATCAAATACATTATTACAAAGGAAGAAATCTCTTTACTATTGCATTTTATAAAACATCAAAATAATCGAAATGTTGTACAATTGAAATGCTTTTCACATTCTAGTTCATTAAAGATTTAAAACATTTTCTTTCATTTTATTTTAAGACACATAAAGATTATTTAAATAGGTTTTATTGTATGAAGTAGTTTTTAAGAAATATTATCTCGTAAATTTTTTACAATTATCGGGCGTACGTTAAGTAATTACGTATTTAACAGGTATTAATTTTGCAACAATCAGCGAAGGCAGAAACCAGTTTTAATAATAATAATAATAATAATAATAATAATAATAATAATAATAATAATAATAATAATGAAAAGATTCCAGTAGACTAATTGAAGGGATACCTGGAAGTCCATGCCTCAAGGAGATACAGAAAATTGTTCTAATAAGTACAGCCCACACCTTTACGAAGGGCTTTATCTATGTAATCTTTTTTTTTTTTTTTGTCAGTGGAAAGTGTCATGACGCCATTTCTAACCTTAGGTCCCTGGGCGGGACCCGGAAAGAAATGTGTAAACATGAAATCAAAGAAAATAATAATAATAATAATAATAATAATAATAATAATAATAATAATAATCAACAATATCTGTTGTAGTTAGAGCCCTCGGAATGGTTAGAAAAGATTCCAATAGACTAATTGAAGAGATTCCTGGAAGCTAATGCCTTAAAGAAATACTAAACATTGTTCGCACGAGTACAGGCTACAACTTACGAAGGGCTTTATCTATGTAATTTTGGTTTTAATTGATTAGTGGAAACTGTTATGATGCCATTTGTAACCTTAGGTCTCTGGGCGGGACCCGGAACGAAGTGTGTACACACCACTAATCAGAGGAAATGATAATAATAATAATAATAATAATAATAATAATAACGTAGATTTAGAATTAATTTATTATTTTTTTATTATCAGATTTTAATTGCCAAAAACTTGCAAACAGAATATTTAGCTTCTTCATACGTTTAGCTTGAGAACTAAACAAATCTTCCCAACATCTGCAGTAGTCGTTTAACCAGAAATACCAAAAGTTTGTTCCATTACATTGTAACTGGTTGTGTGACAGTGTGATTGTTCGCATGTGGCTTCGTATAAGTGATATATGACAGCCTTCCTGCTGTCAATGTTAAAAGAGACAAATATTGTGAAAAAATTGATATAAAAAGTAACAGCCAAAAAAGTCATGCTTCGATTGATCAGTAAGCCAACAAAAAACATACAACGAAATAACACTTGAGTGAAGTTGAAGGAATATCTATGTGAAATAAAAATTAAACTAAATTATTTACATGTTTAAACTCGGTTTTCGGCAGTTGCCGGATGTGTTGCATATGGGATAAGAACATGCGTGTCTATGTGTGTATGCGTTCAAGGAATATAATCATAGATTACATTTGAAATAAGGCCGTAAAATGTTCTCCTAGCGCCATCTTGCTTACGAGATGTGCAATGTAAAACATTTTTTTTTTTTCACATTCTTGATTAGATCCAAAAATGTTATTTTAAATGTTGTGGTTTGTCTTCTACTACGTTCGAATCTAGAATTATGCAACTTTTAATTATTTTATGACCTTGGATTGATGTTCACCGTCTATTTAAAAGTTTTCGTTTTTGCTGATTTTTTAAACCATATTCATATCTTATATAACGTGATATAAAATCGTTTTGTCAGCAGAAAACGAAAGACAGCGGTTATCAGAAAACGAAAATCCAATGTAAAAACCAGGATTCCATCTATAGCAGTCATTGCCTTATTCTCCAACATGATAATTCAAGGACATCCCCTTCGAATCAATACCATGAAAAAATAAAATCATTAGAATGAATAATTCATTTACATCCTCCAAACTCAACAGCCTTAACACTTTGTTTTGATCAATACAATATTTCATAAATGACAAAGAATTCAGGAAAAGTTAAGTTGAAAATTGTCTTTCTAAACAATCATATTCTTTTAATGTGTAACTAATAGAAAACAGAATGCATGGTTATCAACAAAAGGAAGAGGATAACATGCATATTACAAAAATTACAAAAAACAAACAAGTACAAGATATTAAATATTTAAATTTCTGTGAAGTGTACCACGAACAGAAAGTTCGACATCAAAATCAGATGTATTGGGACAGCGAAAGATGTCTTACGAAAGCTGAGTAAAGTATTAAAAGCAGAAAAAAAAAGTATTTAGAAACAAAAGTTGGACTACAATCTTTAAAAATGAAGGGATTAAATATTTGTCACATAACATTTCAATTCGATTAACTTACATTTGTTTTTATATCTTTTTTGGTAAAATGTAATCTCTTTCCGAATGGCCAAATTGCTATTGCATCCGGTAGGCACCTCCCACATCACTAACAATTAAACTCTATCGCCACTGGACTATCAGTGTTTGTAGCCCAATGTCAAGACTACGTTACATAGTAAATGAATATAATGGAATTCATTTTTCTGGTTCACTGTTTATCGCTTTCAATTCGGACTTCCAGTTTTTATAATTCAGTCGATATATTTACATGTTTAAATATTAACCAAGAAAAGTTTTTTTTTTTTTTTTTTAAATACAGCAACTTCTTTGTGTAAAATAATATTTCTATTATTTTATAAATTATTTTCCAACAGCTATTCGAAAAAATTCCCCTTGATAAAATAATAATAATTACATGTTTTAACTTGAATTGCTGTCAACATTACAAACTATTTTTTGTTTGCAAAAACATGTAAATGGTTTAAGTTTATATTCATAGCCAATAATTAAATGTTACAATGTGTACATTTGTTGACCTGCAAAGTAAATATAATTAATCACCATTATTTGATTTGGCTAAAATTAATGGTATTTTTTTCCCAATTTCTTCACATAAAGAAAAAGAGAAATGGAATCTTGTTGCGTAATATAAGAACATTTTGACAAGGAATCAAAAAGAAAAAAAAAATGTAAGTAAATCAAAATGAATTGTAAAATATTCCGATATTTTATTTAGAATTTTTATAATTTTAAAACCAGAAAAAACATGTTAGTGGCTGAAGTGGCTGTTTAATTCTTCACAAGCTGGGTCTGCGTAGTTATGTTCAAGTCAGCCGGTCATTCTCTGTTTCAGTGTTAAGTATTGAGTAATTATTCGATTCCGTATGGGAGATTAGAGAGGTAATCCTTCTTGCAGACACCTGTTCAGGCACATTATATTTTCATCAACGTCCAACTATACTTTATCTTACTAATATGCTTAGTTACAGTTATTTTTTGGAGTGGGCGCATAATTTAACGTGACCAATATTTGAACAAGGTCAGCACCCTCATACTCTCGGTCACGATGACTTAAAACATTGTGACTGCAAAAGCATCGAGGAATTCTGCGCAGTTTCGTTTACCCAATGTTTTGAGGCGGATATAAAAAAAAAATCACCATAATATGATTTGCATCCGAGTCTTGTGGTCGGAATCCTAGCGCCCTACCCACATAGCCACTTTTAATACCACTAAACCAAGATTAATAAAGAAAAAAATCTATTTAATGTCTATGTGAAATGAAATCATGAAACCCTTTTGTTAGTTCAACCAAATGCAAATATCTGTTATTTTAAATGTGCATTTATGTGTCATATCCTTTCAGGGCGTTGACGCTCATGCCTTCCCACAATTTTCGATCTTTTATTATTCTACATAATATGTTACACTTTACTATCGATCTTTGTAATTGGTCTTGCCATTGATTCGCACAAATCCGTTAAGTAAATTACTCAATCTTTGCCTTTATTTCTATGGTTTTGATATGTCCTGTGAGTGTTAAATTCACCAAGTTGACTTTCCTAATTAAATGTCCCAGATAATTTCAGTTATCGCTTTCTGACTGTTAGTAACAGTTTCTTTGTAGTTATTATTTCCCTTAAATTTTCTTCATTATTCTCATGTTATGCTCATGGAATTTTCAGCATTTGTTGACACAAAAAATATCTCTAGATCCGTTCTTTATCTATGAGGAAATTCAGCGCCAAATAGGAGATGATATAATTCAGTTCAACACACTCTTTTTGTTTTCTTTAATATTCCCCACTGTCTTAATGTTTAGCATAGTTTTTGAAAGATATTTCTTGCTATTCATATTTCCCTTCATATTTCTGTGTCTCAATTTTCGGCTTTTGTTACTATAGGAGTCATTTCTGCGTCTACTTGATTTTGATATCCTTTGGACATAGCGCACATCTTGAACTATCTCTTTCTGCATTCTGTCAAGAGTTAAGTGTTAGTCCTTGCTTATAGCTTTACATTCTTACCTAGTCTAAGAGCTATGTCAGTTTTCCTTCTGAGTTTGACATCAAAACAATTTCCTTCATGCGCCTTATGTCGTTATGTTGTTTATACCATCCGAAAATAAATCCCACTATGTCTTCTAGACCTCTTAGCATCATCTTACCATATAAATGAAATAAATCCAGTGGGAAAATCTTTTACTTACCACTATTTCTCTCTTTGTATATCCACTGGAATCATTCTCAATACACATACAGCTTGTTTGTTCTCAGTGAAAGTTATAGGTTACTTGAAGACAGAAGCCTAAAACAAGATTGAGATAAATATTTGTTTTCTCGAAGCTTAAATACTCATAATCTAATTTTAGTTTATTCCTGATTTTGGTGAATCTAATCATTTCGGTTTTTCTGCCAAGTTGTCAGTTTCATATTTCGATTTATATATTTCAATTTATATATTGCTAATCCTGCGAAATGTTTAAAATAAGAAAGTTGCAATATAGAGCCAAATATTTTAAAGCTTTCTTTGTAGTCCCTACAAGACTAACATGTTCATAACCAGTGTAAATGTATGTTAATGTCATTTCATTGGCCACTGCCTCCCAGATTTTGTGGTTTCATTTTTGTGATGTGACTAAACGGAAAAGACGATAGAATTTGAGGGGGTTTTTTTGGCGAGAAAATGATTTTTTTTTTCATTTTAGACGTGTATTCATAGACATCATTTGCAACTTGCGACATATGATACCAATGCAAATCAATATTTCAAACTCCATTTGATAGTTTCCATGGTTTTATCGTTCAATCTGAATGCTAGCTTTTCTTTCAATGTGCAATAATTTGAACTCTAAGGTATTTATCCGTGAAATACCGAATATCTTACAAGAAAGGGTTCATAGCCTCATGGCAAGATAGTATGAAATATGTCTATTTTATTCACCAAATATCACCAGTTACGAGGATGTTATGTAACATGTCAACTAATATGAATGGTCCTTACCGCCTATGCAGGAATAGTATCTCAAAAGATAAAAAAAACGTTACTGACTGAGCTTATGTACTGTAAGCCACAATAACTAAATGAATAGATTCTTCACGTCTCATTTAAGCTATATTAACAAAACCCCACATCATGAAGCGTTTTTCAGTCTCCCAAATATCCAGATTCAGACTTTGATTTCTATTTCTATATACGATCAACGCTGAAATGCCTTGGTCGAGATTAAGTAGAATGCGACTGATACCCACCTCCAAAAATTGATTTCCATATTGTTTTTGAGAGAGTAAGTAATCTTGGGATAAGTCTATAAAGTTTTAAGAGGACGTATTAGAAGAAAACCAATCGCAATTACCATAGGTAGGCTTTTTACGTGTATTTTAAATTACTTCCATGTTAAACCTGTTATATGAAAGATTAAAACCTCTGATTTGTTGTTTCATTTATGAATAAATGCGTTTTAACAATTATTACTAATTCTTGCGAATTATATAAAGAGTTTATGATTTTCTAAATTACAGGAGGAATTTGAACATTTCCTTTTAATGACTTCGATTAAAATAAATTGCTCAGATTTTTTTATTCAATTATTTTAAATTTGGAAATTAACTAGGCTTTTATTCATCATAAAATTAGCAAGTTGCAAAATTCTTCCAAACATATAAATATTAATAAATATCATTGAAAATGAAGATAAAGTGATTTCCTAAGTGAAATAAATTAGATATCATTTAAGTAATTCTTTCAAAAATTGTGATCTCTTTCCTACATTCACTTAGTGCGGCACAAGAGCAAATTGACAAAAGACGAATAAAAAATTGATTTGACTCAATCTCCCAAATACACATGATCTCTAAGTCTTGAATATTAACATAGACTTTTTTTTCTTATATAGTTCAAGTACTGATGTTTAAAATAGGCAGACATACCTCAATAGACAATATATAATTCACAGTTGTTTTCGCAGGTATGTTTTCCATTTACAGTCGCTGCTTTTCATCAAGTATGCTTCAAGACTTTCCAGTTCTTGTCATTATATATTTCTGAGATGAGGTATTTAACTATTTACACTATTTACATTGTTCGGACTGTTGTCCTCATCTTTGTTGTAATATTTTCGATGTTTTGGCCTTCTTCGGATGATTGGACTTTCGAATCGAATACGTGGCCCAGTGGATAAAAGCGTTGGTTGAAGAAATCCAGTGTCTTGACCGAAAGAGTTGTGAATTCAATCAATACCTGTCCACGGTTGCGTTAGAGGGAAATAACTGAAACTGAGATACCCGGAAGAGGCATGGCGCGTGGAACTAGAGCAATCTACACCGGTGGACAAAATAAAGGGTTCGATTCGAAATTTCAATCACCTGAAGAAGGCCGGAGCATAAAACAGCCGAAACATTGTGAATATGACAAGGAGTCCGAACAATGTAAATAGGGTAAATAATTTGCAATTCTTATCTAAACTCTAAAATTATATTTTTTTCTGTGTTCCATTAGATCTTTTTTTTTTTTTATTTTGAAGGAACTAGAACACCAACTTCTTTCATTGTATTCCTTTAGTCATTATGCTGTTGTTGTTGTTTTAATTGCTTTCACACTTACATGCAAACAACCATATTATTCAGCTAACTTGAATTGTTTACTCCATGCTGTTGTAGTTGATTATGTCGGTTATCATTGGCTATCGATCACTGCATATGGCACCAATGTATGTACCCGTTTCTTGAGGCTTGTCTATTTATGCAGTTAGAGAGCTGCTGCCCTCTCCGTTTTTTTTTTCTAGATATTTACTCTTCTATGTGACTAAATTTTCTCTGCTCTCTTGCCTGTTCTCCTACTTGTTTCGGTTGGGACTTCTAGACGTTAAACCCCGGACATAAAAGCGCGAAAGCGACCCCAAAACTTCAAAGTATTTAAATATGAACTTAGCTGACATTTATCCTTGTCTTTGCTCATTTTATCTCAAAATTTCATCCGGGCACTCTTCATCTTCCACAATATTGTTTACTATTCTAAGAAGAAATACAAGTCTGAAAAATTTACCGAATCTGAATTTTAGACCAACTAAAGAGGAGAACATCATTCTTGTCGTGCATGGCGCCAAACTCACTCATTGATACCGAAACCTTCAACCGAATACAACCGTCTTCCCAGATCAAAGTTTAAAAATAACTTCCAGCGAATAAAGCCGGTGGGTCTTAGCGAGAACCATCTTTCTTCGAAACATGTGCACTGTTACTTCAGAGTCACAAAGAACTGTTCCATATAACAGGAACAACACCATTTGAAGACTTTTAACAATGGCAACAACTAAAATAGATAGCATCTATAATTCAAAGAGAAAATAATGACGTAATCAAGATGTTGACGTTCCACACTATTTCAAAAGTACTTAAGAAGGAACCTCCTCCATCAATACTAAAAAGAGTGATAACAGTTAGCGGGTTTGAGAAACCTATTTCTCTTAAGAGAAAGAATTTATAAATTTCAACCGAAAGTACCATTGGTGTTTGGTCAATGAATTATAAGGAAACGGGTAATATTAGCATTACCATTTCTAGAGTCACTTATTGAGACAACCAATGTAAGAATATCTGTTTTCTACATCCATCAATTTGGCCAATGTTATAACTTCAGAACTTAAAAATAGCAAATCAAATGAAAGAATGGCAAATGGGCAGATAAACGAGGTTTTGTGTCGGGAGAAACGCAGCAGAGAAAGAAATGAATCAAAGAATAAATACTAAAATTGAAGGGAATAAGAGAAGTTACCGAAAAGTAAATTCTCAAAACAACAAACTGAATATATATGAAGAAGGAAATGAGAATGAGAGGAATGAACAGTAAATGAAAGAAGTTGATAAATAGAAGGAAAAAATTGCATCGTTCATTGGAGAATTCGGAAAATGGCAAGATGGCTGTATTGCTTTTACTTAATTTTCACGGTTTTGTGTTTGGCTTCAACAAAACACGAGCATACGTCTTCCTATTTAAGACTTGTTCAGAATTTACAAAACTAAATGGGAAATTACTGTTAATTTAAGCTAAGTGACGACTAAGGAAAGGAAAGGTTGTTTGACGAAGGGAGAATTGTTTCGAATAGTGTAAGCAAAACCATTGATGGATAGGCTTTATCTTCAAATTTAAAAAAAAAATAAGCAATATTTCACCGCAGAAACTGCTAAAGATTTCAAATACCCAATTATTATTAGTATTATTATTTTTGTTGTTATTCTTGTAATTGTAGTTGTTTTTGTTGTTATTATAATTATTCGTACTCATGTATTTTTCCCATCAGTCTTAACTGGTGGCATCCATTGAAGATCAAGTGGCAGGATTCTCCTTATTATTATTATTATTATTATTATAATTATTATTATTATTATTATTATTATTTAACCAGAGATTTTGCATTACAGGTGTTCCTCATCGTACGACCTCAAAGAGAAAACGTCATTCACAGAGTATTTGTAAAGCCAAGCAACTTCTGAAACCTTGTAATACGAGGTTTAGTTCCGATTTTCTTAATGTATAATAATAATAATAATAATAATAATAATTATTATTATTATTATTATTATTATTGCTGTTGTTGTTGTTGTTGTTGTTGTTATTTCTTTTCATTTATGTTGTATAAGATTAGCTTCCGAGTTCCAACCAGAGACCTAAGATCAGAAATGGCTTCTAGACATTTTCAGCAGATCATTTTTGCAAAAAAAAGATCATACATTTTACATAGAGGAAAGCCTTTTGGGATGTATCATCTGTATTTGTGAGTTCAATTTTTTTCATTTAAGGCAAAGGTCTACCAGAAATAGCTTCAATGTATCTATCAGTTTCTTTTCAGATATTTCCGAGGTTTCGAAATACAACTGGAATTATTGATGTTCTCGTCTCACATTTATTTTTAGATTTCTACTTCACGATCCTTGTATTTTGATAGTTTTTTTTTCTTTTATGATCTTCAAAGATATATTACAATCTGCAGGAACTACCATTTCAATAAAAAAAAAAGCACATGCTGTTCTTGTGGTCCTTGATCACGATGTCTGGCAATTAGCTTTGATTATTCTGTCCGACAGAAAAATTTTACAGGCCCTATCTTCGTAACCGGGTTTGGGTGGTGTTCATACCATTTTCATGCAGATTCCTTCCCGTTCAAGTTGCATATTTTCAGGTGTAGATATTGCCCCACCCTATCATGCCGAGTTTTATATTCAGTGAATTCTAATACCATGTAACCTGATATAAGAATCTCAATTGTTTCTGGATATTTACCACATAATCTGTATTTCAGATTAACCCAATTTTTTAGTATGTGTGCTTCGTAATTTCTTGTTAGTAGGTGTTAGTCCTGTGCAGCAAGAATAAAACCTACGTTTTCAGCTTTTAATCCTGCACTACATAACTACTGATGGGTACAGCGTTTGTCTCTATCAGTTTATTTAGTACATGCAGAGTATTAACAATAAAGAATCTTATCTTGCCATCGTTTCTGCATTTATTACATTGCATTTGCTTTTGCTTTCTTTTTTAGGTTATTTGCCGCTGCTTTAGGTGCATTATGATTTATTTGCATTTCTTCACCCACTTGAAATTCCATTTTACATTTGTTAGCTCTTTTTATTACTGAATAAATTTTCTTAATTCTTTCATGGTCTTTGACACAGATTATCATGTAGTCTTCTGTAGTTTCCAGATATCTTTGAAAACCAATAGTTCTATTGTTTTCAGACAGTTCTAGTTGAACTAATTCTCTGCCTGCTTCGGAGCTAGACACAAACAAACGACCAAGGATGATGCATGTGGTGGCAAGTGAGAAGATTTCTCGTTTTGACATCCACTCTCTTAATGTCAGCTATGGTCCTATTAAGGACGCTGAAACTGTATTGCGTGACAGGGTCAACCAAAGTGTTTATAGCTTATGTTCTGTTTTGTGAATTCAACCCAGTATTTAACACCATCCGCACACACCTTTAATATTCTTCTCTTACTTTCCCCTTCCTTTGTGTATGTTGTATTCATTCTCCTTCCCTGACTCATGGACATTTATAGGCTTCTTCTTTTTCCAGTTCCCTAATCTTTGTGATAAAATATAGACCTATTATTATTATTATTATTATTATTATTATTATTATTATTATTATTCATTTATTTTGCTATATGTTTATATAATCCATTACAAAGCTATTATTACGCTAAGGCATGGTATTAAATATATGCATTTTGTTAACTCAAAATCTGATATTAATTGATATGTAGTGTTTATATTTTTGATAATTTTTGCATTCTTCTCAAGATTTTTATGTTCATCAATACGATATGGTTCAGCTAATCCTAGCGCGTTCGTTCATGTACTTTTGTTTTACAATAATATTAAATCGAATATAGATAAGTGATGTAATTAACATATGTAACAACCCTTCAACCAGTGACTGAAGAAGAAAGTATGTTGTCTTAATCGCTGGATAGACAAACGTGTGCATTCGGGGTATTATGATTGTATCGTCCTTCCAGAATTATTATTCTCTTAATTAAGGGTACTGGAGGTAAACATTTTCGGTTGACGTTATCCATTTGATAGTCAGCGATCCGACCCCCATCTTATTATCGGTACATCAGCCTTCTTAGTGCCATCCTCAATGATTTTGTGGGTATAATTTAACAATAATTTTGTGGACCACCTCAGAAGGAACCTCTTGAGAGACA
>CAHIKZ030001968.1:2297500-2335000 GCA_903632075.3 Acanthosepion pharaonis | reverse complement strand
AATAACAGATAAATATGTCTCTCAAAATCAAAGAACATCCTCACACAATTAAAAGAGATACGTTGACATTTATTTGAATATCTAGTCTTTAGGGGGGAAGAGTTTGATTAACCGGTGCTTGATAAAAATAGTGTAATAAAGTTTTATTTTTGCCACTGACGATAATACCATATTGAAAAAAAAAACTCATTATCACATTTTAGTAACAAGGACCCGTATATATATATATATATATATATATATATATATATATATATATATATATATATATATATATATATATAATTTAACTGTGACAATATTTTCGACTATAAACAGACGAATTAGTGCAAATTTTCAATTCCGTAGTTGCATTCATTTTATGTAGAAATAGTTATATTTGATTAACGAATCAACAACCATCAAATGAATATCAACAGACACGCACGAGCGCGCACACACACACACACACATGACAAGGTGCTGCGTTTGTTTTTATTTAATTTTTCATGTGTTCTTATATTTTTCTGGATGTTTTATATGTCCGAGTGCTCTCGGTTAGACTTTTAGCCGTTATCAATGAAGAATTTTATTTTACTTTTAACTGAATATATGCATTGTTTTATGTATGGATCTAGAGTTACACACGGTCAGTATATTGTGACCGTGTTCATAATTTTAATTCCGGAATTATTTTCAGTTTGAGCCTGTAAACAAATCTTTCAGTTTACCCCACAAAAAAAAAGGCAGCTGGTATCAGGTCTGCTGATTTTGATGGACACTCTATTGTTCCACGTCGTCCTGTCCACCTCAACTCGAAATTAAGATTTAATCATCCACGAACGCGGGAAGCTATTGTTACTCTTTAGCCATCTTAAACTATTGCAATTTATATTTTTCAATAAGAATTGATAAAAAAAAGGGCGTAACGTTTGTCACACTACACACACACACACACACACACATATATATATATATATATATATATATATATATATATATATATATATATATATACACATTGAAATACAAAGGAATTACAATAAAATTATAATGTTTGATCATTTTTTTTTTTGTCAGATTCTGGTATATATATATATATATATATATATATATATATATATATATATATATATATATATGTGTGTGTGTGTGTGTGTGTGTATGCCTGCGTGCACGTGAGCGTGTGTGTCTCTCTCTCACACTATACGCACGTGCAACTCCCTCTCACAATATACGCACGTGTGTGTGCGTGTGTGTGTGTGCGTGTGTGTGTATAATCTTAATCCTTCAATTCCCCTAATACTTTTTATGCTTTCGCTGATCTGTGATCTTGTCTTCTAGATATTGGCACCGGTCTGAATATTTCCCATTTACTTTTGATGTTTTCCTTCGTTCTCAACATTTCTTTCCGCTGCACTGGCAGGCCGCACTCGAAGATCAATACCTAACCCCCAAGACCTCACCTCAGTTCTGTCTTCAGAGACATCATAAGCAATGCAACAAGTTACATTAATTTTGGCATCTCGAAGCCTTAACATTTCGAAAAGATATTCTTCAAGACTGAGATGCTGATCTGGAATCTGCTTCTTTTTTTTTTTTTTTTATAATATTCTTTGTTTTATTTATTTTACTATCTTCTTCACCTCCCCCACCCCGAACGTACAAGAGAGGACTTGGGAAAGTCAACCGTCACTCAATTGTTAATAACCTCAGTTAAAATGTAGTATTCAATGATAAGATAAATCTTCCTTGTTTTTCAGTCCGCTATCATGTGTATGCAAATGTATCATTTTATAAGTAATATTCGCTGTTACGATTTCCATAACGGAAGGATGGTACAAAATTAAATTTCCAGATGTCGCTCATCATTATACCAGCGTCACTTTCAGAGTCTATTACCTTCTTATAATCTGTTCTTAGACTTGTACCATCAGCTTACACCAAAACATTAAAACAATATAACTTTTTCCTAAGGAGAAAGAATTCAATAATCACCTATTCAGTATAATATAGACTTCTACATAATATAATATTAATCATTCTTAGATGATGATATTCAAAGATAAAAATATGATATTCTGGTACGTTGCTATAGAAGATTGATATACGATGATAACGGTCGCTGAATAGCAGAGGCAGATCGTAAATTCATGATGTGGTTCTATGATGTCGTACCACGTGAAAGACCGAAATATTAACAACAGAACCATATTGATGGGGAGTATCTTTGTTTAAGTGTCCGCATAACAACTGTGAATATGACTCACGTGAGCCGAAAGCTTAGGTCAAGGAACAGCTTAATAAAAATGGCCAAATGTTAGACAATTTTTGTCTTTAATTTCAACCGAAATTAAAGCAAATATACAGAGTTTAAAACGGCTGATGATCAAACATAATAGAAAATCATTGGCTGCCATATTTAACGATAGGTTTGAATAATAATCTGCTGCCCCAAATATATATATATATATATATATATATATATATATATATATTTATTTATTCAAAATTATAACATATGCATGTTATAACATCACTACAAAATTACACTTTTGTTTCAACAGTTTTGCTGTCTGATCAAGTGATTGCAAAATAAAGGATTTTAAGAGTTCAAAAACCAACCAAACCCCCTCAGTAGGGAAAACATTGTTACGTAATCTATGATGACCAATCAGAATACAAGTATATGGTAATTCAAAATAACTTGTATTAGTGCATTAAAGTTAAGATTAGGTTAAATTAGAAAACAATATAATAAATAAAGTTTTAAATTACTCTCCATTAACCACCATAGAGATCCTTCCCTGCCCCCCATTAGAATGTCTGATAGTCAACTTCCTGAGAGCAATTCCCTGCGTCTGCTCGGTCTCACGTTGACTGCTGACCTGAGATGGAACAAATACATTGAGTCAATTGCTTCTTCCACCGCGAGGAAAGTTGGCTCTCTGTGCCGCGCCAGGAAATTTTTCTCCCCTGAATCGATACATCAAATATACAAAACAACCATTCGCCCCTGCATGGAGTATTGCTGCCATATATGGGCTGGAGCACCTTCTGCTTACCTCAGAGTTCTTGACAAGATCCAGAGAAGGATATGTAATCTAATTGGCCCTGATCTAGTGTCTTGTTTGCAGTCACTCTCTCACAGACGCGCCGTCGCCTCTCTCTGTCTTTTCTACAAATATTTCCATGGTAACTGCTCTGATGAGCTGCTCTCTCTGGTTCCCAGACTCCATGAATTCAAGCGCCCTACGAGGCTGGCATCCCTCTCTCACCCTTACACCGTAGAAAACTTCAAATATAGCCGTCTCTTCTACTCCAATAGCTTCATACCTCGCACCTCTCGCCAGTGGAACACCCTCCCAATTACTGTTTCCCTGAAAGCTATAATCTCCAACTATTCAAATGTAATGTCAATCGACATCTCCAATTACCTTGATCTACCCACTATCCTTCTCCTCTTCCTTTCTCCTATCACTCTTATCTGCTCTCGCTCCAAAGCTTCCGCAACCCCCTGCATCCTAGTGGCTTCACGCCTTGCTTGGGGCACAATGCTTAAAAAAAAAAAAATTACACAGTTATATTTAAAATTAAAAATGAAATGTTACAAATGTCAAATTCTAAACTTAACCGATAATCAAGTCTAATATTTTTACAAAATTATTCAGAAATGAAACTAAGAGAAAAATATATTTTATTGTTCTTAGTGAAGTGCCAATTTATTAGTTCAGACGCTGATGTAAGATCACTACACATATTTGATACATGGAAGTGTGAATTCAAATAAGGAGGTGGATAGGGAAGGACAAGATAAAACACATTCATATCCTGGTAAACAAACACGTATATATAATTAAATATATGAGCACGCGAATATAAAGACGGATATTCACACATGAAAACGAAGGAAAAAATTAAAACGGAAAATAAAAATATAGAATAAAATAAGAATAAATAGAAGAATAAAAACAAAGTTATAAAAAAAATACGCAAAAGAAAATTATGTCAGACACATGTATATACAGGTAAATTCATATATAAGCAATCACTCACGATATTGAGTCACCCCCCCCACACACACACGAGGGTGACATGTGGCACAAGGCCTTTTTAACATGGGCATTCCGAGCCCGTGGGCTCGGCCAAAAATATGCCCATTTAACCCGAATAAACGGGTTCAGGGCCGTTTTACCTCCCCGTAGGAGACTCCCAAAAATCAAGCATAGTACACTTATAAAAAAACACAACCTAACAATCAATATATTACATACACAAACATATAGATAAAAAAGTGGGGATCAAATAAAGGTAAAATGTGCAAATGCATATGTACGATGCATGCATATAAGTAGTTGAAATACGCACAAAGCAAAAGAAAAAGACGCACTTTATATATATATATATATATATATATATATATATATATATATATATATACAAACACGCATAGGTATACATATACAAAAAAACCGAACAAACTCACATGTCCAAACAAAATACACACCAAAACATACAAAAAACGGCATTTATATCAATATAAAAACATACCCGTACCCAAATATACACAAATATATGCAAATATACACACACATACACACGCACATATATAAGTGTGTATGTATATATAAATATATATATAAATATATATATGTGTGTGTGTGCGTGTGTGTGTGTACAAACGCATAGATATACGAGCCAACACAAAGACACACATGCGCAAATATATGTGCCCAGATATATACACACATATATAAACAGATGTAGAACCAACCATACATACAAACATACATACATGCTTACCTAGATAACCATAACGAATGCAGGATCCATGTAAAATTAAAGCAGAAATGATCACAAGTATTGAATATCAACTTAACAATCTATGTCAGATTAAATCGCTAGCAAATATAAATATAATTAACGTCGATTATCTGGTTTCAAAAAAACAAATTATATATATATATATATATATATATATATATATAGAGAGAGAGAGAGAGAGAGAAAGAGAGAGAGAAAGAGAGAGAGAAAGAGAGATATA
The DNA here is from genome assembly GCA_903632075.3 of Acanthosepion pharaonis. NCBI lineage: Eukaryota > Metazoa > Mollusca > Cephalopoda > Sepiida > Sepiidae > Acanthosepion > Acanthosepion pharaonis. The sequence goes on along the minus strand of CAHIKZ030001968.1, from coordinate 2,329,977 downwards.
TACATAAATATAAAGAAAGAACGACTAAATAATAATAATAATAATAATAATAATAATAATGCAAACTTACAATACCATTCTATTATCATTCATAATATTATTACTCACATTCCAAGGTAAAGGGTGAAATATGTTTACAATTCACAGTAAGTTCATTCCTTTGATTTAAGAAATTAATGCTATCTTTAATTCTAATAATTTCAAATTTTACAAAGATAACACGATGCGTATAGGGAATTACAGTTTCAAGCCTTCTAATTAATTTCCATTTAAATGTTGGAGTTTTGTTTTTCTCTTTTAAACTCCAAAAGTACCTTTATTTGATCCCCGCTTTTTTTATCTATATGTTTGCGAATGTAAAATATATTGACTGTTCGTTTGTGTTCTTTTATTAGTGTATTTATACTTGAATTTTGGTGAGTCTGATTATTTGTATATAGGTACGTGTGAGTGATTGCATGTATATGATTTTACCCGTATATACATGTGTCTGAAATAAATTTATTTTGCGTATTTTTTTATATGTTTGTCTCTCTTTATTCTTCTTTTTATTTTTATTCTCATTTTATTCTTTATTTTTATTTTTCCTTTTTTATTTTGTATTTTACCTTCTTCTGTTTCCTGTGTGAATATCCATCTTTATATCTATGTGCTCATATATTTGATTATATATAGGTATTTGTGTATTAGGATGTGAAAGTGTTTGAACTGTCATTTGAATATTTCTTTCCCTATAAACCTCCATATTTGAATTCAAACTTCCATGTATCAAATATGTGTAGGGATCGTAGTTTCTTTTTACATCAGCGTCTAACTTAACTGATAAATTGGCACTTCACTAATAATTTTTTCTTCTAGTTTCATTTCTGAATAATTCTGTAATAATACTAAACTTGATGCTCGGTTAAATTTAGAATTGGTCATTTGTAATTTTTAATTTAAAATTTAACTGTGAAATTAAAACTTAATAAAATTTTAATTTCACAGTTAAATTTTAAATTAAGAATTATGTTATATTGATTTCGAAATTAATCTAACCTTAACTTTAATGCCCCAATAGATTCTACTTAGGGTATATTGTGAAGTTATTTTGAATTGCCATATACTTGTATTCTGATTGGTCATCAAAGATTACGTAACAATGTTTTCCCTACTGAGGGTGTTTGGCTGGTTTTTGAAATCTTAAAACCCTTTATTTTTCAAACAACACCCTCACTTGATAAGGCACCTGTAAACAAAATTTTAATTTTGTATTTATGTTATAGTCTGCTTATGTTATAATTTTGAAAAATAAATATTATTTGCGCTATTCGGTATTGAGCTCTCCTTTAAGAATAGTGTTTTAGGTTAATGGAATTTTATGACATCTGTACCAACCCTGTACTATTAGATAGATAGATAGATAGATAGATAGATAGATATCTCATTTATACAGGGTGAAGTTGATTTTTACCATATTTTCCTTGGTATACCGCAAAACTCCAATAAGTAGATTTGCCCGCTAGGGTACATTATTACCTTGTAAGAGAAACTTATTGACTAAACAGACTCTGGTAAGCATATCAAAATGATATTTTATGAAATGTTTCTTGTTTAGCTGAATATGATTTAAGCGAACTCCATATTTTCAATGACCGACTTGATCAAGTCAAGTCAAACCTAAAAGTTGAACTTATACTTACAATGCGTCGCTAAAGATGCTGGGAAAATTGTTGGTTCCCCGTACCGCTCCTGACTCTTCCTAATCTCCTCTGTCTTTGGCAATATCAAGCCGAAAAGATATTTTTGAACTCTGTCGAGACTACAAGGTTAAGACTGGCAGCTACTGGCCACATATGACATCAGTACTCTATGGACAGTCTTGATAGAATCCAAAAACGTCTCAGCGTCCTTGTGGTTGACGAGTTATTTTCCACCCTACAGCTCCATTGCCACAAAACATCGCAGGTCTCTCTCTCTCTCTCTCTCTCTCTCTCTCTCTCTCTCTCTCTCTCTCTCTCTCTCTGAAAGTCTTCAGACAAACAAACTGCATTCATTAGTTCTAACCTCTAAGGCTATGAATCGCCATTGTAGCAATCCACCTTATTTCCCTTCGTATTTCACTGTTGATATGTAAGTTCCACACGAAAAGCTTCTTCCCACCAACCGTTGTTTTGTGGAACCAACTTCCAAAAGATGCTTCCTGATCACTACAATTTTAACCTTTTCGAATCTAGTATGCCGCTTATTCTTTAACACTCTACTTCAAGTGGCTCACGGGTCTTGTACATGATGGACATCAATGTAGATAAAACGTAACGTAACCAGTGACTAGTAATATTTAAATTTACAAAGATTAGTTTAGCCTGGCACAAGAACGCGTTCCATTTCGGGACTGAGTTCAATGTTGACATGATATCACCCTTTTAGCGACTGTGAAGTCGATCTTTATTAGATTAAGAGCCGTCTAGTGAACTAGCTAGTGGATATATCTCAGCATATACATCTTCCCAGCGGAGTTGTTATACTCCAACCTGTCGACTGTCGCTCCGTAAAGGCTTTCTGTGTTCGCATTGCGTCGGAAGATCCACAGAAACGGACATTGAGTGAGTTAATACTAACGCAAATGTAACGGAATCAGGCGAATGGATGTAGAAAATCTTGCTTGTAACCTTGTCTCACTGGTCTAGCCTTCTAATATGCAATTGTCTACGAGGGTATTGTGACTTTTCAAATAAAAAAAGAACTGGCGATGCATTTGATAACGATCGTAAACGGGATTTAATGGCGTATGATTACAAATCATATATCCAGAATAAATATAAATAAAACATAAATTATACCAAAGTAAAATATGGGAGTCTGGGAGGATAACGTTGAGGAGTAATGGCATTGAATCTCATCAAGATAGAATGCTTTCAGAATTTGCCTGATTGTGGACACTGTACCATGATTAATAACTAGCAGTGACTCACGAGCACAATCTTTTGTTCCATTTCTGTTCTCGCTAACCTTCGCCTGTCATTCTTTTTATAGCGGAAGGAGTTTTATTTAAGCTCTTTTTGATAGGTCAGTGATTACAAAATGCTTTTATACTTGACAGTCAAATATTGCATAGAAGATTACCTATTTGACAATTAAGATAAAATAACTAATACTAATAAATATCAGTCGTGTTAGCACAAACGACGCTAATCTTTAAATTAAACTTGCCAGTTTGATATCACTGGCGATCTATAAAAAATCTCTGCTATGAAAATGATATCAAAACAACTCTGAACTTTGAATCAAGATGATTTCCGTTTTAAACCTTATTGGCTGAAATGCTTGTCAACTCCTGAACTTTTCAACTGCTAAATCATTTCTCGTTCGTTCTTGACTGACATTCTTTTTATACTACCGCCAAAGGTAATATAATTCGTGAAAATTATTAGTCTTTATTTTCATAGAAAATAACTTTTCATCCTTACCCCGAATTTTGATTGACATTCAATATTTGCCACTAAGCTTCTACACTAGCCATAATATCACACATATCATTCTTTATAAATAACTTGCTAGATTAAACATTTTACCATTGCTCAGTCAGACACTGAAGAAGTTTAAATATTTTGAATGATAACTATTTGAATGCAGTCTTATTTAAAAACTGAAACGTTTGGATTGAACAATTTTTAAAATACAGCTCCTATCTTTCTGTGGTCAAGCAACATCTACAAATCGGAACTTTAAAAGCCGCAGTCATTATTGCAGGGTATTAGTAAGGTCTTCGTTTCGGTTTAAAAGCGCGGTTTAAATCGTCATTTAACAACTTGTTAAACAGATTGGTGATTATCTAAGTGTAGCTTAGTTGTGACACAAGGCAAACAGATTGGGGCACCCAGTGCGGATCTAACTCACTATTCAATCGTAATAGATCTGGCGATGCAGGCTTGTTAACCATTACACCATGTCAAAATTCCCCTTGATAAACGGAATGTATGAAAACGCAACCCCAGTTTGAAATCAAAGAAATCTAAATTTCCCAAAATTCGATGTTTATTCTAGGATAAATTAAATATATATTATATATTTCTGAATCTGACAGTTATTTTTTATACAATCAATTAAAAAGCATAAACAAAATTAAATACATTATCCAATACTTTATATCATTATTATGGGGACCTGCATTCATGGACAAAATAGACTCGTCTTATGACTATATTATGCCTTGACTACGTGTACGACTTCTGTTGAACTCTCTGCTTTGGCAGAGAGGAACGCGGACGAAGCTTTGCCGAAGGGCAAAGTTTTGTCCGGGGAGGTAGACAGGCCCTGAATCCGTCCAGGCGTATATTTTTAACCGACCATACGGGCTCGGAGAAACCCACTTTAAACTCGGCCTTGTGCCACATACATTCCTCGTGGGGGGATCTTTAAATATTGAAGACGAGTTGACTACGGTTGACTACGTGTATGACTTCTGTCGAACTCTCTGCTTTGGCAGAGAGGAACCCGGACGAAGCTTTGCCCTTAGGCAAAGCTTCGTCCGGAGAGGTAGACAGGCTCTGAACCCGTCTCAGACAGGCCCTGAACCCGTTTCAAAGGGTATATTTTTTTGGCCGAGCCTACGGCTCGGAGAAACCCACATTAAACCCGGCCTTGTGCCACATACAGTCCTCGTGGGGGGATCTTTAAATATTGAAGACGAGTTGACTACTCTACTTAGCCGTCAGACGGACGTGCAACACTTCTGTATTCGTTCTTTTTTTACTGAATTGGTGAGTTCGAGTTTTCTATTGGACGTCTTCCGGGTCCACAACAATCATATAAATGTAGAACATATCGTTCTGGTCTCCATCCTATTAGAAAATAACAATGCAAGTCGAAAGCCTAATTGTCAATGAAGGATTTCGAAGACTTTCAAGCGCTTACCGATCTAGATATAGCAATAGACAATTGCTGTATTAAAGAGGTATAACTCGGTCTTTTGAGACTAGATTATTATTGTCGTTTCATTGCAGGCTTCACGGTAGATATTTACAAACATTTTATTGATATAGAAGAACCAAGTAGACAGAAAAAGTCAAATTCACTTGTTTTTCAGAGCTTATTAACTATCACCCCTTAGACAATGACTAAGGTCCACTGTAAAGACTTCAAGTTACCATCTTATCACAGATATCTCTAGGTAATATGAAATAGATTCCATATTATCTCTGTGGCTAACCTGAACCTACTTTCATATTACCAAACTTCCTGCGTTCACTCCAAAAAGAACTTAAGTATCAGATGCTGGGAGGGTCAAATCGTTGGTAGTGTAGGTGTTACGTATACCCACCGGTCATGCAGAAGACGAGTGTTTGATTCTCTGTAAATGATTATAAAACCAATTACAGTTACATAAAATATAGATCGTTATGTTCCACCTGCCATTATTGAATATTAGCTGACATCGATTGTTATTATGATTTTGTTTTAATTCTTGGTTATAGATTTGTGTATGAAAATGTCTTATTAGTTTTCGATTTAAAAAAAAAAATATCCTCGAGACTGCAAAACGGTTTTATTTTCTCTTGTCTCATTTAAAACAGCGTGACGTCATAGAAAATCGATTTGGAAATGTCGTCTCTCAAACGTTGGTCATCATTGTCGCCTTAAAAAAATCTATTCGCTGAATGATACTCTGAGCCGTACGGTAGAGTAACAAGCGTCACAATAATTACAGAGAAGAGTAACAACGACATTAAATGAATTTTTTAAGAACAAGAATGTTACAATGTGGATTTCAAAGTCAAGTTTCTAATCCTGAGTTTTACTATCGGCAGGGCATCAAATTATAGGTTTTATCGACATTTTACCGGTTCTCGCACGATCACCGAAGTTAAACAATATTAAGCCTGAACAGTAACTTAGATGGATAAGCGATTGGGAATACCGTGTGCTGTAAGCTGGGATTCTTATAATGAATAATGGTTCGGAATTGGAAGTCAGAGTATCGTGTTCGTATTCCTGTCGAATTCATTATATTCACTTACGCATAAAAATCCTTGGTAAAGTTATGAGATCACCTCTTCTAACCACACCAGCTATGAGTTAATTAATAGGGATTGTATAATCATAATCTCAAAAAAATATTAATATGTAACAATATTTACTGGTTTTAAATAACATACAAAAGGTTGATAAGCCGTGAAATAAATAAATCAATCAATCTTACAAATGTTTTATTTGATTCATTCCCTTATTCTGTTTAAAGTTGCAAAAACAGTTTAGTCGTAAGCATTATATATTCTGTCAATAAAAAGCTCAGGTTGGAAAACCATAATGTGAAGATCTTAAGTTCATTCAATTCGTGTTTCAGTTTAGACATCGGATAAAATATTGTGGAAAGTTATTGTTCTTAATCTTTTTTTTAATCCATTGATCGTCATATTACTTAAATTAGCTTGACATCAACTAGAGAATTTGTATCAAAAAGGAAAATAGCTTTAATACAATAATCAATTCACAGGAAAACGACCCCAATTCAGAGATTAGCAACCACACAGCTTATGTCACTGATTGAAGGTGAGTACTTTAGTCCTAAATTAATATAACTTCCAATTATATTTAAGCATGTTAGTGATTTCAAATACTTACTTAATTAATATATATAATCAATAATTAATATTTCCTATTGAGAAAAGTTACCTTGTAAATTCATCTTGAACAAATAATATTCACCAACGACGCATAAAATTATTTCAGGAAAATCAATAGTGACTGAGAGAAACAATAATTTTGATAATATTCGTACCTATTAATTCTATCATTTTATCATATTTAAAAATATTCGTACCTTTTAATTCCATCATTCTATATTTATAAATATTCGTACATTTTAATTCCATCATTTTATCATATTTAAAAATATTCGTAACTTTTAATTCCATCATTTTATCATATTTATAAACATAACTTTCACACAAGTTATTTGCTTTGATTTCATAAAATACGAAGAAAGTACTTATGTTACCATGCTAAAATGCCCGGCAATTTCAAAATCTTTAATGGTGGCTGCGTTAGATTAAAACAATGATTCTTGCAAAATATATACGACAATACAATTTCATGCACCTTAATTAAACGATAAGTTTCGAAAGCTAACAGAAATGCTTCATTCAAGACTTCAGTATGATATCATTGAGCTTGTTAAAGCAGAAAAACACGTGCTAACCTGTGGTGCCCCGTATAATGTTTAAATTACTACACTCAATTCCTTTAAGACACTATCCACTTAGAGTCTATCTATATTTCTGAGATGAGGTATTATGTACATTATTTACATTATTCGGACACATGGCACACTGGATAAAGGTTAGATCCAGTGACAAGACCCAAAGAGTGTGAGTTCAATACCCGGTTAAGACAGTGGAGAACTTTCAAAGGGAAAAATTAACAGGAGATAATTGATAGCTGACATCCATCAAACATGGCACGTGCAACTAGAACAGCCTACCCCAGTGAGCGAAATAAAAGGTTCAGTTCGACATTCCAACCACCTGAAGAAGGCCGGAGCGTACAACGGCCGATACGTTGTGATAAATATGGCGACAAAGATGAGGACAATAGTCTGAATAATGTAAATAATGTACCATCCACTTAACAAAAATTTAAGGAGATCCTGAAAAAAAAAGAACAGTATCTCCTGCACCTTCACAATTTTATAAAGGCGGAATGCAACTATAGTTTATTCACAAAATATTTTTAAACAGTTATACATCATTTTGTTTCAAAACAAAGCAGTTATAACTGATATACATTACCTTAAAAACAGTTATACATCATTTTGTTTCAAAACAAAAACATTTTTAAACAGTTATACATCGCTTTAACGTGTTTGGAGATCTGGATTATTAAACAGTGAAACCAATATTTCTGGCACTTCATTCAAGTTCCATACTTGCTCTATTCAAAACAAATTTCTTTTCTGGTATTGAAAATTTATGAAACGTTAACATTTTCTTTGTTTTTTTTTTCTTGGTAGGGAATAGTTTATTTTCTATGCAACATAGATTAGTCACAAAAATATGACAGCAGAAAAATAAACATTTTTTTTAAAACTAAATAAACAAATTCGAAAATGAAATATTCAAAAGAAAAATAAAACAATTAAAAGAACAGGTATATGACTCGATATATCTGATGAGATAATTGCGATTAATCTGACGCCATGTTCAGTGTTCATGTCAATATAGACAGATTTAGAATGCTGATTTAAAAGAGCTCGCAGGACCTTACCTATAAGAAAGCTTTCTGGTGTATTTCCATATGTTCAGCGTTAAAATTAAAATATTAAAATAACATTATTGCGAGTTGAAATAATTGTTCCTTAGACATCAGGTAAAACTTGGGATAGTTACCAGAAGTTTCCAAAAATAGGAAGACCTCCCCACTTGAAACACAAACGCAATACATTCTTCTTTGAAGACACTCGTGTCTTTGAACTAAACTGAGTAAGTAATTACAAAATAGAGGAGATTCAGCATAAAAAAACTAATAAAAATAGGAAGTAAAATAAGCGAAGGAAATTTGTACAGGTTGATGAATGAGGAAAAGGAATATAAGAAACAAACGAGAAGACGACAAAGAGCGGATAAAGAGAAGGAAGGTTTGAGAGAATTAAAGAAAATAAAGTTATTAAGATTGAAAATAAAGATGAACGGAAGGAATGAAAAGTTAAAAGAAAAACAAAGACGGAAAAAAGCACGAATGTATAAATACAGAGGAGAAATGTGGAATAAGAATGAAAAATAGGAAAAATGGCGGAAAATAAGAGTAAAGGAAAAAAGAAAGAATGAATGAATAAAAAGTCAAAAGTAGCCCAAAATGGGGTAGCATCAGGAAAAAGAAAGAACGAAGAGCTCAAAGGAAGAAAGAAAAGTTTAAATATATCAAGAAAGGAGGGAAAATGGAAATAATGGTTTAACAAAATGAGAACAAGAAAGAAAAGGAAGATAGCATGAGAAAAGGAAAGAAATATGAAAAGAACGAAAATGGAAATAAAGGTTTAAGAAAGAAATAAACATAGAAAGATTTGAAAAATGTTAAACATATGAAAAAAGAAAAAAAACAAATGAAAAATTCCACAAAATAAGACAAAGAAAGAAAGAAAAAAGTTTACATCATGAAAGAAAAGAAATATGGAATATATGAAAAAAAGGAACGAAAATGGATTAACAGTTTTAAAAAGAAACAAACATAGAAAGAAAGATCGCATGGGAAAATTTTTGAACGTAAGAAGAAAGAAAGAAAGAAAGAAAGAAAGAAAGAAAGAAAGAAAGAAAGAAAGAGTGAATACAAATAAATAGATAAAAAAGAGAAATAACGTTAAACAGAAAGAAGTAGAAAAAGAATGAAAGAACGAAAAAACTGAAAATAAAAAAAAGAGTGGAAAGGGAAATAAAAAAAAGAAATAATGAAACTTAATAGGAAGAATAAAATGTCAAGAACAAAAAATGATAAAATAATGTACGAAAGAAATTGGGTGATAATGAAACAATGAAAAAGAAAAAAGAAATAGAAACGAAAAGAATAAGGAATAAATGAGACAAAAAAAAGAAAATCAGTTGCAAAGAAATAAAACCAAAAAGCATTAAAATGAAGGGAAAAGACAGAAAAAGAGAGGTTAGATGGCTGGCTTCTGGCGCCTCCATTCGCACATAAATAGGGCTTTGGGGATCGATTGTTGAGGCCAGCCACTATTTATAAGTCTGGGAACTGTAGCAAATAGAATTTCGAGTCAGAAATAATCACCTCACAGTACAATTACGCGGAACAATCGAGTGAAGAATAATTGTTTGCAACCTATCTTGTCCCTGAATTTCTACAGCTCCCCTATTGAAAAACTTGTTCTGTCGATTGATGGCCCGTTAAGACAACGGTAAGCAACGGTAGGCAATAGCCTCTACGTCATCCTCGTCTTTCTGGGCGCGAGAAAAGAGTAAACTATTCACATTGGCTTCAAATTTCGTCCACAAAATGCCAGACAGTTTTTTCTTTACGATTAATTCTATTCTCCATCTATATTTGTTTCTCATTTACTTTACTTAAATTATTATCTGTTTCCAATTTAGCATTTCTATTTCTTTCTCTCTCTTTATATATATATATATATATATATATATATATATATACACTCGACTCTCCCATTGAATTCGACGTATGAGGGTCAAGCAGATAAGTTCTCAAGAAACCGACAGCCCAACAACAGCACATGGTGAAGGTTTCGTGCAGGACCATCCACACTTTTTGAAGGGCCGATTACAGAGACCTGGTGCACTCCGCAGGTTTTGAATTCAGAGTTGTCCTTCTCCTAAACCAGTTGCCATCCAAGGCTATAGAAACCAGTCTGCCCTGCTATTTACCCATAGCTGGATAGAGAAGAAGAAGAAGATTCACACCTTTCCCAAGGGTATTAGCACGTAAGTGAATGTAATGGATTCGACTGGAATTCGAACTCGGCTCTCCGATTCCTCAATCCAAGCCGTTATCCATTACTCCATTGTGCCTCCTTCACACACACACACACACACACACACACACACACACACACACACACATATATATATATATATATATATATATATATATATATATATATATATATAATTTATTCGTAAATTATAACAAAAAATATGTGCCTCTATCACACACACACACACACACACACACACACACACATATATATATATATATATATATATATATATATATATATACATTTATACACGTTTCATTAAATAATAGAGACAAGTGTTGTCTATTTATTTTATGTAAAATTTTTTCGTATCTTCTGATAAGTTTGATAACATTATCATTAACCGAAAAAAGAAATTCACAATATTTATCCATTATTTTTTTAATATAATCTAAGCTTTCGGCTTACTCAAGCCATTATCAAAGATATAATTACAAACATATCAAACAATATACGGACACGACAGTGATGATAGTCTGTCATTGTTTAGTTTACATAGTGGATCACTAAGCATACATATATATATATATATATTCCTCAATCCAAGCCGTTATCCATTACTCCACTGTGCCTCCTTCACACACACACACACACACACACACATATATATATATATATATATATATATATATATATATATATATATATATATATATATATAATTTATTCGTAAATTATAACAAAAAAATGTGCCTCTATCACACACACACACACACATATATATATATATATATATATATATATATATATATATATATATATATATATATATATATATATATATACATATATATATATATATATATATATATATATATATATATATATATATATATATATATATATATTGTGTGAAATCACAGAGTGATGTTTTGTTACAAATGTACTAAACGAAATATACCCATCATGACACCCAGTGCGATAAGTCTATACCAGGCAGACAAATGTGAGCGAGTGGTCTTGATTAAAAATGATAAAAAGAGTGAAATTTCAATAAAAGCAACACATGAGCTTTGCAGGAGTGTGTCCAATTCTAAATATATTTCAGCCTGCTCACAATTTCCCCGCTTGGGTGGGTTCTCATTTACTATAAAGTTGAGTTAGCTGCTTCATCCTTCGAACTTATAAACCGGCCCTCTCGAAACCTTCTTATCATGCACTCTCTATTACTTCCGTTCATTAATAAAGATGCACTACGCGTCGGCCTAGAGGCGATATTGACTCATAATAATAGTTAGAAAAATGACAAATAAATCTCTGGGCCTGAATGGGATATTTACTGTCGCCTATGTTAAGACAAAACATGTACATGTTAACATATCTAATCAATAAGGATGAAAAGCCATGCAAGTCATGCTTTATGTAACATCACAGAATTGTCATCATTGAGAGCAGCACGCCTGGATACTGACGCTGGTGTGTTGTTATTATTATTATTATTTTCCTTTCTGTTTCATTCATCTCTTACCCGAGATTCTTTTTTACAATGATACCCCCCCACGCGCCGTACAAGGCCCGAGGATCATTCGAGGTAAATGGTTTTGTGTCCATTAAAAGTAAATAAAAATTAATTATAGAGTTAAAAACATTAATAAAATAATTATACCAATTGTAATTGTCATGAATTCACTTTTCTCCTCTGTACACACAAATATATGGCATTCTCACTATCGGGCAAGTAGTTCACACTGACAGGTCGTTAACACGTGCGTCAATGAAAATGTCTTCTCTGTAAATATTAAAAGAATCGAGGTAAGAAAATTGTAGACATTTATACTTTCTTACTAAATTATCTAGACACTCATTACGCACACCCATAAAAAAAATTACGAGGAACACTCTATACACATTACTTATCATTATCTTATCATTCTTTTTGATTCCCATCCATATTTGATTTACATTTGACCCTAAACTCACAATTTCTTTAGTCTATCGTGTTTCCAACACTACATAATAACCAGATAATAAATAATACTCGTTTTGTTTTTTCCATGTTTCACTGTTTCTCATCTTTACGAACATCTCTCTCTCTTTCTCTCTCTCTCTCTCTCTCTCTCTCTATATATATATATATATATATATATATATATATATTATGGGGTTACAGAGTAAGAGGCAGAGTTTATACGGATATGTGGGGAAAATAGCGGTTAACTCCAAGCCTTGAACAGGTTAAAAATATAGTAATCGGGGAAGCATCCCTTCTGTGAGTCGGTTTCATAAAGCAACCGTCCGTGGACTCGGGTGGAAATTACATCTCACCAATGGAATAGGACCTAAATCGGGGTACAATGTACTTGGCATGGCGGGATTTAACCGTGGAGATTACAACTGTTGAAACTAAGGAAGGCAATTCATTCTGAACACTTTACATGGAATTCTGTCCATAGCGACAGAGCAGCGATAGGCTTGCGACGTTTCATCTGTGGGAACAGTGTTGTACGGTGGAGAATAATTTGTTATTTACAAGGACTCAGGGACGTTTTTGCTTGTAGATAAGGTAGTAAATAATAAATATATGCATTCTATTTACACAAATTCTAATGTTAAATGATAATGAACATGTAAAGTTGTCATATATTCTTTAAATTGTCAATAATCTCCGTAGTAGATGAGCAGATTCACAGTGCAATTTTTTAATCTCTGTTAAAATGTGATGATCAGCGATGTTAATGTTAATGTTCTTGTCTATAATTTAATCATAACCAGCATTATAATTAGTATAAATAAAGGTAGTTTTAATGTGGCAGGTTAATTTTCATTTTCAATTTCAAAATTCTTATATTTCCTTTTTTCGTCATATTCTCTAAATGATGAATGTTTTAGCTCATTGCGTCGCTTTATTTATGATTAGTCATTTTTATTTACGATCTGTAACAGAAACTATTATTATTATTATTATTATTATTATTATTAGCGTCTGCAAATGACGCGATGCCTGTAAAAGCCTTTTTGTTCCTTTTGTCTGGTGCTTTTGGATAAAGTGTTGTTTGAAGTGCTCTTTCATGTTTTCTATTCCTGTTGCATTTTTTAATTTTTTTTTATTTTAATTTTTTGTTTTCATTTTGTTACTCTTTTTTTTCTCTTTATTTTATATTCCTTTTCATTTCGTTTTTCTATTTTTATTTATATTATTACTTTATTCATCTTTTCCCTTTTCTTTTAATTTTTCAGTTTTTTTTCCTTTTTTCTTGGAAACAATTTTTTCTAATAATGTTCCTCCATACCCTAATTTTCTGTGTATTATTATTATTTTTTTCTGTTTTTCTTTTATATTTGTCGATCTGTTTTCTAGCGAATCTTTTTTTTCTTTTAACGCTTCTTACCATTATTTTATTATTTTCTACTGCTCTATAAAATTTGCTATTTTATTACTTACTAAATGACTGTACGATATTACGTATAATATCAGATTTTGTCATTTTAGGCAATCCATATTTCAGGCAATGGTCATAAAATTTAAGCAAGTTCTCATTCCATATGGATAAAAAAAAAAACCTGACTTAATACCCGTTTCCCATTTAATTTGAGCTGAAATGTAACAGGTAACAAGCCCCTACAGTATATCTTGTATCTTACTCAAAACAACGCCGCATTTTATATAAATACATAATTATTATCTGTATCTTTCCTTTTCTTTCCTCTTCATTTCTCACGTGGTCAATCAACGATTTCTTCCAGTTTTGTTCCCTCTGTTTATTTTACCACTCGGTTCATTCTCTGTTGAAAAATAGTTGACAGGGCAAACTATATCATGAATTTGAAAAAAAGATTTACAGATTCAAACAACTGATGAGCCAACATATCAAAGAATATTCAACTCAAAGATATTTCGCAAGATTATAAACAGACACATACACACACACACACACACACACACACACATATATATATATATGTGTGTGTGTGTGTGTGTGCGTATGTTTGCGTTTGCGTTTGCGTGCGTGTATAATTGCAGTTTTTCTAGATGTTTCGCTTATTTTACGTGAACATTATGACAACAAGACCAAAAAATAAGTTGTTACTGTTGCAAACCTGCTACGTACAAAGGCTCTATTCAATTTAATAAATATAACATTTAATTGAAAGTAAACTTATATCTATGAATAAATAAATGAAATTTTTTCATGCGTTATCACCATATTTATATTTTACTTTAACATATTGATTTCTTCAAGGGTATATATATATATATATATATATATATATATATATATATATATATATATATAATTCACTGTTGAAAAAATTTTATATTGGTAGTACTAATAATTCTTTAAGAAAAGGTGGTATCTAAATATTTTGGGGATTCAAAAGAAGCTATTAAAACTCCTAATGTAAAACAAGTAATTTAAAAAATAAACGCTAGAACATGTAGATCTTTAAATGAATCCTTTTACTATTCCTACATGAAAATTAGAAATTATTAGATTTTATGATAAAATATGCTTATTAAACCAAAGAAGTGAATTAACTTTAAATTGTAAGCATAACATAACTTTTACTTTACAATATGTTTAAACTTTGAATTTGATATTTTTTCTTATAGTAATGAACTGTTGTACACCTTATATGGCTTACTATTCTATTTATAAGATTTATTTTGATTTAATATTGCTGTGTATTGATATTTGGTTAGTATTATTAACGTCTTATATGGATGTACAGGTGTTTAGTTATTATTATTAACATACTATATTGATTAGTTAGTATTGTTAACATCTTATACGGATGCTCTTTATTTAACGGTTGCATATTAATTTGGCAAAGTAGTTCTGTATTTTTGATCTGTTATTTTTTTCAAACGGTTAAGTTATTTACCATTTTCTTAAAGGGACCTTTTATTTATCACCTCCAAAATTTTATGTAAAATGATGAACGAGCATATAACTGGTTAGAATTGTGTTAAATTACCTCCCTACTACCTTTAGCTTTTACTTATTTGAAAAGTTGAATGTCTTACGATATAATGTAACAACTTATATCTGTCCATAAGCAAAATGTCTAGGTGTTATATGCAGACAGCTTCGTGTCATAACCTATATTCATTTTTTTTCCGGGGAGTTTGAATTTATCTTAGGTTAACATTTGATTGGTTAATCACGGCAAAGCGCACAAGCCTATTTTTTGTTTAAAGTATTGAACAGTGGTTTGACATCGCCCAAGGAGATACATTTGTAGTGATGAAACATGATTGTAATTGTGTAGGGATTTTTAACATGTTTTTGTTTTAATATCCTAAATAAAATAAAATTTAACTCTACTTTTGTATTGAGCCCTCCTGTAAATGAAATGTTAGGTACAGTGAAATTATACTCCATGTCTTCTTATTTTACCCTCTCCCCTCTCTCTCTCTCTCTCTCTCTCTCTCTCTCTCTATATATATATATATATATATATATATATATATATATATATATATATATATATATTTTTTTATTAGAATGCCTTTTCAGCATAAGTAAATGTTATTTTACTGTATATAGACACCAATATTTATTGGTAAGGAGAGAAAAAAGATGCGAATCAATTCTGTTGGATATGGACCGAAATTTGAAATTACAATTTCAAAAATGATTTTTCGTTTTTTAAATGCATTTAAATCTTATATATCGCATTGTTTTGAATGTATATACACATCACACACACACACACATAGATAGATAGATAGATAGATAGATAGATAGATAGATAGATAGATAGATAGATAGATAGATAGATAAGAATTGGGGAATGGGAAGAGATAGATAGATAGATAGATAGATAGATAGATAGATAGATAGATAGATAGATAATAAGAAGGGGAATGGAAAGAGATAGATAGATAGATAGATAGATAGATAGATAGATAGATAGATAGATAGATAGATAGATAGATAGATAGATAAGAATTGGGGAATGGAAATAGATAGATAGATAGATAGATAGATAGATAGATAGATAGATAGATAAAATGTTGGGCTACTTTCATTTTCCGAGTACACTCGTCTGCTAGGGCGGCTCAACAATGAATGATGTAAGCACCTCCAACAACTACGCTAAGTGGACCTTAATTAAAATTCTGGGGAGACCGCATAATCTGTCATGATTAGCAGTTTGAACAACAGCAGTGCGCTCAACCCCTTGGTGACTATGATATGTGATTTCGTGTTAGCACAACTAAAGGCAGACTCAAAACATTTCCGTCTACACCATTTCACTTGCAGTCCTTGGATCAACCCGTGGAATAGTCCTCAGTTACTTTCTAAATGTACCGCTCCCTGGGATTGATTCTCCAGACAGCAAAGTACAAATTGGAACTTATCTTCCTGCCGCATGTTTCCTGGTCGGAAAGCGAACCTTCTAAACACAGGCATATATATATATATATATATATATATATATATATATATATATATATATGTGTGTGTGTGTGTGTGTGTGTGTGTATAATTTCAGGTAGACACACTATGAATGATAAAAACATAAGGAAAACTTATCTAAGCCGACGCCTTCGTACTCTGTAGGATTTTAACAAGACAAATGCAAGCAGATTTATTCTGTAACAAGTATTTATATACAAGACCAAAAATGTTATTGGGCTTACAAAATTCTTGAATTAGGAGCACTCATAAATATTCATCATGTTAGCTGAAATATCAGGGAAGTTATGGGCAACGCGTACTGATACAAACCAATGTCTAATAAACGAAAATGAATAAGGGATATTTTCGGTTTTTCTTCTATTTCTTTGAAAGAATTTGTGCTTATTGGTATTTAAATTAATTTAGTTTAGGATTAATTTATCTGTTATCTATTTTGAATAACACGGGATAATGGGTAAAACCGTTAGCTTGTAATCTTTTAACATTTTTGTGCTCATGTATCTTGTCGAAAGAAAGCAGTAGCTCATTCAACACGAGGGATATTGGAAAAATGCAGTTCCCTCATATATATATATATATATATATATATATATATATATATATATATATATAGTTGCGTATCAAAGTATCGCTGATAATTTGCGCTTTCCAATAAGTACCGCGTATATATATAATATGTAAATAATATATATAAATATATATTATATATAAAATAATCATGCATAGAATCAATTGATATATATATATATATATATATATATATGCATACATACATTTATATATATATATATATATATATATATATATATATATGCATATACACATTTATATATATATATATATATATATATATATATATATATATATGCATACATTTACATATATATATATATATATATATATATATATATATATACATTTATATATATATATATATATATATATATATATATATATATATATATATATATATGCATATATATATATATATATATATATATATATATATATACATATTTATATATATATATATATATATATATATATATATATATATATATATATATATATATATATGCACATGCTTATAATACAGTGCAGAGTGTATTGAAACACATTCCTTTTTTTAATGCGCGTTTGTGTGTGTGTGTGTGTGTGTGTGTAAAATTACAAGGGTCACTCCGACAAAGTACTTACTTGATGATAACCCTAGATTGAAGAAAGGTTTCGGGCTACGGCATTTTTACTACTGACCGAGACGACACTGACATTATCTGTGGGGCCACCAGGCTTTGTTGGTTCTCCATTACACCGTGGAAGTCCCAGGTCGAAATCAATGTAGTTGTTGCCCCAGTTTTGAACCCCATCTCTTTCCATATCAACCGAATATCAGTCAGATGCATCGAAGCTGAAATGGAAATGACATCTGACATCTGATTACAACAGGATATGCCTTCGTCATAAAGTCAATATTTCTGTCTCACCAATGCCCAGAAATAAAAAGAAAAAAAAGAAAAAGAAGAAACAGTCCGTCCATCTCTAAGTTTATATCGCGGAGAAACTAATGACAAACGGAGAATTATAACCGAACGAATAATTTGTATGAGTAAAATATATGGATAAGATATATAGCCAGCGGATAATATATGTATATATCAGTACAAGTACGTGGGCACCTCGAGGCGGTGTAATGGTTAGCAAACTTGTCTCGCTTGAGCACCATTATATAACAGAGTAGTGAGTTCGATCCACACTGGGTCCCCATACTTTCGGCCTTGTGCTAAATCTAAGCTAGGATTTAGAAAAATCACTGGGCACCTCGACGTTGTGTAATGGTTAGAAAGCTTGTCTTGCTAGGTGAATTACGACTAAGTAGTGATTTCGATTCTCACTGGGTACCCCCCTACTTTCGGCCTTGTGCTACATCTAAGCTACGCTTGATAAAATCACTGGGCACCTCAACTTGGTGTAATGGTTAGAAAGTTTGTCTTGCTAAACCAATTACGACTGAGTTCGGTCCTCACTGGGTGTCCCCTACTTTCGGTCTTGTGCTACATCTAAGTTACGCTTGAAAAAATCTCTGGGCACCTTGACGTGGTGTAATTGTTAGAAAACGTGTTTTGATAGCTCAGTTACGACTGAATAGTGAGTTCGATCCTCACTAGGTACCCCATACTTTTGGCTTGTGCTACATATAACCTGTGCATAATACCAGTACTATCCAGCTGTACCTAATGTTTCAAATATTATAATGTCGAAAATATATATTGAGAATCTAGTATTTCGGTAACGTTATAATTTGACTGTAAAATCTTTTAAAACTGTTAACGACGCAAATGAAGTTGAATAGAATGATACAATAACTGACCTTACAGTTCAAAACTGGTATAAGGCTTTTAAGTTTGGTGATTTGTTTCTTGAAATAATACTCAGAATTACATGATCATCATTTGTTAATTATAATATAACTCATATTTAAAGAAAAGGAGAGAAAGGGGTTCATCGGAAGAAAGCATATAAAGCTCTCAAATATTCTTCAAGAATAGACAACGAGGAGAGATATTGAGTGGTAGAATTTATGAAAATGTCAGACTGTATGAACTTTCAAGATGGAATAAGATATTTTCTTTCAAGAGCCGGATACATTGATGTTCCACTGCAGAAGCCTGGAGAAATAATACAATGAAAACGATTGCCTCATTATTTCATTAGTTAATAACAAGGCTGCATTTTGTCATCCTTGTCTCAACGCATATCAGTATCTATCGATCGATCTACAAAAACAAAAAAAAATGCTATAGATATAGTTAGAGACGAATTCAGATGTCAGGTTCTGGTACACCAGATTATTCGAGGTGCAGCAATATAAACAGTTCTATCCTCTACACAAATTTCTATCTTCTTCTTCTTCTTCTTCTTCTTCTTCTATGTGCCGTGTCACTTCAGGGTGATAGCGATCATGACTCTCCACAATTTCCTGTCCTTTGTAGCTCTTAATCATTTTGTCTTTTTGTTATCTGTCTTAAACTCTGTTCTGGCACCCATTTACTCAAGCTCGTTAGGTAGAGTACGTGTTGTTTTCTTCGGTCCAGTTGGCCTTTACTCTGTAATATGACTATCAAATTTTCAAAGCCCACTTTCCTCATCATGTGCCCTAGATATGTCAGTTGTCTCTTTCTGATGGTAAGTATGTGTCGTTTTTATTTCCATTTAATCTAAAACTTCGATGTTGCTCAAATGCTCGGTCCATATTATTCCCAGCATCTTTCTGTAGAACCATATTTCTGTTGCTTCAAGTATCTACATCTGTGTGGAGACTGTCCAGCATCCACTGTCATATAGGTGGACTTATATTACGTCACTATTCAGTACTCTTTTCATTGTTTCTAACGAAATTTTCATGTATCTTAATACTTTGCTTAGTTTTTGGAAGGCATATTTGGCTATCCCAGTGCAGCTTCGGATTTCAGTGTCGCACTTTCCATCTTCCGTTAAAACACTTCGAAGATATTTGTACATGTTTGATTTTGGCATCTTTAAGTTTCAGTGTGCACGTCGATTGTTCCTTTAGTTAACAACCATGCATTCTGTCTTCTTATAATTAATGTTTAGTCCATTCTTCTCGCCTTCCTCATTAGTTTCTGTAGGAGTTTTTGCAGTTTCCTTTCTGTGTCATCTATCGACACTGTATCATTTCCATATCCTCTACTGTTAAGAATGTGCCCACAAATAATAGATTCTGGTAGGACTAATTCTCTTAGAATCGCCTCACTGTATAGGTTGAATAAGTCTAGTGAGAAGACACATCATTGTCTTACACCCCTCTCTATTTTTGTATATTTACTGAATATATTTTCTATCAGAATGCACACACACATATATATATATATATATATATATATATATATATGTGTGTGTGTGTGTGTGTGTGTGTGTGTGTGTGTGTGTTTATATTATACACACACATATATAATATAAATTTCACTAACTACAACGTATTTCCTGTTATTTTGGCAAAAAAGCACATAAGTATAAGAAAATGTCTCATACAATATCATCATATTTTGTTTTCATCAATTTAAACCATCACCTGCCTTAATTACTACTTTACAAATTCTTGGCATTCTTTCCAACAATTTTGAAAATAAAAAGTAAATGGTAGTCCTTCCTAAGCATTCTTTAAGCACGGAAAAACTCACTGTCACTCTTTGCGTATTCTTTTCGAATTCTCCTATCCATTTTATACCATACTGATTCAATGGGAATGGGGTCCTGTAATTGAGGCGAGCAAGTCATAATTCCCCAAATTTAGTCCTTTTTTTTTTGGTGGGTAGGAGTAATCAGTGTTATATTGATATGATTTCGATGAGTGTTTTGGATCGTTAAGTTTTTTTTTCCAAATATGCGTAAACCAGATCCCATAGCATGCCGTTGCAAAATTGAATGATATTGTTCTTTTTTCATAATTCCCTCGTCCTGAATCAAATCTCTAGTCCCTCTCCATAAAACAAGCCATATCATTACGTACCCAGCACTAAGTTTAATTGTTCGAATTACGCATTCATCATCCAGTCTTTTTCCAGACTTCTCAGATACACATATCGTTTGCTGCCAAATAGTTTCAATTTGCACTTCTTGTCCGCAATGCATTTTGCCACTCATTCCACGTTCAGTTTTCGTGTTTTTTTGGGACATAACTGTCTTTCGTGCTCGTTCATCATCCGTAACAGATGTTCCTTGATGGCTATGCACCAACTGAGCACCGCTGATCTAAGACGATTTTTCACATTTAAAAGCGACACTGGTTGTTATCGAAAGAAATTAAGTTCACCTGTCAGCTCTGGAGCAGTTTTCCTTCTATTTCTTTTGTTCTCAGTAATCAAGTGCTTATCTTTAGCAGGGGTTGTCACTTTTGGTGGTCCAGCTCTATTTCTGTCAACACTTGCACCTGTTTCTAACTGCCTTTTGTAATGAATATTGCACACCATGTGTAGAAATCTTCTACTTCTAGCCAATTTTTCTTTGAGAGTGGCTTTCTTTGAATATATTTTCAGTTTAGGCCCTCACATCAATGTTTAACTGCATTGATTTTGTCATTTTGGGCAAATTACATCTAAATTAAAAGAAAATAAATGAAAAAGACTGCGAAAATACTCTCGAAAAAGCATATTTTCTTTAAACGGCCGCAGCTAAATACGTTTTGTTTACAACATTAGTCAGTGCTGACTTAACATTTAGAACTTGTATTAACTTTTAACTTAGTTGTCAAGTTTACCGAGAGTTTAATGGGGTGGGGGAACAAAATATGTTTCTCAAACAAAATATTCATAATTTACCAAAATGTATTGTTCACAGACAAAACTCTTTGGTAGTAACAGGAGCCTGGAGAAAGATTGAAAAATAAAATGGGAGCTGTCTACAAGGACTTTACTTTGAACAGACTTCCAGACCGGCTAGAGGATGTAACCCTTCTAATATGAAGACGAATGTAGTTCATGCATGATGGGGTTCCAACGTATTCTGTTCACATTGTTTGCCATGGCTGATATCTACCATGAAAAATAGATAGGTAGGAGAGCACTGCTTACATGGTAGGCACGTTCCGTCTACCTCAAACCTATAGATTTTTATATGTGGGCCTACCTATAACAATTGGTTTATGCAGAGACGCTTCATCGCCGTGTCAGTGAGAGTATTTAAAAGGGACTGACAGTCAATTATTCGACGGTTGCTTGCGTGTGTAGAAGCAAGTGGAAGACATTTTGAACATTTGTTATGAGTTACTCTGTTGAGATACACGATGGCCTTTTGAACATACATTTATACGTTTATACAAACATTTTACTTTGTTTTGCTGTCGAGAATCCGTCCCCAAAATATGTAAAAGTATTTTTGGATTGTATATTTAACAGCGTATAACGTAAACAATTAAAATTAATGACTCGAAAACTAAGGATTTGCAAACATACATTTGTGTGGACTTTTGTCCTCTTTGGCGTGAGGAACCCGCCCCAAAAGTTATTAAAAGTATTTTTCATACTCTGTCTGTCTGTCTGTCTGTCTGTCTGTCTGTCTCTCTCTCTCTCTCTCTCTCTCTCTCTCTCCCCTTGTAAGAATTTTGATTGACAGATTTGATCATTTTTAGATTTACACAATTTTAAAGAAAATTAGAGGAAATGATTGAATGAATTGATTGAGATAGTGTTGTGGATTCCGGGTTGAAATCCGGTACCAATAAATAACAAACGCCAAGAATGAATATAGGAAAATAATGTATTAACGTAATAATACAGACTGGTAAAGCAGGTTAGTAGTTCCAGGAATACGGGTTAGTAGCAAAATATATATACAGTCTTTGGTATTGAAGTATCGCTGTATGACTTCTTACCGAGTCTACGTGCTCGCTCACTGTGACTCCTACAACGTTGTTACCTCACCCTCACTCAACCTACAACCTTTTACTCTGTCACTCTAGACTCTCTCACTCTTGTCTCACTCTTGCAGTAGTATATATATATACTGGGTGAGTTCATTTGTATAAAAAGGGGTGGACCCCTCAACAGATAGATAGATAGATAGATAGATAGATAGATAGATAGATAGAATCCAGATTATTTGTAATATATTACCGGCTAAAAAAGTGCCGTTTTAAGTAATGTTGTTTAATTTGTAGCCAGACAGTTTGTTTTGATTTAGTTTAGCATCTTGGCTGTTGGCTTTGCTGTTGGCATTCGACCTGTTCATTCCCAAAAATTGGTTGCCAATTCATCTTGTCATGGTAAGAAAACATCCAGCTAAATGGACTTAATCTTCCTTACAAAATGATTATTCTCTAACAAGATGGCTCCAGGTATATATTACCACTTCTCTAACTGGTTTAGTAGAAAATGTGCAGACCCGCTGTTTGCATTTTCTTCAATCAAAGCACAACGTCTTTTAAAGATGTTTTTATGATAGGTCAATCATGTTTTAATTGTCAACGCGGCCTCTCCGCATAACTGCTTTCCTTGAACAGATCAGGGATATGTTGTTGTGCCAATATTATTTTGGGAAAAATCTGGTCGTATTGAAAATAAGCCCACAAATCGTGTGCTTTTCACACGGTCCAATATGGTCAAAGATATCATTTCATAAGTTGATAGATATATAAGAATGTCTTACGGAATTCATTTCCGGATTATACGAACTCCAAACTTCACTCCATGCCGTTCTCGTCTAACATGATAATGTATCACTCCACATTATTCTTGTTTTTTTTTATAAGAAGCTTCGATTTCCAATAAAAAATATTTTTTTTACTGAATTATTAAGTTAACTTCGTCAAAATCCAGAGACGGATATGCAATGTTCTTTACCCTGATCTGGCATTTCGTTTACAGTCGCTCTCTCATGGACGTGCCTTCGCCTACCTTTGTCTTTTCTTCAAATACTTTCACAGTAACTGCTCAGACAATCTACTTTCTCTGGTTCCCAAACTGCATGAATTTAAACGTGCTACTAGGTTGGCATCTCAGTCCCACCCTTTCACTGTCGAAAAAGTAGTAGCCGTCTCTTCTACTCCAAAAGCTTCATGTCGCGTACTGCCCGTC
This sequence comes from Acanthosepion pharaonis, assembly GCA_903632075.3. Classification (NCBI taxonomy): domain Eukaryota; kingdom Metazoa; phylum Mollusca; class Cephalopoda; order Sepiida; family Sepiidae; genus Acanthosepion; species Acanthosepion pharaonis. Next base: position 2,305,537 of record CAHIKZ030001968.1, on the reverse strand, counting down.
TGTGGAACTCCCTTCCTCTTACTTGCTTCCCTGATAGCTATAATCTTCAAATATTCAAATGCAATGTCAATCGACCACTAAGCTACCTTGATTTATTCCTCGTCCTTCTCTTCATCCTCTCCTCTTTCATGCCTCTTTACTCTTGCTCCCACTCTTTGTAATCCCTTGCGTGCTAATGGCGCTCCCGCCTTGCTTGGGGTGAAAAATAAAACAATTCTGCTTATTGTAGTTAGATAGTATTGGCATGACTTAGGTTTCTAATGTTTCTTATTACAATGTTATTGTTCGTACATATATATGACTAACACTTCTGTTCTTCGAATGTTTTCTATCGATAACCTAAGCAGGGTGTATAAAAGGCAGAAATTATTACACCATTTTATGGATCGACCTTTTTACTATAAATTTACTTACCGGGCGATAAAATTTATTTTAATAAATATGACTGTGTTAGAAAGCACTCAGAGCACAATATAACACACATATATGAGATATGATAAAATATTATCGGGTTATTGCTATGGTAACGAATCTAAAGTGCACAGAGTGAAGCTATTTGGCACAGAATGTCCCTGAACTCTGTCGCGTATACACACTAATTTAAGATGTTCTCGCTCATTTCCCAGTGCTTGCAAGGAAAATGTGTAGAGTGTGGCTGTCTCACTACACCGCAGAAGTTCCATCAGTGACTATGGTTGTGCAGAAGTTTTCGGCCAAGCGCTGCATTACCTAGATTCGACAACCACTATATTCACCAGAGCACATCCTTTTTAACTTTTTCGTGTTAAAATGCCAAATCCCGAAGGAACAATATTACAACACTCCGTAGAAATCCAAGAGAATGCGATGAGGCAGTTGCTTGCTATCCCAGAAAAAAGTTCCATGAATGCTTCCATCAATTTAAACGTCGCTGGATAAAGCGTGTGGTTTCAGAAGGCGACTATTTTGAAGGAGATTAAATACTGAATTGATATGTATTGTATGTTTTTTTTCTTTTATATCATAAGTCCTGATACATTTGATCAGACTTCGTACACTCACGTACAGACGCACTCATGAACGCTAATTCATACAAAAGTAAACACTGGTACAGAAAAGATTTTTCTCGAGTCACTACAAACTACAAATTATAAAGCAAGCAAGCAATACTGATAACGAAAATGTTTGTTTTATTTTTAAACTTCTTATTATTACTTTCACGAACACTTTCTCTATTTAAAGATTCCTTTTAAATTGAATTGCTTCAATAACCCTTTAATGCTTATCGTAAAGTACGCTATTGATTATAAATATGAAAGGAAATACCCATTATTAATTATAGGTCTATTAGAAGTGCGATATTAATGACAGACCTCTATCTATAACCCGTTAATTTCCACCGTTTCCTTGTGGGGCAGTGGTCATTAATGTTTTAATAGCAATGGAAACTGACCGATTCTCTGTTTTTTGCATGCTGTAAAGAGACAGTAGAGATTATTGGGAAGCATAATGAGGAAGGAGGGCTTAAGAAATTTGATGCACACAGGACAGATTGAATCTAAAAGAGGCAAAGGAAAACAACGCACAAATTACCTGGCGAGCTTGAAGTAATGGAAGGCGGATCAGTATATAGAAGATATGGCAATGAGTAAAAAAACTACAATTGCCAGGAAATTGTGGAGAGCCATGATCGTCAATGTCCTGAAGAGACACGGCACATAAACGAAAATGTAGTAATGACGATACTATACTCCTCCTCCTCCTCTTACTACTACTACTACTACTAATAATAATAATAATTAGCATTTGTAACAGTATTTACATTAGTCGGACTATTGTCCTTATCTTTGTTGCCATATTTGTCACAACGTTTCGGCCGTTGTACGCTCCGGCTTTCTTCAGCTGGTTGGAATTTCGAACTGAACCCTTTATTTCGATCACTGGGGTAGACTGTTCTAGTTCCACGTACAATATATGATGGATGTCAGTTATCAGTTATCTCCTGCTAATTTTTCCTCTGAAAGTTCTCCACTGCCTTAACCGGGTATTGAACTCACAGTCTGTCACTGGATCTAAACAACGCCTTTATCCACTGTGCCATGTATTCTTGAGGACATATGGCACAGAAATATAGACAGACTCTAGCATTTGTAAATAATCATATTTATATTTAAGAGCAGAGGCCACTGAAGGCGTCATGCGAGTATAAATACCGCATTTTAATTGACAAAAAAAAGAGACTACAATTGACAGGAAATTGTGGAGAGCCATGATCGTCAATGTCCTGAAGAGACACGGCACGTAAACGAAAATGTAGTAATTACGATACTATACTCCTCCTCCTCCTTATCTTACTACTACTACTACTACTACTAGTAATAGTAATAATGATAATAATAATAATAATAATAATTAGCATTTGTAAATAATCATAAAAAAAAGAATCAAATTGTTATTTCTAAAAGATATCGAACCATGAACCTTTCCCTTTCAGTCTTTTAACCACTGAGATTCATCACCGGAGCGACAGACAATTTTAACGCTAATAAGCATGTAGATTTCGGTTGCGTAGGATGGAGATCTGGAATGGAAATCGGCGGCTTTAGCATGAGCTGCAAGACAGGGAGAGATGGTAACCCCGTATTCCGTACGATGAACCACTGACCAATGTCTCCATTTCTGGTAATAAGGTGAAGCGGTCTTGTTTGCGACGAGGTCAGCTTGAGGCCAGCGGTCTAAAAGCAGAATTCCCGCTGCCCCGTTGGAAGCTTGCGCGGCCGCCGACAATCGTTTAATAAATATTCATTGCATTTTAAAATTGACTCTTGAACTCTGCTCTTTTGGCCGGCGAAGATTCGCAAGGTGAAGCATTTGACTTGGGTCAATGCTGTACAGCTCGCTTGGCGATTTGATTTTAATGGACGTGGCTTCAGTATTTCGCCTTTCTAGTGAGTCGTTTTCATCTTCTTTCATCGACTCCTCTCATTCTAATTCCCTCATTCTCTCTCTCTCTCCCTAAAGTTTTCCATCTATAGTAAGATCTGTCGATTTATTTATATTTCTATGTTTGTTATGTTAGAGCCTCATTCACTCCTCTCTCTCTCTCTCTCATATTCATACATATATATATATATATATATATATATATATATATATATATATATATATATATATATATATATATATATATATATATATATATATATAATAATATATATATATGTATGTATATATATATATATATATATATGCATATACATACATATATATATATTGTTTTATATATATATATATATATATATATATATATATATATACATATATATATATATTATTTTATATATATATATATATATATATATATATATATATATATATATATATATATATATGAAACCACTGAATACGAAAAGAAAAAATAAATACTAGTTAAAAACAATGTTACGTATTTAAATCAAATTCTTTTTACTAAATACTTCAACAACCTCTTTATGTAAGTACCAGCAACGATGCGCTACAAAGATACAATAAAATCAGAATACGTAATAAATAAAATGTCCCAAATTCAATAAAAACAATGTTTCATCGTCAAAATCTTTGTTATTATAAAGGCGAAATGTTAAAGGATATTTATGTAATACTTTTTTAATTCTTTTTAGAAACTTCGAAATTTTCCTTAAAAATCTTGTTTCTCTGTTGTTAAATCCGTGCCAAAAAATTAGTATGTGGAAATTTAATGTATTTTCGCAGTACAAATTTGGAAATTGTTGCAAAATCAGATTTTAGTGAAACTTACAGGACTTATTCACAAATAAATCACAGTGTTTTTTAAATATTTCTTTTTTAGAGAATCTTTTCAAAAAATTTTTTTTCAAATTTGTTAACCCCCACTTGTTTAATTTTCTAAAATGTAAATAAATTCTTTTTTGTAATGCTTAGTGTTCATATTAGTTATAAGAACAAATCCTCGGAGAATTTAAATCAAAGCTTTTTTAGTCAAACAGGACCCAGTGTTACAGAAAATTTTAAAATAATATTTAATTAGAAAAGCTTCTAATTGTTGTCATATATAAAATATATTATCAACACTATGTTCTTAAGGAAAAAAAATAATTCCAATGAATAATGAATTTTTGCCAAAATTGTCTTCATTTATTTTAAATTTTAATAAGAATAATTTACAAAATATTAATTTTTAAAAATTTCTGTATTACGTTGTAGCAATCAAATGATATCGTTATTAAATTGAATGTATTTACTAATCATTGTGAAGGATAACAAACATTTATATCTGGTTGCTGAATACAGGACTGCATCTTTCACCCAAACCGCTATATGGATTCGTGATACTTTATGTTTGTTAGGCGAGTCTTAACATCTTAAGTTGTTTGTTCTTTAAGAAACTGGTTCTTGGTGTATCTTCAGGCGATATTCGTAAAACTTGTTTTGGTGGTGTGATTCTAAGTCGTTCTTCAAAAATAAATTGTTCTTGTTTAGAAGTTGAGGTCGAGAATGCGCGAACCTTAAGTCAGCTATCTGCGAGGCGGATCCTCAGAGCTCTCAGCTCAACTGCAAACTGCAACTGCTTGCCTGTCTGTTTCAAACCCCAACTGCGAACTCAACTGCCGCAACTCGTTGCGACTCTGCTTATATGGACGCCGACCAAAACCGGGGTGGGCCTGTCGGGGTTTGAGGTTCCTTGATAATTCTAAATCCGCATTAAGGGTTTTGTCTTTGTTCTCGGTCAGGAAGAATTATTAATTTCCATTTTTGGAAGTCTTTCGTCCTCCCAAATTCTTCCTTTCTCATATTGGTATCTCACCCATTGGTATCTCACCCATACCCTCAGAGGGTGTCAACGGGTTTCCCCTCTCTCTCTCACAGTGGCATCTCACACCGATCCCCTCAGGGGGGCGTCAACAGGCCTCCCCTCCTTCTTCACATGATTACTTTTGCCTACCGCTCACGCCACCATTCAGCCAATGGGCGCTCAGTGGCGTGGGTTTGGCCGGACTAGCCTCGGTTTAAAAAATCTTGCTCAAAGAAAAAAAATTATCTTCCTTTTTTTCTTTTCTTTCTTTCCTTCAGCCCGACAACAAACCAATACGACCCGTAGTGTGATCCCTTAATCTCAATTTTATCTGAATGTCACTTGGAATTCGTCACTCGGGACCTTCGCCAAACAAGTGGGTGGTCATCCGGCGATATCCACGTTCCAGCCAATTATTCGTTCTGATAAAATAATTTTGCTATCATGGCCAGCTCTTGACACAAAACAGGTGCCTTTTCCAAACGACATCCCCGTAGATAGCTAATGGGTCAGTCTTTCCTTCCTGGTATTCTGCGGGTGGACCAGCGGACATTTTGTTTTTCGGTCAGTGCATGACCTAATTAATTTTTATCTCTCAGTTTCTGTTTCGACCAACCTGAAATCTTCACTATTGCCATGGCAGACGGCTATCTTTTATTCAGTGCGTCGTCATAAATCAAACTAAATCCGGTGCCTTACTCTCTTCGCTAATGAAACTAAAATCTTTCCACTTTTCTTTGTTAAAAAAATAACATCGCTTAGTGTCCTTTTCGTGATGGCTTCTTATCACCTAAATTTAATTCTCGCCTTTTCTTTTTTTCTTTCTTTCTCACAACCCTAAATAGTGTCACATCATAAAGTGAAGCTCACTACAATTCAAGGGTTCCTACATTTTAAAAATGATATTGAATTTATTTTATTTATGTATAAACGTGATAAGTTTTGTAAATACAATTGTCCAAATGCGACATGATCAGAAAATAAGCGTGGTAACTATAGTAAAGTTAAAATTCATTGGTAATTCTTTTTAACATTCCCTCAACAAGAATCTTTAAAAGTTAGACTTTAATGAGAAAGTATCTTGTATTTGTAATTTAATTGATCCTGACCAAATATCTTGATTTCAGTCACGTCGTTACGTGGCTTGCCTCTGTCTTTTCTACAAACATTTACATGGCAACTGCTCTGACGAACTTTTTTTTGTGGTGCTCCGACTACATCAATTTAAGCGTGCTATTGATTGGCAATTAGGTCCCACTGCCTTACAGTTGAAGTAGATAAATCCAACCATTTCTTTTCCAACAGTTTCTTTTCTTGCACTTCCTGCCTGTGGAAACGCTTTCCGTTTTCTTGCTTACCTGATAAATACAAAAAGGTTAAATGCAACGTCAATATCCGTCTTCTGTCTTCTTGATCCCTGTTAATTTTCGACCTTCCTTCAATCCTCCCCATTCTCAATCTTCACATTCTCTTTCACTCCCTGGAACCCCTGCGTACTAGTGACATTACCACCTTTCCCGGGGTGGAATGATTTTAAAAAAATATATTAGATATATTAGTAATCTTTTTTAATTTTTAAACATTACTGGGTAGTTTAAAAAATTATATAAAAAAGTCATTGACGTCATATTCTTCAAGTAATTGTTACAGCAAGAAATTCCCAAACATAAGTCTATCGGGAGAGTTGTCAACAGAGGATAAATCCTGATTCTGTGCTAAAAAAATGCTTTTCTGCGATATTTTAAACTAAAAATAAGTAGTATTTGTTTCAAATCAGTTTAATTAAACTTTTAAATCAGCTAATCTTCCTCAAATAAATTAATCTATTTTAGTTTTGAAAGATTATTTTTAAAATTAAAGCATTGACTATGTGTTGACAGATTTACCAATATGGATAGTTATAACTTATTTCCTTCCTATAAAAACTAATTGCAATCAATTTAGTATCATTTTGAAATATAGCAAAGCATTTCGCTTATTGGAAATATTACATTTAATTCCTTAGCTTGAAATTAAAACTAAAATAAAAGTTTCAAATAAGATTTTTCATTTTTCAAAATGCGTTTTAAACCTTAGTTATCACGAATCTGTAGAGGTATCCATCATTATTTAAACATACTTCTCCTTACAAAATCTTTTATATTTTGTTGATAAAGATTGCCTAAGGTTTAAATATGAATGCTCTTTCCCAAACGAAGAACTGTGATATGGAACTCTTCTCTGTTGGTAGCGTCACATTAATGACGCTGAGATACACAGAACACTAAATTTAGTTTATCAATCTAAAGCTGATCTCTCTTTCATTATCAATTTTGAAAGTATTTCATATTTGAAGATTTGTAACTCAGATAACGATGAATAATCATTTTATAATTTTAGTTTTTGAAGATTTCATATTAAAATAAATCTATTCAAGTACTATTAAAGTGTAGCTGTTATAATGGTAGATAAAAGTTTACATGGCTTGGTTACAAGTTTTTAGCTTCGGTAACCAATTGTAGACGAGTTATAATATTTAATGGCGGATGTTTAAGTTACACGGGTGTTAGATGTGGACTAAGATTTAATGCGGAAGAGAAATACGTTATGCGTTGACCGCATGGTAGGTAAATACCGAATTGACAATCTGATCACTTTTCTTTTATAAAAGCTTCTTCGACACACCGTTTATTGGAAACTTTTCAAGTAATAACTCACAAATATTGAGATTCTGGTAATACTGTGTAATTTTAAATTTTAGTCTAAAAAATGCAGAGAATTCAGAAGCAAACAAAGGAAATGACATCATACAGCGTCAAACTGGTTCAAGCGTTTTAATCCTTGGAAACTTTCCTAAGTGGACGACTACCAGTTGTTGATTCTGACAGTTTAACCACAGACGCGAAGCTTCAGACCTATCGCTATTCTCATAGCAAATGTTCAGATGAGCCCCAGGTTTTAGTTTCACTTTTAGGTTGAGATTTTTAGAGAGAAGATTCACTATGCTACGCATACGGTTTCCAGTTACTATCATTTCCTCTGCAACCCCCTTGTAATAAGTAAAATTCATTGAAAGAGCCTTTTTTTTAACGGGAACAAATGCTTCGCGGAACAAATTCCCTCATGGATGTTTCTCTGAACACTACTGCCAAAACCTCTTTGGTCAAACGTCAAGCGCTATTTATCTACATCTTCTTATACACATACTACACACCTCATTCAGTAAACCTCTACCATGAGATGATCGGGGACATCATAGTGAGTGAACT
>CAHIKZ030001968.1:2282500-2292500 GCA_903632075.3 Acanthosepion pharaonis | reverse complement strand
ATGATGCTATGGTAAACCATAAGAAGAAATCCTTGCTAGATAATACGTTTCTCCGTTCCGACAGATGCTGGATTACATATGGAAGAAAATGAGAAAAGATAGATAAATATCTCGACCCTTTCAGAGGTTTTTTCTGGAACATGTAAATAACAATTGTACGAGTCGTTATCGGAATGCCGGGAACAGTCCCGAAGAACCCCATGAAAAAGATTGGCGAAAGATTCACAGACATACAGACAATGGCTTTATTGAAAACAGCTAGCCTAAGAATAGTGAGGGAGTATTGTGCAGGATGTCACTTAATCTCCACTTGAAGTCATCAGTTACTATTGGTGTGAACTAAAAATGAGATAAATACAAAAAATAATACTAACAGCGGAAATAGTTCAAACCTAGATATACAAGCAAATAGTGACTTTGGAGCAAATGAGATTTATAGGACATCATTTTGGAAGGCATAAAGTAATCAACAATGTGCATGACAGAGAGGGAAAAGTGAATATTGGGAACTGTGCAAATATCTCTTGTTCAATTTCCATAAACAAAGATTAGATGTATAATCTATGAACTTTCCTAGAAAATGAAAAGCGTAAAGACTCCGCAAATTGACGTCCAGAATAAGAGCAACTATCAAACCAAGTCTGATGGATATGATAGTCGTAAATAACGGGCCTGCTCCATCCTAGATATCGGCCGGACACTGATAATATGCATGAAGAAGATGCAGATCGTACCTGTAATATATGGAGTATTAAGACTTATGCCCAAACCACTATAGTCTGGATTGAATGAGTAGAGTATTCCAGATAGCTATTAATTTCGGTTTCGGAAGTTATAGATTTGAGGAGACTCAGTCAAGCAAAACCAGCAAACATCTAGGGTATGAAATAATAGTAATAATAATAATAATAATAATAATAATAATGAATATACCCACAGACATATACCTACATGTGCACTGTAAGATATGCAAGGAGCACAAAATCGAAACCAGTGAAAGATGGTATGAGTACCAATCAGACACATTTACCCAAAATAACGATGTAACTATCCTCTGGGACATGCCAATTCAAACTGATGTGAAATAAATGCCAACAGACATGATATTATCATAAAAGACAAGAAATTCAGGAAGTATATGCTTATTGATATAACAATACCATATGAAAGAAACACACCCATGAAAATTATCGTAAAATTGTCCCAATACAAAAACCTGGAGATCGAGATTTACAAGGTGGTTGGAATGAAGACTGAGACTATACCAAAAGTAATCTGAGATCTGGGTCTCATGAGAAAGGAATGGACAATTTTATTAACAGTGTCACAAGTAACATCAACATAGAAATTGACCAGAACATCGCCCTACTGGAAACATCCTATATACTAAGAAAAGTTGCTATCAGTTAAATAAAAACTATCCTATAAAGTCTAAGCACTATAGTTTGGACTCGGCTCTACAGGACACAAATCAAGAAATATAACATACACAAATAATAGTAATAAAACCGAAGGTTTTATTTTTGCTGAACAGGACGAATGCTTGCTAACTTGAAATTACTGAGCACTTATATTGAAAAATTCTCCAAATGCTGATTCTTTGATAAATATCAAGAAATAATTGACAATTTTGTATCAGGTTACACAGTTAGCGTCAACTGAATATAAAATTTGGCATGATAGAGAGGACCAATATCTACAATGAAAAATATGTCACTGCAAATAGATACGATCACCCAGACACACTTACAGAGATAAGACCTGTAATACAATTTTAGGGGAGTTTACATTTCACACACATAGAACAAACAAAGATAATCGCCCAGACATCGTGATCAAAGGCCAGAAGAACAGAATGCGCTTTCCTATTGACATGGCTCTCCTTACAGATTGTATCTTTAAAGATTTTGAAAACACTATCAAAATACAAGGTTCTTGAATTGGAAATCTCGAAAAATTGGCACAAGAGAACATTATTAATAGCAGTTGTAGTTGGAGCCCTCAGACTGATTGGGAAATGCCTCGATTGACTCATTGAAGGGATTCTTGGTAGCCAATGCCTTAAAGAAATACAAAAATTCTACACTCAGTTATAGATCGCACATTACGAAAAGATTTAACTTTGTAAAATATTTGTGATCTTAGGTTTTCTTTTTGTTTTTGTCTTTTACAAAAATGATTGGTGGAAAATGCTATAACGCCATATGCGACCTTGGGTCTCTGGTTGGCCTTAGAAGGAAATGTGTATACAACAGAAATCAAATAATAATAATAATAATAATAATAATATCCATCAGTAGTCGACAATAAACAAGCGAATTCCATGTGGAATACGTTTATATTGACTGTCAATCGCATTTGCATCAAATTTGTGCACAAGAGTTGCCATGAATGGCTTCTGATAGATGTTATATTATTGTTCGATATAAACATCGTGAATGCAGAGCCGGTAAGAATACAGAGGTTTCAAGACCTGGTAAAGAAAATCGGAGAAGGTTACAAAAATAGCAGCTCAAGTTATCTCTTTTATGGTTGAGGCTCTTGAGACTATATCCATGAATCTTTCTGCATCGCAAGACACATTGGCGATAACTAACGTTATTATTGGGAGTGTTCAGTGTGTTTTTTACGTACGGAGGAAAGTGTCATGTCTCTAAGTTACTCTTTAAGTTGCTAAGTCGTTGCGATATGACTAGCATAACCTGGTCGAAGCATCTAACAGTCAGTGAGAATCTCAAATAATATTAATAAAAAGAAATTAGTAAAGGACCCATACTGAAAAACTGAGTTGACCCCAATTGTAGATTATCTGATAAATATTCAGAAACAATTGATCATCTTGTACCAGGCTGCAAGGTATTGGCACACAGTTTTGAGCCATGCATGATACACGTTTAGGGGATCATGTATCTTTTGACATGACTAACGAAGCAGATTTTTTTCCGCAGTAGGTTGCCATTTCTTTCTGCAGTAGAACAGTTGCCATTTAAGGCTATACATCCCGGTCTGTTCTGCTATTTACCCGTAGCTGGGTGGAGAAGAAGAGGATTCATATCTTTCCGAAGGGTATTAGCACGTAAGTTAATGTAATGGATTCGACCGGAATTTGAACTCGGCTGTTTGATTCCTCAATAGGAGCCGCTATCCATTACTCCACCATGCCACCTTGGCACTAAAAATAAAACCTGTCATGATAGAGTGGGACAATATCTGCATTGGAAAATCTGAAACTTTTACGGGAAGAAAACCTCAAAAATTGGTATGAACAACAGACAGACCTGGTTAAAGAGATAAGACCTGTAACGATTTTATGGGACTTTACAATACACACAAACAGAACAATCAAAGCTAATCGCCTGTAGATCTTGATCAGAGACCACAAAAACAGAATATGCCTTCTTATTGACATCTAATATATCTTTGAATATCTACAAAAACCTATCAAATGTTAAGTTCTTTTAAATTGTAATCTCAAAAATGCGGCAGATGAGGACATCAGCAATTTCTATTACTTATGTTAGTATTTATCCAACACTGTGGTAATAGAAGATCTGTCAGGAATAGGGAAATATTGTAAGAGCCAGGGCACAAATTTACTGTAGATGACCTTGCGATTAAGGCACTCTCTAGACATTTACATCGTAGTGAAATTTTCTCCTTTGATCAGAGTAGCATTTTTTATGTAAAAATTATGTTTAGTCGCGTTACGGTTGGCATCCAACGCATTTGACGTATTTATTTGTAAAATATCCCATTTTTGTTCATATAATCTTTTATTTAGAGTCATTAAGGTTTCTCCTGTGTATTTTTGTGACAATTATTACAGACGATGGAGTAAATTCCTCTTTCAGATTTTTGCTTATTTTTTGTTTAGTATTGTCTTTTATTAGTTTGGATGTAGTAGTAACGACTTTTTGTTGGTTTAGATAGATTCTTTTCGAATGTAGATGTGATAAAGTTAGTTGGTAATATAATATATTTTATGATTCATTTGTTTTTTCAGGAGGGGCCGTTTGTTTTGTAGTTTGATCACTCTAATTGATTGGAAAAGATTCCGATAGATTTTATCTATGTAAAATGTGTGTGACCTTAGAGTTTTTGTGGGAGGAGGCTCAAAAATGTTTAGTGGAAAATGATGTCCTCTCTGACCTTAGGTCCCTGGTTGGGACCCAGAAAGAAATGAGTATACACCAGAAATCGAAGAAAATATTATAATAATAATAATAATAATAATAATAATAATAATAATTCAGTTTATCTTAGAGAATGAAAAATAAATCTTGCAATATCAGATCCAAAAAGATCAACAGATCAGTATTCCAGATTTTGTTGGCATGTGTAAGAAAAAAAGAACGTGTCTGACACAGAGTTTACCTATTTCGGCAGAAAAAAAGTTAAAAAGCTGGATACGTATATTAAGTTACTCAGACAGCTAAACGAATCATAGATGGGTGACATAATAACAGTAGTGGCAAACGTGGTGTGAACACTGAGGACGCTATAATAATGCTAATAATGTTGGAATTTCGGAAAAAAAATCAATACTTTCCTGAAGACAGCACTACTAGGTTCTGCTAGAATATTAGGAGAGTACTGGAGATTTCAGCAGACTTGCTGTCGCATGACCTCCAGTGAAAATTCATCAAGCACAAATAATACAAATGGATAAGAAGTAGAGGAATAATTGGCGGCCTCTTGCATGAAAGAATCGAAGGCATGGAGTACAGAAGTAAACGAGTAAGGTAAAATGCGCATTCACAACTTGTCACGACTTTTCCATTGGATGAAGACTTTCAAGTGACAACTATAGTCCTTTTCTCTTCCTCCTCTCCCGCTTGCAAATACTCTCAAATCCCATCCCCACCCAACCTATCCCCTGACCATAGACTACCTCTTCTCATCATTCCGCCAATGGCATCGTCATTAACAACAGAATTGATGTTCGAGACGAGAGAGATACAAGAATCTAACGATGCAAAGAGATAAGAGAGCGAATGTGGGAAAAGGAAAAAGGCAGAAGAAACGTATTAGTCCATTGAAGGTTTCTTTATCATATAACCGATGCCGACCGCCCCGAGCGAACATGTTTCGCGATTCTCAAATTGCATTGTCATCAGAGAAAGATAGCGCGAAGAGAAGCGAGGATGGAAAGGCGCGGAGAAACTTATATTATTCAAGTATATGAATAAGCAAATGAAAGAAAAACAAGAAAGATATCTACGTAGGCGCGCATATGAAGGAACATCTTTGATATCAAGTTCACGATAATAGTATTTGAAGCTTTATATATATATGAACACGAAACACACCATTTATCTACATTAATATAAACGACACAGATATATTATATATCTACTTGAATTAGATACACACACACACATATATATAAACATGATTATATATCAATATGAATATTTATTATATATATATATATATATATATATATATATATATATATATATATATATATATATAAGAGATAACGATATATATTTTTATACATCAAGAACAGTGTTGGGGAAATTGTATGACAACATGGAAAAAGTTTACTTGTAATGCTTTTCGTCCTTCAGACTTCATCCGATTATATTTTGTTATTTTGTTAAGTTGGTAGGACTACACATGCGCTCGATAAAGGGGTGCTTGGAATTTTAGGATTTTTTGATATATATATATATATATATAGTGGAATTCAATTAGAGATTTTTTTTCTTTTTATTTCTATTACTTGTAGGTATCTAACACTGTGGTAATAGAAGATCCGTCAGGAATAGGGAAATATTGTAAGAGCCAGGGCACAAATTTACTTTAGATGACCTTGCGATTAAGGCACTCTCTAGACATTTACGTCGTAGTGAAATTTTCACCTTTGATGAGAGTAGCATTTTTTATGTAAAAATTATGTTTAGTCTCGTTACGGTTGGCATCCAACGCATTTGACGTATTTATTTGTAAAATATCCCTTTTTTGTTCATATAATCTTTTATTTAGAGTCATTAAGGTTTCTCCTGTGTATTTTTGTGACAATTATTACAGACGATGGAGTAAATTCCTCTTTCAGATTTTTGCTTATTTTTTGTTTAGTATTGTCTTTTATTAGTTTGGATGTAGTAGTAACGACTTTTTGTTGGTTTAGATAGATTCTTTTCGAATGTAGATGTGATAAAGTTAGTTGGTAATATAATATATTTTATGATTCATTGGTTTTTTCAGGAGGGGCCGTTTGTTTTTTTGTTTAGGAATAATTTATGGGCCTCTGGTTTGCATTGAATATGAAATAATTAGGGTAATGTAGAAGTTTGAAAGTGTTTTCAATGTATTTCTTCTCTTCGTATAAATACTCCGGGCTGCATAGTCTGAGAGCTCATAATAGAATATAGGACACTCATTTTTAATTTGTCGTACATGTGATCTAGCTACTGGCAATACAATTTATCACTGATGGCGCGACCCTGTGGAAAAAGCTTGAAATGCAGTATTCCTTGGAAATTCCGAACGAGATATATCAAGTTTTGGGTTTTTTTTTTTCTGCCCAACTTATTATATTAGATAACGATATATTCTTTTTATATGTCAAGGACAATATTGGGGTAAAAATGTATGACAAAGTGGAAAAAGATTTCTTGTGACGGTTTTCATCCTCCAGAACAGATGAAGTCCTAAAGATCAAAACGCGTCACAAGAAAGCTTTTTTCCACTTTGTCATACATTTTCCCCGATATATATATATATATATATATATATATATATATATATATATATATATAAGGCGCGATGGTTAAATTGACGCCATGCTGTGGTCGGTTTGTGGACAAGTCAATGGTCTCAATCACGTCTTAAAATCAGTATTCTCATAGTTGGTAACTTAGGTAATAATTTGGCAAAAATCTTTTCAGCATCTCCTCGTTTCACGAGCTTTTCATTTTGAATATTGCTCTGCAATCTGTTATAAAATTTTCTGTATGAACCACAAACATGTACAACATTTCTAAGCTTGAATATATCTCCTTAAATACTTTGAAAGTTTTACTTAACATAGAAAATAATTTTGAAGACAATACAATTAAAAAAAAAATTGATGGGATCAATAAACACAAATTTCCATCGGAATCGGTCATGTTGAGTTACACACAATAAAACCAGAACGGAAATAAAGGAAGAATGGTTCTTTATTTAAATACATCCATTTTTGTTTTTTTTGGTTTTTGTTTTTTTTTTTTCTTTTTTCTTTTTTTTTCTTCTTTTTTTTTTTTTGCAAATTTAATGCAGTGGTTTGTGACATGAAGTAAATACTAGGCGGTTAAATCAATTATTTTTAGATGCCTATAGAGAACACGTTTCTATATTAACTAAAGCAGGTTCAAAATATCTCTATGTTAACGAAATTTATTCAGTTTTTAAAACAGGAAACAGGTGTCTTTTATTGTGCGACACAATATATATATATATATATATATATATATATATATATATATATATATATATATATATATATATATATATATGGCGCGATGAAAAAATTGCCGTCTAAATTACGTAAAAATGAAAATAATACAGACAACTCATTTTAACAGACATATTTACCAAAATTACACAAATATGTCTTGAAATACTAAAGAGTATATTTACTCAATAAAATCGCCATTGCCTTCTATTTCGGTCTTCAGACTTCTTCTGAATTTCCTGCAAATCTTACGAACGATCTCATTGTTTAGGTTAGTAAATACTGCCATAATTCTTGCCTTCAGTTCATCTTGGTCTCTCGATCAAGCAGTTGATCACACATAATAATTAAGGGGGGTTGAAGTCTGGAGAGTTCTGTTGCCAGTCATAGGGTTTCCAGTAGCCACCCTCTTGATCCTGAGCAGCAATATCTTATCAAGGCACTTGATGTAGGCCTCAATGTTGAGTCTGAAGGCCCCATCAAATAACTCGGGAGTTCTTTTCTTATCAAAACGATCAGAATGAGTTTTCCGAGCTGCCGTACTTTCGCAGTCACCATTAGACTCATTCAATTCTTTTCGAATCCTTTACACAGTCCTTATAGTGAAGCCCAAACACACTGAAATGTTCGTATAAGAGCTTCCGGTGCGAAAGCCAAGCAGTAAAGCATGCCGTTTTCAAATTTCTGGCTGAGGGAATTGCATCATTGTGCGCTTTTTCTCATAGATACTGCCTAACTGAACCTATTATACTTTGCTATAAAGAAAATCATATATATATATATGCGTATATTTTGGCAGTATGTTTTCATTGAGACATGTCTCGGCGGCTGAGTTTTCATTTAAATCATGCGTCCAATATTTCTAAATATTTACAATAGCATACATTCCACACATTCGCAATTCAGAAAAAAATTCTTGTTGAAAATACATCTATAATTTTTCATGAAAATAATAAACGTAGCTAAAAATTCTCCAAGCTATCTATATTAAAAAGTTGTAACTAAACCGTAATAAACATAATTATGAAATGCTTTAAAAAGTTTACAGCAGATTGTTTAAAATATCGAGGTTTGTACGAATAGTTTTAATACATATTTCTCGACAACAACATATTTTCAACGTTTCCGTATCTTCAGGCGATTTCAGTCAATTGATTTCCTAAGGCTTTTAAAAAAATAAATAAATGAATAACCACACAACGTGAGGTGCGGTAGAAGGTGAGATGAGAGAGGGGAAATCAAGTATATTGTACTATGTCGGTGGGGGGAGTCTAAATGGAATATACATACGTTCATTTTATCCCACTTCAAATGAATGTCATCAAATTTCATTTAATCCCCGACCGATATATTTCCAATGCACATAATTAAATATGCATATTTATATACAAGATTTTAGGCTAAATTTCACAGTTTTGTAAAAAAAAAAAAACGATTTGAATATCTAAACCAAAAATTAATTTATTTGAAAAATAGAGAAGTGGCATACATGTTATAAATATCGAACGAAAATTCTCCCAAAGATGACAACTTCAGCATAACCATTGACTTGGTCCGTCTCCGGAATCTAGTACATGCAGCCTTCACGGTGTTGCTAGGTAGAACCTTATAAACCCCCTTAATGCTGCCAATCAGCTGTGACTTAGTGTTACAGATTAGTGTTTTTATCAACCGCGCCCCGCGCATAATATAATCCATGGGATTATAATCAGAGGATTTTGGTGGCCAGATATTGGGGCTGTTGAAGTCGTAAAAATTATCTAACAACCACTTCTGACTCTTTCTGGAGTTGTAGCAGGATGTTGAATCTTGCTGGCACACATATGGTCTTCCAGCAGCCACCTTCTTCAGCCAAAGCTTGACCACGATGTTCAGCAACTCCACATAGCCATCTGGAATGAGCGTGAAACCCGGTTCAAATATGTGAGGTAGCATGACATCACCTTCGCTTGAGACACATCGATAAATAATCACAGTTTGTTGAAAATTCATGACGCGAGGAACATCACATTGTTTATAGGCAAGTCATTTGTTGTTCAGCTTTTCATCAGAGAAGAACTAGATTTTTCATGAATCTATGTACTTTCCTACAAGCCACGGTCTTTTAGTCTCCGTTGCAGTTCTACATTTTACATCTTACTGTTTTCATGGGGTTCAAAGAGCTTTGAGCAGCTGTCATGTTTGGGGCATTCTGATGCCAGGCTCGAATCATCATGATGCAGGATAACCTTTTCCAATATTCATGTGGCTTCCACTCGTACTTGTCAGTTACCTTTGGCATCCCCACATTTGGCACAATGCTATGCACTGTTTACAGGTATTCCAAACCAATGTGAAAATAAAAATACATTAGACTCTTCCAAATTTATCCTCTTAAGATATATATATATATATATATATATATATATATATATATATATATATATATATATATATATATCATTGAGACGGATCAAAATCAGCAGTAAATAAATCAGAGTTATTTTTTGAAAATAGATTTATTTCTTTTTGGATCATGTTATTTAAGTCATGGCAATTATGTGTAAGAAATAATAT
>CAHIKZ030001968.1:2205000-2277500 GCA_903632075.3 Acanthosepion pharaonis | reverse complement strand
GTTAATATGTCAACGTCGGACGTTTCGGTCTAATAAACCATCTTCAGGACATATTCATAAATTATAACATTATCTTTGTCATGTTATATTGATAATGTTATAATTTATGAATATAAAAAATTCAGACGACATCCATTCAACTGATGTCAGGTTTCATTTTAAAATACATCCCTACCCCTTACCAAATTGTAGCTAATAACTGATACAATGATACTAACATAAGGAAAATCTAGACATCCCTTGTTCAATTTAAGTAGAATATTCTGTAACCATGGAAACGTGATTTTAGTTGTGTCTTTAAAACCCGGTAATTTTTAAAAGTTACTCCAAAATTCGCTTGAAGATGAAATGGAACTAATGCTTTTAATTTAATTGCAAAATTAAATTCGGGGTTTTTAGCTTCTATTTTTGAAACATGGTTGGAAGTGTGTAGCGAAAAAAACCATATTTTAAATCAATTAATTTATAATATATATATATATATATATATATATATATATATATATATATATATATATGGGGGGGATATGTTTATGTATGTATCGAGAAGTGTCTGGTTCTATGTGTGTGAATTATGATGTGTCTATATTATCCTTTAAAGTGTGTTGTTCTCTTATATTTCTAGGAAATACAAATGCCGCAGGAGTTCAATGCTAGAATTATTCGTTTCTTGACATTTAAAATTCAAACCAATTCATTCATATTATCGTTGTCACATGTCTATTCACATCTATCTATCTATCTATCACAGTCTGTTCAATCTATCTTTCACAGTATGTTTATATCTATATATCTGTATATCTATGTTCATTATCTATCTATCTCTGTTCACATTAGCTGTTTATTTATTTATGTATCTATCACAGCCTGTTCATATCTATCTACTATCTATCTATGTATAAATTTCACTCTCTCTTTCTTTCTCTCTCTTTATATATATATATATATATATATATATATATATACATATATATATACATGTATATAACAATATATATATATATTCATACATGCTTTAATGAAATTGACTGATTAGGACTGTCTGTTTAATATTTTTGCAGTTTGCGTATGACCACTCTCACATCGCGGTCAAATTTATGGAGAGACCACTATGATGTTTTAGCTCGATTACTTTCGTCCATCGCGTACCATGAACAAATATCTTATGTTATCAGTAACTTAATAGAAAATCTTTATTAGCTTCATTCTGTCATTAGAAACGTTATAATTCTAACTTAAACATGCGTTTTATACAATTGACATAAATGTATTTAATATGTAAAAATATAAAACTCCTTTAGTCGTGGTTGATGATGTACTAGCTGAACCTAGGCTTACCGCTTAATATATCTTTTCGTATTATATTTCGATGACATATTACCGCTAGTAGATAACACTTCGTTTCTGTCTTTCATTAAGAATGACCTGTTCATTTTCAAATAGTTGATTATTTCCGTCTCATTCAATTTGACGAATGCTGCCACGAATATGTGTTGTCTTTTTATTTCATATGTCCAACTGGAAGATTGCCACTAATAACTATTTTTGTATTTCATTCTGGTGTTTGGATTGCAAAAGGTCGTCTCTCCGTAGTTGGCCGAGTCAGATATCCTCGGGCCAATAGCCCAAAGTTGCACCGTCTCGATTAATAACTGAACATCAAACCTCATCTTTTCATTATGCAAGAGGTTTGTTCATCGTAATAAATGTCACAACGTACAGAGTCTATGTAGGCAAATGTTTTATTGTTTTCAACAGAAATGTTACCAACAGCAATGTGAATAAGAGGGCAAGGTGAGAGATAGAGAGAACTTCTTTACTATAGCATTCTTTTATTAACCTATCTAATATCTACGAAGACAAAAAAACTCACTCAAGGAAATTGGATGGCGAAACTACTTTTTCACCTGGCAATCTTGCCTTTTTGCTCGTTCCTGATTAGACATTTCAAAACATAATCAAAAGATTTCACTACTTCCTATTTTATTTTTTACCGTTATTTTATCGAAGAAATTGGAATCGGCAACTGATCCTGTCAAATATAATGCATTTCAGAAATACGATATATTTTCGCCAATCTATGTGGCTTTTTTATTATTTAGGCAATACCCTAGTTTATTATAAAACTGAAACGTTACAATTATTTCATGCGTCAAATTAGAAGCTGTCATGCTCTCGTTACACATAAAAGAAATAATGAGAATGTCAAAATTCGCAAAATTTGTGTTCTTACATACGTGACACACTCAAAAGCACACACACGAACACATTTTATATATATATATATATATATATATATATATATATATATATATATATATATAGAGAGAGAGAGAGAGAGAGAGAGAGAGAGAAAAATACATGTATAACCATTTTGTAAGGTTCACGACTGGAAAGGCAATAATCACTTGTAAGTGTCAGTTACTAAAAAAAAAAAAGAAAAAAAAGTGAAAAATCAAGCAATAATAATACATGAGTCATTGGCCGTTTTCCTCCCAATATCTGGATTGAAACCCGAAGAGCTATACATTTATGCGCATTGTGAAGACTTGGCGGGTCCCATCCGTCTTCAAAGGAAACCATAACCGATGTCGGAATACTTGAAGGCAGACTTGATCAGAGGTACGTGACCAAGTCTGATTTCATTGTGGGAATACTCCGAACTGTCTGCTAGTTTAATGCCTGCAAATTTAACTATGCAAGCATAGTTTCTTATAATTTAGTGCAAGAAATTATAGACACGAGACATTTGTTTTTTTCATATTCAAAGATCTAATGATTATAGGACACTGTGGAATATCCAAAGAGTGTTATATGACATATGTTTTCCATACCATAAAATAGCATTTCATTCTGTTGCATGTTTTGTTAGATTATCGTAGAAATACTTCGAGTTAGTCCAGCTTTTCGAGTTAACTGTTGATAATCTAAAATTGATTTTATATTACCCAGAGTGTTTGTGAACAGATTTCCTATTATGCCCGATTGGATTATCTACGCCATTTCATTGAGGTAATGTTAATGCCATGGCTGACTAATCCTTTTCTCGTTTCCAAACCCATCAGTCTGCCAGAGCGATTAGTAATTCACTATTACAGGCACCAGCTCCACCCAATGTGATCGGCTCTGGTTAAGAACCTAAGCTGACCTTAGTTACAGTTTCTGGGAGAGAATCATCATTTTTTTAACAAGGCCAGCACGCCCAAACCCTCGGTCACAATGACTTGTGACTTCATGCTAGCACAACCATCAACGGCCTCCGAACGATTTCGTCTCCCCAGTTTCACTGACAATGCTCCGGACAATCCGTGGTCTATTATTCTTGATAATATCCGCCGAAGGTGGCCGAAAATGGTTTTCGGCCACCTTCGGCGGATATTATCAAGAAGACAAATTGAACCCTGGTGAGATTCCAACCCAGTTTTAATGGCTACTTATGTCCATGAATGTAATAATACTAGCCATTTTCTTTTACGGGAGTAATAAGTATTCATTAACTATATAGACAGCGCTATATCCGGTGGAAATTTATAACAAATATTCTGTTAAAAGAAATTTTCAATTAAATAGGTTTGTAACGTCAAGTAACTGTTATCGCTCTTTCTAGTCGTTGCTTCCTACCTCAAACTTTGTTTAAGATATGGGGAAAAGTCCTCACCTTGATTATGTCATTATTTCCTTTTCGAAATACACGTGCTATTTATATTAGTTGTTTGTGCTGTTTAAAGTCAAGTCAGTTTTATTATTTGATGCTTATTTTTGTTTATGATTCTGTAGTGCCATGCTGCTATATTTGAAGAATTGTTGTCAGCGCTGAGATCTACATTCAGTCTAAGCCATTCTAACCATTGCTCCCTGAAAGTGGATGTATAAAGCCAACATTTTTCATATTTCTGAATGATATTAATGACTTGTACGATATCCATATGAAAGTCTCGATCTAAGAAGTATATTTAAGGAGAGGACTCGAGTTTCCAGGTTCTCATTTTGTAGCAATTTACGTCTTAGAGAGAAACTACACCTTGCTCATATTCAATTTCGCATTCAATAACGTATATAGTAACACATACATGCACACACAGAAACACACACACACACACATATATATATATATATATATATATATATATATATATATATATATGGGGAGAAATATGTACAAGAATAAACGTTTTAGTTGAAACTGTACGAGACAAAGAAAAACAGATGTTTCATATGACCTGCACAATACCATAGATAAAATATTGTATTCCAAAATGCACGAAAGCATATTTCTCTCTATAAAAATTATCAAACAATAGTGTTGTAATAATTCAATAATACCAAATGCATTACAATGGAAACGATTGTTTCGTTCCAGTCGAAGAAATATATAAGATAACTCAGTGGCCTTACCGAAATCTTATAAAGATTTCAACATTAAGATTACTTATTATCAAAGCAACACCCCAAATTTGAGTGGCTTTGATTTCTCAATTGTAGTGGGGGCGGGGGGAACTATCGGTAAAAAGATTAGCTCAAATTAATTCCGGAGTACTTACACATGGCATATCAAATAATAGAGACGCCGTTAAATATGGAATGATTTATATTGATGTGCATTTAATTTTTTCTTTAACATATTCTCTGTATTCCTCATTAAATATGTAGAGAGAAACATTCCTTATTTCTCTTTAGCCTGCAAATTTCGTATATTCTGACCAAATTTGCGGTTAATAACGATAACAGAGGCTTCTTATCTATCTATCTATCTATAGAGATAGATAGATAGATAGATAGATAGATAGATAGATAGATAAAGGCAATCGGACGCCTAGCTACAGTGAAACAGGATGACTATATATATATATATATATATATATATATATATATATATATATATATTCACACTTGGCCTGAAGATTGTGTTCAGGGATGAAACAGATTGTCGGTGATCTCAGTGTCCACTTCTATATTTACACACGCTCTATCACTTATATTGAGCACTTTTAACCATAAATATGGCATACCTTAGAACTCTATTTTTAACATATATATATATATATATATATATATATATAGAGAGAGAGAGA
Source organism: Acanthosepion pharaonis (assembly GCA_903632075.3). Taxonomy (NCBI): domain Eukaryota; kingdom Metazoa; phylum Mollusca; class Cephalopoda; order Sepiida; family Sepiidae; genus Acanthosepion; species Acanthosepion pharaonis. The sequence goes on along the minus strand of CAHIKZ030001968.1, from coordinate 2,272,428 downwards.
GAGAGAAAGAAAGAAAGAGAGAGATACGCAACAGTATTGAAATTAAATAGTTCGTATTTGTCTTTCGTTTTCATTTGTGTCTAGTCTGTCTTCAACGTTGAACATGTCTAGTATTGAGTTAACTGGGCACAATACTGTCTAGTATTGAGTTTAACAATGGCACGATATTTATCTCGTGAGCAGCTAGATATGATTTGTACATACTTCCATGAGAATGGTAATGGGGTCATCCAAACTGTCCTACTGTTCATCGTTACGTTCTGAAACAGGGTCGGTAGAACCACTAACTATGGATTGGGGAAGACTGAGATCCGCTCGTGTGCCTGTCCACTTAGAATACATTCCACAGGCAGTCGGAGGCGATCCAAGTATTAGAACACGCCAAGTTGCCTAGCATTTCGCACCTCTAATAGTTCCGCATGGAGAGTACTTTAAGAACTACTCTTGTATCCGTATCTTTTGCAATGTGTGCAGGGTCTTTCGCACTCTGATCACTTACCAATGGAGAAATTTTGCCAATAGTTTATTGCACAAACTGCTGATCCGTTGCTTTCTCTTCAGTCTTGTTAATGGATGAGGCAACATTTGGAAGAGATGGAATAACAAATTTACACAGCCAATATTTATAGGCGTTTAGGAATCCCCATAGACCAATACAGGTTAGACCCCAGCAACAGTTCACGATTAATGTGTGGGTTGGTAAGTCAATTTTTTTCCCCCAGCACGTCTTACAGGTACTGTCTGCTAGGGAGCAGTGAAAAACATATTTGTTTGTTTTAAGCTGCACTTTTTCGACATCATTTGTATGATTGTAACAAACACCTGTAAAAAAATTTCAGACCATTTCATGCCGACTTTCTCCGCAGGATCGCGATCGACTTTTTGTCAATTTTTACTGTATACCAAAAAATAGGTGTCATCTATTATTTGTCTGAATAATAATAAATTATACATCAATTAATTCCAATCTTATTTAAGAGGTACATAATATTAAAATTTTACAAGTTAATAGCGTAATCCTTTTCGTGAGGAACCTGGGCATCATTTTACTAGATAATAAAATGTGGCTAATATATCCATCTCTCGCTTTGTCTCCTGTCACTTCAGTGCAAGCTTCATCCATGACATTTATCCCTCTTTCGACTGCCTCTTGGTCACTCCTAATGGTGTATCAAGAATGTCATTAACCTGTTGATCTGACAGAGAAACAAAGTAAAAATGCCTCAGTCTTGAGTTCATTCATCCAGTTAATGATGGAATGTTATTTTTTTTTTTTTTTTTTGCTTATCGCTTTAGTTTAGAAGTCACTAATTTTCTCAAGTTGACTACAGGAGGCACATCCACATTCCCATCTCCATCTTCACTGTCTTCTACGTCATAAGTGTATTTTAGCACATCCTCGTCAAGAGCTTCAGCAGAATCTTCTTCCTCATCGTCAAATCTATCATTGCATTCTTCCATCTGCTGATTCTTCTTTCTAATTTTAGTTATCACTTATCATTTTAGTTATCACTTATCATTTTAGTTATCACTGAGATAGCATTTTTTTAACATTCACATTCTCCTCTGCTCATATACCAAGAGATTTATCTGTGTGGGCGAAGTATGCATTTCTCTGAACAGTTTTCTTCACTATCGTCTTCTTACTATTCCCGTTTTTCATATATAGCATGGATTGGAATACGTTCCTTGAGCCATGTATTACGTAAGAGTGCATCTTGATGTAGAGGCATATTAGAGCAGTGAACTTTATAATTGTAATAACGATTCTTTTCTGCTCGTTGCTGGGTCTTGATGTTGCTACATGCAGCCTGACGATTCTACTCCATCAAGTATCCCACCTTGACACGGAGGGAGGACCTGGATCAATAGTAACTAAATCATCATCAGCAACACCTGTAATAATACCTTTACAAAACCTATACAGTTATTTCTGATCCCAGGACAGATCTTCTTCTACTTCTTCATTCAGGACATGGAAATCAGTGAAACTGACTGACTAGAAGGCAACAACTGGCAGCTCAGACAAAGTCTCATTGATTTTTCAATAGGACCAATCCAATGCTCAAGACCACTTTACTATAACAATGATAAAAACAGCGCGGTAAGGCAGCTCATTTCCGTGAAGCTGTAAAGTGAGATAATAGAGCGGGTGACCAAGAAACATTTCAAGATAGTGAATGGATCCATTTTTTGATCGTACATTTACATTGGTTCCATCACTACCTACACATACAGTTGGCTTCTGGGTTAGATTTATCTCCACCAGAAACTCGTGAATATTTTTGGCAATCTGCTTTCTCTGTCCAGTCTTTGTAGTCACTTATGTGAGATATTTATTGCCAGGCTAAATCATGATGATATAATGATCTTGCATCATCCTCCACGAACTCGATTTCTTGGTCTTCTCATTCTTTATTATAACACGAGTGGCAGTATTCTTAGACTTTACAGAGACGTTATATATTCAAAACTATCCATCTCAATTTATTACCTGTACAATCGGTATTTCTGAATCGTATATTCAAGCTTATGTGATCCAATAATGTCACTCTTGACATCGTTTGTGATAATGCCATAGTCAGTTAAGGCAGTGTTCGGAGTCTTGTCCTGTTCTCTGAGCTAGTATCTGTCAGAGCTTTTGGGTCGTGGACAAAATCAGCATCAATATTGAGAGAGGGATATCACTTGATTCACCTGAATTATCCTCAATGAATATATCCGGCTACTAGATTTCGGTGTCTTTGATGAAGCTGTCTGCTGGCTCTGTCCACATCATGCAACTCATAACTATTTAGGTGTCGGCATAACATTTCTATATAATAATTCATAAATAATTAACAGACTATATATATATATATATATATATATATATATATATATATATATATATATATATATATATAGATATATTCCACTCACCTCTAGTTAAAAAAAAACCCTCTCTGTTAAGTTTTAATCTCCCACCTTCTCTCGTCTGTCACCCTTCTCTTTAACCCTAACATTCGTCCCACACTCTCATACTTGTCACTTTCATGTTAATCCTTGCAATTTTCATCTTCCTATCATCTAGCTGGTCAAGGAGGAAATGCACCTCACGCTTGGGAACTTATATATCATAATTACAGTCCAGGTGCTATCTTTAACACTTCTTAACTCATCATCAAATCTATCATTGCATTCTTCCATCTGCTGATTCTTCTTTCTAATTTTAGTTATCACTGAGATAGCCTTTTTTTTTATCCAGACAGGATATTAAACTCCTTTATTTCTTCCTAAAAGGCAGCCTTTTGTCCACATTCTTGTTCTTATTAACTTCAATTACCCTACTGTACAATTTTCCCAATAGATTTTTGGCTAAGAGGAACAGTCTGTTTATTTCCAATTGCTTTTTCTCATATTTCAGAACAATCCTCGGCAGCCATCTTGATAATCATCGAGGCATCTTCAAATTTTCCTTCGGCACATTTATACCTCCAGCAGTTCTGTAAAAAACACATGCGAATACACACATACATATATAGGTCCTTGCTAGATTAGGTAATCGTTATATTTATTCTTTATCTGTTTATATTTGATTTGTAACCTGTAGTCGATATTAATTTTGTCAAATTTTCTCAATTACACAGCGGCCCTTTCAGTAAATGCCCTTCAGTTTTAGTTTCACCCGCCCCATCTCTCTCCCCCACCACTTCTTTCCTTTTCTCTCCCTCCCTCTTATTCTGATCTTTAACATTAGATGGTCTATGGTGTGTGTATGTCACCACGAAATGTATCTTTAATGTATTAGACATCCGACAACATTCATATTTCCCCCTTCCACTCACCTCTAGTTAAAAAAAAACCCTCTCTGTTAAGTTTTAATCTCCCACCTTCTCTCGTCTGTCACCCTTCTCTTTAACCCTAACATTCGTCCCACACTCTCATACTTACACCCTCTCTAAATTCTACTTTTATTTCCGGGGTTGTTTTTTTCTGTTTTCTTTTTGAATTTGTATGTCTGATGAATTGGATCGTATTTATGATTCCAATGGAATCAATTATGACCATGGAATATTAGTGTTTAAGCCTTTTTATTATATCCTTACTCTGTCCTGGACATTAAGTTCTACCTGGATTATTAAACATATACATGTATGTGTATGCACCTATGTATATATATTTTGCATATGTATATTTACCACTAATATTATCTATCTATCTATATATATATATATATATATATATATATATATATATATATATAGTCTGTTAATTATTTATGAATTATTATATAGAAATGTTATGCCGACACCTAAATAGTTAATCCTGGGTATGGTGGTAAACTACATCCGGCAGTAAGAGCTCTGATCGCGAGATTGGAGGTTTTGAGGCCCAACTCTTAATCGCTGTTGTTCCCAGGTCCAACTCTTAACGTCCCAGTCATGCACAAATAGTGAACTCACAAACAAAAGCAAGACTATGAATGTATAAAAATACATTTTTATCGTACAATACCAGCAACACATTTGTATATAAAAATTACCAACAATACCTATTTATAGCAGAATTACCAACAATATATTTTTATCTGTAGCTGAGGCCATATGATTTTGTTCAAAATATTTAGATTTTGGCATTAAATAAAGCTAAATAAAATAAATAAACCTAAATAGCAAATGTTGCTTTCTAAATACTGCAGTATTAAGAAACAGGAAAATCTCCTAAGAAAATACTAATGAAATGCTGTGTAATATCATTGCGCCGATAAGACAGTGAATAGTAGGCAATATCTTCACAGATAAATAGGAGACTTGAGCCAACGGAGATGTGATTGTTCAGAAAAATGATGACAAAACTATGAATTAAATATTTAAGCAACGATCAAATTTTAAGAAAAATAGCAACGAAATCTGGACTTATACACAATCAGAAAATGAAGGTTGAAATTACGATGACACATAATAAAGAAAGAAGGCTTAAATATTTGAAACACAGAATAAATATTAGAGATAAGGGAGGAATATCCTAGTAGGCAAGCTTGTGCAAATGGTTATCAGAATAGGAACAGGAATGAATGGTGTGAGAAAGAAGCTCTGATAACAGCTACCAAATGTAGTAATTTTTTAATAGCCATTACCGCCCACGTCTCAAACAGATACGACACATCCAAAGAAAAATCCTATGGGACCTCCCTCTGGACATATAAACAGACACAGCTCTAAGGTTATACAGTTACTCCATCGAGTGAGCATGTGCGCCGTGTGACCGTAATATTCTCAATGACATCTTATGCAGGTGTTTTGGCCAAAATATCGCATTGTCCAGGCGTGTCTGTCGTTCAGAGTTTTTTTAATCACCATTGAAAAGCTCAACATATACATGTCCGAGTTTAAGCTCAACATATAATACCGTGGTCGAGATCAAAATATATTATTTAAAATACTCTTTCTCTACTAATGAGTGTAATGTGGCAGTTTGAGTAGCCGTGTGAAAAACTACTGAATAAATGCTAAAATAATTATAAACTTGGTGCAAAGTGCGTGACCTAATAAATATTTCATATAATAATATAACTAATACAGTTGATATACGCAAGAAAAGAATAACCTCAAATATGGCGTTTAGGTTCGATCTTCTGCCAGACATAAAGCTCATGTAGCCTAATTAGAGAAAGTATAACTGTGAGGTTTTAATATGCAGAAAAGTTAACAGTTCGAGCCAGGTCAAAAGAGTATTATTTATTTCTTATCCATGCTATTTTCTTATGGTCACAGAATGAAGGTCTGAAAAACAAATGAAATTACGAAAAGAAATACCGGTCAAAAATTAATAATATTAGAAGGAGATTATTGTTTACCGACATGGAACTACGAGAAAACAGTTTAAACACCAACTCTAAAATTTGAACAATAAAGATATCCTTTGTTCTCAAAAGTTTCATTAGAAACAAAGAAAAGGGTTCTTTAATGTTACGTAATATATGTCAGCTTATATGCGATGGAATTTTGAAAAATTATCGCACAGAAGAAGAGGAGACGATGCAACAGAAATATAGTTCTACAGAAAGATGCTGAAAATACGATGGCCATAGAGCGTAAGAAACGAATAAGTTTTTAAAGGAAATGGAAACAAAAAAAAAACTTATAGAATAAGAAAGAGACAGTTGAAATTTCTTGAAGCCATGATAATGCAGTTGAGCTTTGGGAAGACATAAGGAAAGGAAGTGGAATAAAGGGATAACAGCATGAAACCGACTTTACAAATGTGTTTAAATGGGTGACAGAACATGAATTAACATGAATAGGAAGAGATAAACATTACTAAGAGCCACAATGAATAGATACTTGTAGGGAGTCTAAATAGTGCCTTCCTGAAGTGACACGTCGCAGAGAATTTGTTTTGAAATGAGATCTTATTTTTATCATTTTCTCTCCACGAATCTGTTTTTTATATGAAAATATTGATTAATAGCAATAATATTCCGATAAAACCAATTACTGCAATAGTAACTTTTATTCAGCGAAGGAAAGAAAGGAAGGAACTGTACTCGGAAGTAAAACATTAACCTAGCCAAATTAATCAAATAGCAAATTTCAAAGAAAACGGAAATAAAGACTAACTAATTTATATCGGAAGATTTTAACTGGGGAATAATACTTACTACACGACCTAATATTCAAATCTGCGCCTTTCTTTTTGGTAGTTATCACCATGCGGGCAAGGTATAAAAAGCCAAGAAAAGCTAGCACGAAAGTCAAATTTTGGTGGTATATCGCATGTCAGAAGTTGAAATCAGGCATGGATGGTCATGTATTGAGGTGAAATCAACTGGGGAATGAAGTTAAGATAATAGAAAACAAAACTTTAGTATACGACAGCTGAAGGATTCGCTGCATGTTGTGACAGTCTTCTCAATCGACCTCATATAGAGATTAATAGCATCTGGGAGACACAGAATAAAAAGGAAAAAAAATGAACACCCAATGATTCCTTACACGTTAGGGTTAAGTCTCCCAAACTAGACTGTCCAAGTGGATAAAGGCGTTGGTTAAAGCATATATGATTTGTGGCAGTCGTAAGTTAAATTACTGAGTCGGATCTTGCAGTAAGGTCATTGATTCTTGCTCAATGAAAGAAACGGGCAAGCAACACAAATGTGCATGAGCTGGAGAGAATTGATACGAGATCTTCCTTAAGCATGCAAAGAGAAATGAGAACTTTCTGCTTCCATGCATTGAATGTTGTTTTCAGTTCAGCATTCTGAAAATGTTAACGAGTACGATAGACAACGAAACTTTGTAAGTATAACAACAAAGATATACTGGTTGGAATAGTAAGGCATATAAGAATGAAAGAAAAAATGGAAGAAAGACGAAAGGAAAGAAAAATATGGAAAGATGAAATGAAACCAAATTTTGAAGAAAGATGAAATGAAAGAAAAAGTGGAAGAAAGATGAGAGGAAAGAAAAATATGGATGAAAGGTGCAAGGAAAGAAAAATATGAAAGAAAGATGAAAGGAAAAAAAATGGCGTAAAGATGTAAAAAAAGAAAAATGGAAGAAAGATGAAAGAAAATAAAAATGTGGAAGAAAGATGGAAAGAAAGAAAAAAATGGAAGAAAGATATAAGGAAAGAAAGAACGAAAGAAAGATGTAAGGAAAGAACGAAAGATGTAAATAAAGAAGGAATGAAAGATGTAAGGAAAGAACGAAAGATGTAAATAAAGAAGGAATGAAAGATGTAAGGAAAGAACGAAAGATGTAAATAAAGAAGGAATGAAAGATGTAAGGAAAGAAAACAGAACGAACCAAACAAAGAAAGAGAACAATACAAGTAAAAAAGAGAAAATGAAAATACAAATGTACAGAAAAAAGAAGGAAAGAAAGAAAAGGAAAATTGAGCAAAATCAAGAGAAAACGTTGAATGCTTTGAAGTAAAATAGAAACTTATTAAGTGACGAAGAAATGAAACAGCTAAAAGAAATTGTCCAGTAAAAGAAGAGAAAAATACTAAGCAAATAAAGAAAGAACGGGAAGGAAATGTGAAAAATAAAATAAATTATGAAGTCTAGTCAGTAAAAGAGAAGCGCATATAAAAAATATAACAAATGACATCAAGAAAGAAAAATCAAGCAGGGAAATGAGAACTGAAAATAAAATAGAAAAAGAAAGAAAAACAAGAAAAAAAAATAGAAACATGAACCCGTTTCAAAATAAAAAAGAAACAATTGGAAATTAAAAAAAAGAATCGCCCTGAATGAAGAATGAACGAAAAAGAATCAACTGAGAAGGAAAGACAAAGTGTGAATGATATTCATGTAAGAAATAAACGAGATTCGAGCAGCAGACTACTCACCATGTCTGCCGTGCAAAATTCTCAATCAATCAAAATCTCGCGAGACCAAACGTGAAGAAACGTTGGCCATAAATCGGTATTTAAAGTTAATGCTCACTTTCCTCGAACCACTCAGCCCTTTCTTCCTTCGCTTTTGCCGCGAATCCTTCTCTGCACTTCGCCTCAGTTTTCCAATCAATCTTCATTCGTTCGCTTATTCCTTATCGGCATTCATTTTCCGCTCGTCCAATTCTCCTCAAAACTTTCCCGGCGTCCAATTCTTTTTAACTGTGCTTTCCAAAGTCCTTTGAGTTAGATTACTTCTCCCTTACTTCGCTCTTCCATCTACTTCAATGGCTGCCTCGATTTCTTCCTGTATTGATTATTCATTAATTTCTCTCTTTTCTCACTTTTCACTACTTTTATGCCATCCTTAATACTTTCTGTAGTTAATTCCTTGAAAATCAGCATTCGAAATCATAGATTTTACTTGAACTCGAACACCAACTTCTGAATTAATGAAAAGTAATAAATACCTCCTCTCTGAGCAAGCGGTACTTTTTTTTCTTTCATGGTAAAGTTTTACACTTTTCCTTCAAGATATTTTTTCGGTTTAGCTTTTTAGAACGAAAAGCCAGAAAGTAAAAAATAAGTGATAAAATACTGTATTAGGTTTTTATTCAAAGGAAACATGATTTGCCTGCTTTGAATACGAAATACCAACTTTTACTCCAGGACGATGGCTAACTGCTGGAAACGATGGAAACACACATTTCATTAATGAATCAAACCAAATAGATAAAACCTAAACTAATAATTATATATCACCATGCACAATAATGCAAAACATTTGAAAGATTGTGTTGAGGTAGTTTTTTTTTCGAGAGAATCAGCAAACAAGTTACTGGCGTTTACATTGAGTTTTAAAAGTAATTAATGGTGTGGGTATTGAAATACAGGTCCCTCAAATTTATTAACCATGCTGACCTCTAAATGTTACTAACAACTAAATTTGGAATATAGACGCCATGGGCAGTAAGCTTTGATTTAACACTATCCAGAATTCTACAGACTGGGTGGAAATGCAAAAGAAAAAAAAAAGCAACGGTAAAGAAACGAAACAAAAGCGAGGAGGTGAATTAAGGAATCACGTCCTCTTAAAACAATGGGCTGAACTCATTGTCTCCTACACTGCCAAGCAAATGTAAGACTTACAAGCCACATTCGCACCATCGTGGACCTTAATTGTGAAGCTGGGTGATCCTCCCCACACCTTTATTAAAGTTGGCGTATAAAAGAAGGTCTACTTTTTGACATGCGAGGACGAAAAAGCCCGTGGGGCAATCTTTTAAACTAGGGTTCTCTTGAAAATTAGCATCAAACATCAATATGTCTGGGCTCAAACGCCAATAGTAAGATATATATATATATATATATATATATATATATTGTTACGAACTTGTAGCATATAGATGAACCACGGGTTCTAAAAAAAAAAGGAAAACGTGGTTTATTTTCTCGGTCTTCACTCAGAAATGGAAGCGACACAAGGGAATCAACGAAGAACAGACGCAAGACGATGGATTTCAAAATTAAACATTTATTTATAAATATATATATAGCGAAACAAAGAAAGAAAAAAAAGAACATTCATTTAACAAAGGGGAGGACATCAGTAAAGGAATAGAAGGCGCGAGCGAATACATACATATATGAAAATAGATCGAGCCAAAAGAACCAACTTATCTTGCAGTCGGGTTCGGAAACGTGAAACATATTCCAGCAAATTTTCTGTTACTGGGTCTTCCCGCAACAAACCTTCCCTCAGTACCTTTAAAGGACCGCGGACTGAATGCCCAAATATTAATTCAAATGGGCTGAACCCCAACGATTCCTGTACGGATTCGCGAGCGGCGAACATTAGGAATGGATACCTTCGTCCCAATCGTGTTGGTGGTCCAGGCAATATGTTCTCATCATGCTCTTCAAGGTGGAGGGAACCTCTCCAAGGCACCTTGGGACTGGGGGGTGATAGGCGCTTGACTTAATGGATTTTATACCCAAACTTCTCGTAACTTGTTGAAACACCCCTGACATGAAGTTGATCCCTGGTCTGACTGTATCACCCTGGGTAAGCCGACCATGGTGAAAAAAGCTAACAAGGGCCTTTACTATTTTCCTGGCGGATAGATTTCTCATGGGTATCGCTTCGGGAAACCTGGTCGAGGCGCACATGATCGTTAGCAGGTATTGGTTCCCTAACTTAGTTTTGGGTAACGGACCAACACAGTCTACGATAATGCGACAAAATGGCTCCCTCGAAGGCAGGAATGGGATGTAGGGGGTGCGATGGGGATTTTCTGGTTCGGCTTCCCTACAACCTGGCAGATGTGGCAAGTCCGGCAATGCTCAGACACGTCCCTTCGGATACCCGGCCAGTAAAAGTATCTGACGATCTTATCGTGCGTCTTGTTAACGCCAAGGTGACCCCAATGGGATCTCATGAGTTGTCCTCATGACCTCCGGTCTGTACCGTTTAGGAGTACTATTTGGTGGACTGTCAACCAGTCTTCTGAGGCGGAGATGTGCGGGGGTCTCCACTTCCTCATTAGTATCTCATTCTTAATAAAATATCCAGTTGGAACTTTCTCCAACTCATCCTCGGGCAATACGTGACGGAAGAGTGGGGTTAGCTCAGAATCACCCCCTGCTCTGTTATAAGTGCTCTCCTCGATAATGGAATGTCCATAGCGGGCTCAACAATACCATCGCTATTTCCAGTTGGGTAACTATCGGGAGGATAATTTAATCCCACATCAGGATTTATAAACGTCTGCGATAGGTCTATCACTTCGTCTTCTGTCCCATCGATTATCTCGTTTATCTTTTCATCGGCCTTCTTTTCTGGCCTGTGCTCTGGTCACTGCACACGAGGGAAATATATCGAGATTCTCTTCCTCGATATCTTCGGTGTCTACCGAAGCAACCGGTTCCGGAACTACTTTAGGGTGGGGTATCACCCACCACCCGCCAATTCGTTTCCTAACAGCATGGATATGCCTTTCATAGGCAAACTAGAACTACTCCGACCTCGACAGGGCCAGAAACTAACCCAGACGTGAGGTGGATTCGATGAAGGGGAACGCTAACAAAGTTGCTGTTAACACCCTGTATGATAACAAATTCGCCAGTGGCCGAATCCGATCCACACGGCACGAAGCTCTCCACAATCAGGGACTGAGGGCCCCAGTGTCCCGCAAGATCTTCACGGATTTCTTCTTTGGGGGTTATCAACGGGGATACAGCACCATTAGACACAAATGGCCTATACTCCTCCCCTCACATCTTCATTCGGTTTCCTATTTAGGGTAACGCTGTCGGAAGAAATTAGCCCTTGGGGTCTCTCTTGACTTAGGGCTCTGGACTCGGCATTCCGCTTCGTCCAACAATTCGACACGAGGTGTCCTACTTTATTGCAGTAGTGGCACATCGGGAGTTTCCTCTCTCCTATTCGTCTGCCGATAAACCGGTGACGGAGAACTAGGATTTTGAGATTTGGTATCTCTCGACTGGGGAGTTGGCCTGAACTAACCGATCGACCAAACTTCGAATTCGGACCAGAACCAGATCCACGTCTTGGGTGTGGACCGCTTCCAAATTCGGATGGGTTGTTATGATTGAACGTACCCCGCTTATGTGTTATCGCGTATTCGTCAGCGAGGGTGGCCATCTCATATAAAGTATCTACCCTTTTTCATCGAGGTAGGTTTTCAAATTATCAGGGACACATTCTTTGAACTCCTCTATCAGTATCATTTGCCTTAGCCTATCGTGATCTGACTCGATGTTTTTCGATAAACTCCATCTATCGAAATAGGTTTCTTTTTTTGTCTAGAGAATTCTACATAAGTCTGTTTGTCTCCCTTTCGGCAGGCTCTAAATTTTTGCCGGTATGCCTCCGGCACAAGCTCATACGACTTTAAAATGGCGGATTTCACAATGCTATATTCAGCGCAATCTGCTACTGAGAGCGCGGCATACGCTTCTTGAGCTTTGCCTTTTAGTGCGGTCTGCAGTAAAATTGGCCACGTTTCTATGGGCCATGCTAGGTTTGAGGCGACCTTTTCGAAATGCTGAAAATATTTGTCGACATCAGCCTCGTTAAACTGGTGGTACGAGTCGGACTTGCTTCGCTAAGTCGAACTCACTACTTCTAGCTTCGTGAGTTCCCGCTTTTTCGTCTAACTCCTGAAATCTAGTTTCTTGCTCGATTCTAGCTTTTGCTATTTCAGCCTTTGCTCTTTCAGCTTCGGTTCTGACCTTAGCCTCGGCCTCAATTTTCACTTTCTCGAACTCGAGTTGTGCCTGCGAAAGTTCCGACGTGTCTAGTGATAATTTACTTAATTCTTCTACGTCGAAAACGTCGTTATCTACCATATGCTCACAGACTATCCTGACTAGCTGAGTTTTTCTCATAGACTTCGTTACCTCTAGTTCTAATTCCTTCCCTATTTCAACTATATCATCCTTCTTAAGCTTACATAATTTTTCCATAGAGGCGATGCGAGAAAACTATCTATAACCGACATCTTGGCCTGTAGTTCGCCGATACACTGAAGTTAAAAGGATTCTTACTGAGTGAAAAAAACAGGAGAAAAGATTCTCGGAACGAGCCCCAAATTTATATAGTTACGAACTTGTAGCATATAGATGAACCACGGGTTCTAAAAAAAGGAAAACGTGGTTTCTTTTCTCGGTCTTCACTCAGAAATGGAAGCGACACAAAGGAATCAACGAAGGACAGACGCAAGACGATGGATTTCAAAATTAAACATTTATTTATAAATATATATATAACGAAACAAAGAAACAAAAAAAAGAACATTCATTTAACAAAGGGGGGGACATCAGTAAAGAATAGAAGGCGCGAGCGAATACATACATATATGAAAATAGATCGAGCCAAAAGAACCAACTTATCTTGCAGTCGGGCTGGTATCTTCACAAAGTTTTGATTCGCCGAAGGAGAGTTCTGATGATAAATCAGTATCTTGGCCGGCCGACAATGTTCCTGGATTCTTCTTCTTTTCGCAAGTGTTCGTGGGTCCCCAGCATTTCATACAGGCATTTTGTTGGGTTGATCAGTCAATAGCAGCCCTTCAATCACTGGTCGATAGACTTCGTGGTCTTCTCATCTCAGTGGGCGGTCTGACGATTTTTGCCCAGCGATGTTCAACTGCCGCTGGTCAGAGGAAACTGAAAAAATCCTTCTTTGGTTTTCGTTGTCCCCACAGACAGTCACGTGGGTTCCCTTCGTCCTTGACCGGGTACGCAGGAGAATAGGGCGCAAATCACGCAGTGTTTGTGTGATGGCCAAAAGTTCAACGCATGCTCCGTACGTCCTGATCACGTGAATCGCAGCATGAGACCCTGATGGTGTCTGAGTTTACTCATGGTCAAACGCGAAATCTTAGAAACCAGGTCATCCTCGCGTCGGGTCACTTCTAAGTTCACGGGCCCTTGGCTGGCGGGGTGGAAGAGAGGATAAGGAGAGAAAGAATTTGTGAAGAGAAGAGGGGGGTATGGCTGATCATAGAATATATTCGCTCGCGAATCGGAAGCATTGGATTAAATTTCTGTTTTTATCTATTTATTTATCTTTCTTTTATATCTAACTAATTTTCTCTTTATTTAAGATTTTACTTTAGCCTAACGCCTATATGGTTAATGAAATCGTTGCTACGTGACAATATATATATATATAGATAGATAGATAGATAGATAGATACGATGAAATTATATAGCGACATATGTTGTGCGTAAAATTTGAGCCTTGCAACATACAAACGCATACACATTCACGTGTATATTCACTCAATACAAGGCCCAAGATCCACTCAAATTAGATACTATATGGTGTAGCCTGTCAAGTAAAGTTAATGGGCTTATGCAGGATATATAACAGTTACCCTTGGTCTTGAAGTGTTCAAAATTGTAGTGACTGGGAAAACATACACAAAGGAAGTTATTTTCATACTATTGGAATACGAAGAGAATGGTTATCATTCACTCATGTGTACGTGGAATGACGGGTCACAGCTTTAAAGGTCGGGAATGGTGAGACTAAGGAATTTAGTTCATCAGAACATATGTCCTGGAAATAGCGATAAAGCATCGAGTGTCTCGCAAAGTCTTATCTGTGAGAAAGGGGTTGTAAGGGGAAATAATTCATCACCCGAAAGCTTTTGAACAAGAGAGGCAAGTAAAGAGTGGACAGCTACATCCCTGAAATAGCAGCAATATTTCATTTTTGGTCTAATCTGGCTCTTGTATAGCAGGGGCATCGGATACTTACTGGGGGGGGTACAATAAACCAACCCTTTTCCCAGCATCTTTAACAACAGATCGGATATATGGGTTCCACTTGAGATCTGGATGTTTCGCTCGGTGGTGGTGGGACGTTATTAGTTTGCTTTTGACTCTATTGAATTTTATAACACAGATCTTTCCCCATTGAACTACCTGAGCTAGGTCAGATTAGAGATGGACGCGTAGGTTCTGGGCTACCAGAATTTAGGAGATGCGTCTCTAAACTATTGTGCCATACGAATAGAGTATCATTAATGATCGGTGTATATTATTAGGGAGATTATTCATATGCAGTATACAGAGTGTAAAAGCGAGGAGAAAACCCTGTGGAATGTCGGCATTGATTTTATTTGCTTCTGACGACGGCTTCACCAACGAACTTCATGGGGGTCTACTTGACTTGATGATTGTGAGAACATTTTCAGAGATTGCATACCAAGAACAGTCCCAGATTTCACACCTTTCCAAAGGCCTTTGATATATCTAGGGCAATGGTCCTCAAGATAGATAGATAGATAGATAGATAGATAGATAGATAGATAGCTGCGAACTGATTGAAAGACGAATTGATTTACCTAAATAGATGAGAAAGGAAACATTCTAAAGTATTTTAATATTTAATATTCAGCAGCTGATAAAACACATATTTCACACGAACATCTTTATCGCAGAAATCTTTTCGCAGATTAATCGCAAATTTGAAACCACAGTAATCAGCTTTCGCTACGTTACATCAACACAATCGATGGAGTGGGTACTGGATATAACAGTGCGATGAACAAGGTTATACGATTGTTCTAAACTAAAAAAAAAAAAAACAGAGAAGTAATCTCAATAAATTTGAATATGTTGATATCCTTAATATTTAGGAATTTTACTCAACATTCTCTGAACATTAAAAAAAAATAGATGTATATCTTCTGTTTCGTTTACCTACATTCCTGTTTCCTTACTCTGAAAGCTTCAAATTTCGTTCTTTTAAAAAAGACTTACTAAAGTTTTACAAATATTTTTTGATCAATTCTTCACCAGCAAGGCTATAACGACACTAAGTCACTAGGGGCTACTGGAAGTGAAAGGGAAAGTAACCAGAGTCCCAATCCTAAACAGGAAACAAGAGATAAACCTCTATTCCTCTTCAAAAGACCGGGGAGGTTGTGAAGACTTGATATTCAATATTTCCAGATTAATACAGCAATAGCATACTTCTTATTAAAACAAAATTATGAAAACTCCATTGTATCAATTTAAATCATAGCTCACCATAAAAAAACAGCATTCAATATTTTTTTTTGTTTTTTTCTTGAATTCAAACATGAGAAAATGGTGCAAATATCTATTCCAACAAGAAGTCCGCAAAATATTTAGAAATCTTTTCTTACTATTCAGGATGGGAAACAATGCTTTGTAATTTAATGTGTCATTTACGAGTTAACTATTTTTCTCAGAAAGTTTTAATTGAGTTTTATTTGTATATCATAAATTTACTTTCATTTCTTTTTCTAATTTTGATTCATTGTGTTTTGTTCTGTTATTTTACTTTTATTCACATGTTCTACATTTCTCAATTCTATTTCTTCTTGTCTTCTTTCAATCATTGGCCTATTCTTTCTTCATTCCATCTCTACTCTCTTCATACATTTTTCTTCATTTCTCTTCTTATTCATTCATCGCTTTTTGTAATCGATCAAACAGCAAGAAATTTTGTTCTCGCCTGATCACCGAAGTTAAGCAACGACGAGCCTGGTCAATATCTAGATGGGTAACTGCTTGGGAATAATAGGTACTGTAAACTTGGATGAACCGGTGATCTTATAGAGGGCAGTCAGAATTAAAAATCGGAGTGCATTCTTCCAATTCTAGTTAGGTTCTTTATATTCACTTACGCGGAAATAGCATTGGGAAAGGCATGAATCCACCTATTCTCTTTCAGCTATTGGTTAAATAGTAGGACTTCTCTCAGTATATTATTATTATCTACAAAATATTTTACAATCCAAAGATGTTTTCAGACATTAAATGTCAAAGTTCGATAAACCGAAAATAAAAAAAAAACAAAAAAACAACCAGTCAATCGAAAACTTGCTGCAATTTTCCTTTCTGAGAGAATTCTACTGATGTATCTGATATTTCTTATTCCAGTGTCTTGAATAAACAGTCATTTTATTTGCCGTTTTTCAAATCTAATTTTGATACTAACTTTATATATTTTCTTTTCTCTTTTTTAGGATATTCGCATTCATAGACACATTGATTCATTGGCAGCGCTATTGATCTAATGACGTCCTCCAGTATTTCGCCGTTCTCGTATGTCTATTTTATAACTTCAGAAATGTACGGGTGGTTTAACGGATAATAACGTCGAAAAAGGAAAACGTTAGTCGACTTCCAGGTTAATTTGTTGCGTTCACTTCTTCCTTATTGCCCCTGGTAATGCATGAATCTAATTTTTCTCCCATTAGCTATGGATTAAATAAAATACTGGACTGGGTTCCGTAGCCGTTAGCGGCAACCGATTTAAGAGAAATAAAATTTTAAATTACAGACTGTGGTGAAGTTGTTTTCTTCAAAAATGAATGGCAATTCTCGAATAATAAATAAAAATTATCTGTGGGGAGTCATGATCTTGTATGTTATGAAGGTTCATGGCATTTAAAAGAGTAAAAGGATATTATAATTTCGTCTAGTCGTACCACTTTTTTTTCCTTCCACCGTGGATCTCATGTGAGACTTTTGTATAATGCCTTTCTAGGTTTTACTCCGCGGTTCTCATAGAATAAATCTGGCATGCGTCCATTCCATCCCTATAAAAGTTTTTCTTTCATTGATGTGTTTATAAACTCTTTAGACTTTAGACTCATAGGGTATGTGTACAGGTCTGGTTAATTCTTTGATCTTTTTGTGCATAACTTCTACAATGTGTTCTGCAGTTATTCGATTTTTGCATATTAATCCATTGGTGATTTGCTTGCTCGCACTTATTTCTAAAGTTCTGCTTAACTTTATATATTCTGTACCATTTCTTAGCGTTATTTGTTGTCTTTCTTTTATTCAGAATGTCATCTGTCATCTGTTTCATTTTTTCTTGTTTTCCTTTCTCGCTCTGACTTTCCTTTTCTGTTGTCACGAGTGATTCCATTAAAGTGTGCTACTTTCAGATACCGAACATTTACAACATTTTATTTTTATTCTTCTTAACTGTGATTTCATATGTCTGTTTGCAAATGGAAGTTTAGTTATTACTTGGATTTCTTTATTTTTATAGTTATTATCCTTTACGTCAATATGGTTATCATTCCTGAAATTGAGGCACTGGTATGTTTTAAAGTGAAAAAATCTTCTCATTGTTATATAGATTATATGGTTTGTAATGTTTCATGCTGGCCCTTACCAAATTCGTAGAATTTCTTCAATTTGTATATTAGCTGTTATTTAGACCATTACCCTGGACCGATTGAAACGTTTTTCGCCGCATTCCTTATATCACATAGACCGTTTAATTTAAGCATTTTGTTTCTTTCTAACATTTGTATTTATGACTCAATGATGATAGTTAATTGTGACATACTCTGATATTTATCAGTTTTTCGTCTGTTGAAAAATGTATCTAATTTTTTTTTCTTTTGTTTTTGTCTTGAGCGTATATACCAGTATGATCGCCATACTGAATGGCTTCCAGTTATAGTAGAACACTGTATGGGAATTTCCAAGACCCAAAAACGTAATTTCTCCTGCCTTTATCTAATATTAATAAGAGTGCACTTTCATTTTTCTCTTCTGTCCTGGGTAAGACGTTAAACTACGTCAAACAGTAAGGCTTCTGAACAGGAGTTTTTGAGGAACGTGTAACCACCCCTTAATTGTTGATGTTCCCAGGTCCACTCTGACTTGAGGTGGTAGCACCTGTTAGGGTACCAGCTATGGGCAAATAGTTAAACCCCCAAACTGGGTCAAAAGTGTAAAAATAGATTTTAATACCAGAAATAATTTGTAAATTTCTTATTAACAGAGATACATTTTTAAAGAAAAAATATTATCAGCAATACATTATTGAAGGAAAAAAATATTACCAGCAAAAAAAAAAAATAAATAAATAAATAACCGATTGTGGTTGATATGCAAAACAAAACAAATAAAAAATCATTTTTTTCTTATACGACTCTACGATCGTCACATTAATTTCCAATTATATTTGCATGTTATTAATATGCGATTTAAATTGATCTTGTTTACAACTTTCTAAATTTCCGTATTGATATAATGTCCTAATATTCCACGTTCCGACTGAGATCTTTGTTTTACATAGTTACTGGATGGCCTTCAAGCGACACTTGTCTCACTTGAGTATCCTAAATACGTAAGGGATCAGGTCTAAATTAGTTGACTCCCTTCACCTCGTTAGCTAATATCTGTGGATTCTGATTTCATTCACTTGCTCAATATGGACATTTCATACTTGTTATTTATTTATTCGATTAAAAATATTTAAGCAATCAACAATTTGAAGACTGGCAGAGGCTAATTCTACTACAAATATCGTAATGTTGTCCAATTTAGTTTTAATGGAATAGTTTTCATCTTATTGCGTAGTTCGCCATAGTAAGATTTGGTCGTCAAAAGCAATACCTACAGCAAAAATAAAACATCAATTTAAAAGCACTCTTCACATTTTTAATAAAAAATAAATAATTAGAATAATGTGTTTGAAACTGCAAAACAAAGGACATACTTTTTTAATTAATTAATCAGAAATTCTATCTTGTATGCATTGAAAGATAGAAATTCATTCGCATGACTTAGATTTTTTTATCTTAAAATCAACATTGTGATATGACGCGCCATTTTCGCTTTTGCTTATGACAAATCAAAAGTGCTTATTTCATGTTTGATGATATATTTTCAAGTTACCAACAATTTGAAGAATGGCCGTTGTTGATTGTAATAGTGTTTTATTACAAAAATTGCATTCGGTACAGTTAATGAAAATTTTTCTATTTTTCTTGAATTTTAATTTTGGCCCTAGAAAAATATATTTACTATAGCCTGCTGAAAAAATCCTCATCCTTACAGAAATTAAAAACTTTCTATATTTACTCCTTGATTTATTCACTTGGTCGCTTTTATTATTCATTTGCTGTTCATTTCCTTTTGTTCTCTTCTTCAATTTCCGTCTTTTTATTAATATCTTGAATTTCTTTTCCTTTTTTTTCATTAAGTTCTTTTATATTCATTTGTTGTCTTTTCTTCTTTTGTCTCTTTTTTATGCCTTTGCATCTACTTTTACTTTTAACTCTTCTTTTACTTTTAAACTCTTTTTTTCTTTCATTTCTGCGGACCTTTCATCTTTCGTCTTTCGTTTCCGTTCTTTCCATTTAGGCGACGATGATGGCGGTAACTCATTGCCACCTAATCTACTTGATTGTAATCACACTGTAGTAAATTCGATTATTAATGTTCTCCTTTTCTTCGTCTACTCCTTGTGTGTTTTCCCTTTAGGAAGAGGGCGTTCATGTCTCTCCACAACTTCTTATCCACTTTTGTTCTAAGAAATATTTCTCCACTTACTATCTCCTATAGTTCCGGCTCTGCCATCAATTTACAATTTCAATAACGTTTATTCCATGTTCCTCTAAGTTATCTTTCGCCATTATGTATCCTAGAATTTTCAACAAACCTTTTCTGATTCTAAATACAAGTTTTCTCTTTGTTTTCATTTGTCCTTAAAACATCCAATTTGTTCACATCTTCTGTTTATGATAATTATATTATCAACATCGTTATGTAGAACCACGTGTATATGTTGCCTCGAGTTACTTTTCATCCGTGAGTCAATTCCCCATTATTCAGTCATATAGGAGGATTAATATTACATAGATTTTGAGCACTTTTATCTTTGTTTACAACAATTTTTTCTGTTTCTTGTTACTTTGTCTATCATTTTAAAGCATCTTTCGCTTATTCAAATATTATCTTTTGATCCTCACTACAGATTTAATAAATTTGCTATTGTGATAGGAATAAAATAAGCAAATCGACGTTAATAAATATCCCTCCTTTCCATTTTCTTTTTTTCATTTCATCTATCTTTTTTACTTATCTTTTTTGCGTCTTAATTTTTTTTAACTACATTATTTCCTCTTTAACTCCTCGTCATTGTTAACGCAGATTTCCTTCAATTTTCTTTAATGTTATCTTTTCGATTGCTTTCGTTTGTTTTTTTAAGTTTCAATCCCTATTTTTTTTTCTTCATTCCTTTTTTTTATTTTCATTCATCTTTCTTTTGTCTGATCCTCAATTGATCAGGAAAGTGCTTATCAACACATTACTTTTTCTCTTTTTTTTTTTTTTTAGGTTTCTTCTCCTTTACTGCTCTGGTGCATCTTCACTATCCAAGCGTCTTACTCGACTGAATTTGCACTTTATGTGCTTCTTTCTACTAGAGAGCTATCAAAGCAAAATCCATCACTCCTCACCCATCCGTTATCGCGTTTATCGATTTCTTTCAATTCTCATCAATATTTCTCTTCGTGATCCTTTGAGCTCTTTCATCGATTTGTGTCTAGGCGTATAAATGGCTGCGGCTTCAAATATCACATTCCGTAGCCTTTCTTTGAACAGCCTCTCAAAAAAACACAAAAGGGTTTGAGATTTTTTATCATTTTGTTTAAATATTATGCCTTTTTTCCTCTGTGATACTTTTAAGTTTTGGAAATTTAAACCTGAATGTAATTTCATCAACCAACGATGAAACAAAACTTGAGGATTTAGTTTGAATTGCGAGCAATCATAGTGAATCATTTAGATCGCTCATTAAAATATATAGCTATTCTAATTGAATATTTGTATGACATAGTCCTTGGAAACTATCTAGCTATTTCTAAGACATACTTTCGAGAATGTACTAAGCTATGTTTAATACAGAGCACATAGAAAGTATCTAGCTATTTCTAAGACATAGTTCGTGAAAAGATTCTAGCTATTTGTAAGACATAGTTCTCTGGAAGGTATCTAGCTATTTCTAATACATAGATCCTGGAATGTTTCTATCTATTTCTAAGACATAGTTCCTGGAAATCATCTCCTTATTTCTAAAACATAACCTATGGAATGTATCTAAATATATCTAAGACATAATCCCTGAAAAGTATTTCCCTATTTCTAGAACAAGTTTCTTGAAAGTATCTCGTTATTTCTAAGACAAGTTCCTGGAAAATATCTCGCTATTTATAATACATATTTCTCTGGAAAATATCGATCTATTTCTAATATATGGTTCCTGGAAAATATCTAACTATTACTAAGATATAGTTTCTGGAAATTATCTATCTCTTTCTACGATAAACTGAAATTGTGATTTTCTCTCTTTCTAAATCCTTGGCGATCCTATATACTGTTTCACCATCTAAAGAACTTTCTTGTGTTGATTTCGCCTCCTAAATATGGGAAGGATTTCACGTACCTGTTGCCCACAGAAATCCAAAGCAATGACGCACAGTATTCGGCCTAGATATTAGTGTG
The DNA here is from genome assembly GCA_903632075.3 of Acanthosepion pharaonis. Lineage (NCBI taxonomy): Eukaryota > Metazoa > Mollusca > Cephalopoda > Sepiida > Sepiidae > Acanthosepion > Acanthosepion pharaonis. The sequence continues at coordinate 2,250,225 of CAHIKZ030001968.1, read as the reverse complement.
CCCCATTTGAATATAGGTAGGTTTGGGTTGGGATATAAATTGTGTTTTTAACACAGTTTGTTAGACGAAACTATTATGCTGACGACGATAAAAGGTTTATGATTTTTTTTTTTAACTTCCTGGAAAAAAGCTATAATCTGCAAACAAAAAGTGTAAAATTATTTTCGTAATTAAAGAGAGCATTCCTCTAGATTGAAATAAAATGCCAATAATCTAATCCCTGGAGGCATACTCTAACATCAGAGAAAAATAAATTGCAAATTAAACAGTGGCCATTACCCATCGTTGCATTGTTCCATTTTAACATGAAAAGCATTCGATAAGTCATCATTTAATTTAACAGAACCTTGCATATTTTCAAGGAAAGATATTATGAAATTGACCATCTTATCGGGAATCAGAGTTGTCTTCCTCACTGAGAAGGAAGCATCCCAATTAACGGACACAAACGTTTTAGTTAAGTCAGCAACAGCCATAAAATATATTAGCATTTTTCTCCTGTACTGCAACCTGTCGCAAGCAGTATATCATGTATGTGGTTTCTCTTCCAGTCCTAAAACCACAAAGGGATTAAGGATAAACATTATCTACAAGGTGAGTCATTATTCTGTGGCAAATAACTCGAGCAAGTATCTTGCCCACTCCCCACAGAGAGTAATGATATACCTCGATAACTGTCACACTTCGCTTAGATGAGTAATGGAGGCGTCTTTAAATTCATGAGTAACCTGGCTATGCTTCCACACCATAAAATACGAATGCAAGCGCTTACGCACGAGTAACACATCTCTATACTTGTCCACTTCGGCTGGTATTGCCAGGCGATTTCCTTGATACCATTTGCTTTATAGTTGTATTGACTTCCGTATATGTCGGATCAAAATGTATTTCCGGTCATGAATTAATGACATTTTGATCGACATTAGATGAAGAACTTAAAATAGTTTCAAAGTGATCTTCCAAGCGATTAAGAATATAATCTTTATCATTTAGTAAAGTAGATCCGCTCAATGCTAATATTGGTGAGGATTCGCGTAACTAGAGGCTATAAACATGATTTATACCTTCCTATACAGCTTTTGTATCCTTTCTATCACCAGCAACTTAAAGCTGAGATGCTTTTGATGACCTATATTCTTTGATTTCTCTTAAGTTTGTTTACAACCCAAATATGAATTCTATTTCGTTTTATCACTCATGGACTGTATTGTCTAAATCAAAATAATCTCGATGCTTACTCAAAAGATCAACAATTGAAATAGAATATGTTGCTTTCTTGAGATTTTTCCCACCATTTAATATTCTCTAAAATTTCATAAACACAAGCTGTATATCGAGTAGTCATCACCTGAAAGGCCATTTGTGCACAATACCGACTAAATTCTTCCAGTAGTATGCTGTATTTGCCATTTATATTAACCAATCATCAACAGACTTTTAGTAAAAAGCTTTTTAATAAAGATCGGAATGAGTAATTTATTTACGATTCGTACCTAAACAAACACAGATATCGAAAAATTTAATAACTGCGGAAAAATATAGCAGAAGGAAAAAATATATAAATCAGGATTTAAGTCCTCGAACAAGACCAGGATGCTAAAACGATCGGTTACGATGACTACAATCGACGGCTTCCGAACAATTCCATTTGCTCAATATCACTCAAAAGGCTGGAGTCAAATCACGGTATAGTTTTCAGATACTTTCCAGATCTATAGTTTCCAGATACTTACCTCCTCAGGTCGATATAATCAAGACTTACGTAAATAAATATATTCATACATGTTTCTATACAGACACATATTCTTGTTCTATATGCCGTGTCCCTTCAAAATATGAATGATTGTGACTATCCATAATTCCCTGTCTTTTGTAGTGCTTAGTGAGTTGTGTCGTTTTGTTACCACTCCAATTTCCTGTTCTGTCAACTTGTTAAAGATGCTATTCTCTATATTCCTCTATTTCTTTTACCTTCATTATCTCATTATTCTCCAAATATGCTTTTCTCATTATATACTTTAGAAATTTCAACTGTCACATGATGATGATGATGATGATGATGATGATGATGATGATGATGGCATCATGTGCAGCAGCCTAGGTCCCACTGGCAAACAATAAAACATAGTTTGGAAATTTTTTTGTTCACGTTGCACGCTAGTCTTACAGCAATTAATGTCTTCTTTGCAAAAACCATTGAATCATTCCATTAGAAATTGTAATTCTCAAACAACTTACACACCATAAAATCAATCACCCACCTTCTATTGCTATCGGTTCAACAAAATTGAACTTTGTTATGGATTTTATGTGCCTGGGATGATTAATATCCGATTCGCCAAGCTAGAACAAGACGAAAAGTAAATCTTTCTTTCGCAGACTTGACTTTAATATCTGGATTAATAACACTAAACTAAATGTCTACAAAGTCATTGTGCACCACATTTTCTTTTCTGGTGCCGAATCTTAAGTCATTTACCCACATTTTACCTCTTTTAAAAGCTTCCACCATGTTTGCTCCTGTTCTCAATTTGCACTGGAGAGTGACCGTGACTCTCCATAATTCTCTTCTATTTCCTATTCTGTCAAATTCTTAGAGATGTCATTTGCTGCTTTCCTCTATTTATTTTAACTTTTATTATCTCTTGTTAGTGTCAGATTCTTTGAAAACCCTTTTCTCATTATATATTCTAGAAATTTCAACTGTCACTTTCTGATTCTAAATAAAAGGGAGCTTCTTGTTTCCATTTATCTTAAAACATTCTTGTTTCTCACATGTTCAGACTATGTACTTTTTAGCATCCATTTTGTAAAAAACAGATTTCTCGTGCCTAAGATTGTCCAATACTCACTACCATATAAGAGGACCAATATTAAATAAGTTTAGCACTCATTGCTTTTTTCTAATGAAACTTTCTTTTACTTAGCTTTTGAAGACATCTTTTACTATTCGGATGTGCCTTCGGATTTCGGTGTCACAGTTTCTTCTGTCTTTTAAAACAATTCCTTGATATTTAATCTGTCGCATTTACTTGATTTTGGTGATTAAAATTCGTAGTTTGCGTCTTGGGCTGTTCTTGCGGACAGCCATATATTCAGTCTTCTCATATTCGATAATTAATCCTTTCTTCTAACAGTTCTCAACCACAACAAGTCATTTCAAAAATCATTGTGACGTTTGGTAATTATTTCAAAATTGTGAAGTGTTTCCAGCCGAGAACTTTTCAGCATAATCTCAGACATATCGGTGGAATTAAGGAGTGAGTCTGTCCGAGAACCTTTCAACACCACCTCGGGTGGAAAGAACTCAAAAATTCTTGGTGCAACGCCCAAGAAATACGAGTTCGCTATCGCCGACCTTGGAACGTTTCAGTATAGATTTACACGTGCAATAACTCTAGAAGTAGATGCCATCTCACGCAACTGTTTTTATTAAGAAAAATGGAAAAAATGAAAATTAGTATGCTGATTTTCTAAGCGTAACTTAGATGTGGCACAAGACTGAAACTACGCGGCATCGAATGAAGATCGAACTCACGACTCAATCGAAATTGTTCTAGCCAAACAAGGTTAGTAACCATTATACCACGCTACGGTCTCCGATGCAAATTATTATGTATCACATTTTTAAAACCTTTCTATGTTCATCCGATACCTGACACTTCGATGTTTGTGTCAGACTAAGATAATTAGTAAATAAATTTGGATCTTTAAAAACGATTGAGTTAATGAAAAAGGAAACTTTAAAATAAAAAAAAAATAAAACTGCTAGTATAATGAACATAAATGTATTTATTCTTAGATAAGAGACACCAACATATTTCCTTATGCTAATGTTCGGTGTGCCTCGTGGTTGAGATAGAGTATAATTCTTTCTTCACTTCAAATGGACTACATTTAGTACATACAGACACCCCCCACACACAGAGGAACAGTTTCAGAACTTTACAGCGCCGCCTACATGGAAAGGTTTAATCATTTCTTCTAACATTTCCTGTCCTGTCCACTTGTTAGACATGTTATTCTAGCGCATTTACTTGTTTCCATTTACCTCAAATCTTTCTTTTAGGTCATCCCATAAGTTATGTCCGAATTTTGAATAAAGAAAACAAGTGACCAAATGTTACATTTAATTACAGATTCAATCAACAATGTATTTTCCCTGATTATCTATGACTTCATTCCATCTATTAAAAAGCTTACTAATTCCATTACTGTAAAATTCTTTTGGCTTTGATTCGAAGAACTCACAAATGTCAGTTTTAACCTCTTCCTGTGTTACAAAAGCTGTTTCTTCCAAATTATTCTGTAAGCTATGAACCAAATGGTAGTCTGAAGGAGCAAGATCCGGAGAATAAGGTGGATGAGGAATTTTCTCCCAACCAAGTTCTTCGATCTTTTGCGCTGTGTGCGGTCGCGAATTGTCCTGATGAAAAATCACCTCTTTTCGATTCACTAGAGCAGGTCTTTTTTTCATCAAAGCTTGGCTCAAACGCTCTAATTGCTGACATTATATTTCAGCATTAATGGTGGTAAGAATTCAAAGTGGATTATTCCTTGGCGATCCCACCAGATTGAAAGAAGAACGTTTTGCTCATGAAGTTCCCTTCTCGGCTGTGGCTGGGGTCCTTCCCCTTTATCAAGCCACTGTCTACGACGCTTAACATTTCGATAAAAGATCCATTTTTCGTCGCCAGTCAAAAAAGGTGAAACAAGTTGGCGAGAATGGAGAGAAGAGCAGATGTCAACTTGGGATTTGAGGTTGTTTTCAGACAATTCATGAGGCACCCATTTTCCAAGTTTGGGAAATTTTCTAAGTTGTTAAAGATGACGATGAACAGTTGTATAGTTTGAACTGAGAACCACTACCAATTCCTCAACTGATAAAGCAGGATTTTCTTCAAGGGCTGCTTCAAGAATCTTTTCATCAAACTCAACTGGACGTCCGGTTCGATCTTCATCTTCAAGGTGAAATCTCCACCTCTGAATTTTTGCAAACCATCTTCTGTAAGTTCTTTCATTCACACATTCTTCCATAAATGAGTGAATGTTTCTAGCCGCTTCGGCTGCTGAGATTCCTTTCTTGAACTCATAAAGCATTATGTGCCTCAAATGATTCTTGCGTACTTCCATGTTAGTAGGGTTTTAATCAAACAAAATTTAATTTTATTGCTCTCTGAAATAAAATTTGATCAGTTTAAATGCATCTAAACATAAAAATAATTTTCAGCTACATTAGACATTATAAAATACTTTTAAATTTCGTTCATTTTAACAAAAAATTAAAATTCGGACAGAACTTATGGGATGACCTGATAGTTTCTCACATGTTCAGACTATGTAATTTTTAGCATCCTTCTGTAGAAACACATTTCTGGGCTTAATATCTCACGATAAAAGTATCTCCATTTTGGGTTTTCTCCCATATATGGCATTATTATTATCTTAATATGTTTTTTGTGAAATAAAACAAAAGTAACACAAGTAAGATATAACATAAATTTATTACTTCAAACGTTATTATGGTGGATACTCGTATTTGAAAAAGGTGTGCTATTTATATCCAAAATAATAATATTTGAAATAATAAATATGTTAGATAAAATATAAATCTATTAATTCTTTTATAAATTCTTTTTTTTTATATATATATATATATATATATATATATATATATATATATATATATATATATGCGAGGGTGCATTAGCATGAATGTATATCAAAACATACCGAAATATGTGCATATGTATTTATATACATATATAGGTTTTTGCTGTAAAATACTCCTAACGTTGTAATATTTCGCCAGATTTAGGTTGGTGGGTCGAGACATTAATTTTTCACCGCTTTCTCGTATGTAAATATGTGTACATACATATGCTATATCCATATGTGTGTGTGTGTGTGTGTGAGAGAGAGAGAGAGAGAGAGAGAGAGCTAACTTGTGCGTGTATTTTGTTCTTGATGCTTTTTCATTATTTATTACAACTGTTCTTATCTTTTGAGGACGATAAACACGGTCGGCTGCATATAACGATTTGGCCTTGATAGTCCATTACACTATAATTTGTCTAGACAGTTCAAAATGTCGTCATCGGTCGATCTTTTGATGATGTCGATGCGCAGACACAAACTAAATTAGGAAATATCACCCGTTTGAAATAATTGGATTGCTAAAATATCAATAAATCAAAGACAGGAAAACATGATCCAATGCCGACATTACAGTACGAATAAGCCACAAATTCAGTAAAATGACTGACGCTTTGAAGGTTCCGGTCACGCATGCGCAGAGTACAGTGCGTCTTTTGAAAATTCCTCTTTTATTGCTTTTTCGGGTGAGAAAGGATAACCTTAGAAAGATACATGTTATCAGTTTAAAAGTTAACTCAGACTTTCCTCTGTCACTGTGGGCACATGACATGAAAGAATCATCTAATTGTCTATGAACGCTGAGTAGATCTCTGATGAGTCTCGTTTTCATAATTTTTAAAAATTGCTTTAAAATGCATCTACTAGAATTTAGCTTAGTTTGTGATGTTGTTTACTCATTCTGAATTTTATTGATATTGATTTTTAATAATCTATAATTTCATCGATTTTCCTCAAAAGGTTTAGAATCACAGATTGATAGCAATGACTGTAATTGATGCCGGAATAACTACATTTCGACACGCGCATATACCCATATGGATATTTGTTATATCTTGTTTTACTTTTGTTTTATTTCACAAAAACATATTAAAATAATAATATTGCCTTATACGGGAGAATACCCAGAATGAAAGTACTTTTATCGTAAGATATTAAACCCATTGGTACACAAAATAGACACACATATTTCAACCAAGTATGTTGCAGCTCAAACGAATCAGAATCGGCAGTGAGCTCCTAACCATTCCACCATCGCAAACGGGGGTGAAACGATAGCGTTCTGGCCTCAACACTGTTCTTGTTAATCTTCAGAACGTTAGTAAAACAATGGAAATTGATGATGATGGCCGGGATGATGATGATGATGATGATGATGATGATGATGATGGCGGTGGTGGTGGTGGCATCATGTACATCGGCACAGGTCATACTGGCAAACAATAAAACATAGTTTGAGAATTTTTGGTCCACGTTTCACGCTAGTCTTACAGCAATTAATGTCCTCTTTGCAAAAACCATTGAATCATTCCATTAGAAATTGTAATTCTCAAACCACTTACACACCATAAAATCAATCACCCATCTTCTATTTCAATTGGTTCAACAAAATTGAACTTTGTTATGGATTTTATGTGCCTGGGATGATTAATATCCGATGCGCCAAGCTAGAACAACACGAAAAGAAAATCTCTCATTCGTAGACTTGACTTTAATATCTGGATTGATATCACTAAGTTAAAGGTCTACAAAGTCATTGTGCTACACATTTTCTTTTCTGGTGCCGAATCTTAAGTCATCTTCCCACGTTTTCTCTAATTTGAATGCTTCCACCATTTTTTCTCCAGTATCGTTCACAATGTGCACTGGAGAGGTAACATTACAAACTCGGAACTCCTTAAGAGCATTAAAGCTTTGCTGCTAACATACAGCAACGCAAAACATGTATCGAATAAAGAAATCCATCGACTTTCAAAAACTTTAATGCACATAGAACTGAACATTGATCTACACAACAAAGATATACCACAAATGGTGAATCAAACATAAAATGTCTACCTCTTACTATTAGAAGAATTATCTCTCAAATATTTATTTTTAGTAACAAAAAATACTTTCATATATTTCGCAATAATTTTATACTTTTATTCTTGTCTTATGTCTTGATTCGTTTATATTATTGTCATTAAAATAATAAATCAATATGGTTCATTTGATAACGAAGTCTTCATTCCCACATCTAATGCAAAATATATATGGTCGTTCCTTGTCATGGTAGAGAACTCGCGTGTCCTAGTGATCCCAAGAGCAAAGCAGTCTGAAGTTCTAACACCTGTAGGGACACTCATGGCGGCAGGTTCAAGGAGGATAGGGTAGAGCAGCACCAATCGAACTGGCGTAACCAAGGCGCACCTTGACAGACCAAGCATCCAAGAAAGTGCTGTATCCATATAATCTCTGTGTATATCAATACATGGAACATTAAAGGTATGCTAAACTATACGTTGAATGGTTAGGTAGTGTAACGGATATCAATGTGCGAACTGGAATCACTGACTGTGTTTGCTGCATTGACTTCCGCAATAATATTCTTGGGAAAGATACGAATCCATCTATCAGCTCTTCATATGTAGGTTAAACAGCATTTTAGTCTTGGATGGTAGTGAGAATAATGCAGAATATAACTGGAAAAAACATTCCACTACCATTCCCAAGACTTGCTTAGGTCAGGAACTATTACTGCTTCCTGTTTGTACCATGTAACCTAATCCATTCTATTACATGCTGCTTAGAGAGTTCTATGAATGACAATTCATTCATCAGCATAGTAAGCCAACGACCTTATAGGTCATGGGTTGAACTAGAAGTGCAAGTGATATATCTATATATTGTATAAGTTACATAATGGCACGTGGCCAAAGACCTGGGAGTGCGGCTGAATGGTTAGTGCGTCAGCGTTCTGTTCATGAGGCTTATGAGTAGACGAAACTGTTTGGAAAAAGTTAATATGTAGTCACACAGAAAGTTAATGGGCTTATAAAAGAGAAGTCGTGTTGTTTGAAATTCTATTTGCAGAGTATTAAGAAACAATTTCTTTTCATTTGAAACAAAGCAAACAGTACTGAACTGTTATGTAATATTTTTCTTCCTATATAACAGGGAATGCTAGACTTTCTCCGCACAGATGAAGCAGAGACTTGCAGCAACAGAAATGTAGTTCTACAGAATAATGCCGAAGATACCATGTACCAAGGACGAAGTTTTATAGAAAATGAAATATAAACTTATACAGGTTGCCCAGTAAAAACGCGGCAATTAATTCTTGGAGAAAATACACGAACACTATTTGGTCCATCTCAGGGGCCATCGAAAAGTCCAGACCTGAATGTTATGGGTTACCGTATTTGGAATATACTCCTCACTGACTTGGGACATCGTCGATATTGATTCAGTTATGTGGAACTTAACTGAGCTTGGAATGAAATTCCTCTTGACACTATCTGCAAAGCTACTGCCTCCTGGTTATCACGCTTACAACTTAGTGCTTAAAATTCGAACATCTACAATGATTGTTCAGTTTATGCATGGATTATGGTAGCTAAGTAAATTTCTGAATTTAACGCTTTTTTATCGGCGAACCTGTACTTAACATCAGGAAGAGCCATCATTGCCTACGTCCTGAAGTGACACGACACATAGAAGAAGAAGACTCGATAAAAAAAAAAAAAAAAAATCTCTCATTTCGAAGTAGCCTTGGCTATTCGCGAGGATGTAGTGTCCTGAAAAACGCAAAAACTAATATTAATAAAAAGCAAAAATGTGAGTTTGCAATCTGTTGCTGGCAGAAATAGCGTAACTTTTTATAGGTTACATATCTATCGGGAATGTATCTATTAACGCTTAAATCATGAAAGTTAAACTCGATGATTTCTAAGGAAACGGAAAATTATGCAAATCTTTAGCAGAATTTGAAAACCAATATATTTTCAATGAATTCATATCTTTCTCTGTTAATTTATTCGTTTCCTGCCATTTCTTGATTAATTCTCTAACTGCAATATATATATTTCTTGATAGTCGAGGTTGACTAGTAATGAAATAATTAGCCTAAGTAATGGAAGTAATCGTGCAAAACATTACTAGTCTCTTGAGTTCGATCCTTATTTATTGTGTTAGCCTATTGAATTTATGTTAGCTAACGAACGCATCACGTTGAAACACCGTACGATCACCTAAATTAACCAACATCGATCCTAGTCAGTGCCGAGATGGGTGACCACTTGGGAATACCAGGTGCTGTAAGCTTGGATGTGCGGGTGGTGTAATGGACAGTGGCTCGGAATTATTAATCAGAGAGCCGAGTTCCAATTCTCCTTCGGTTCGTTATATTCATTTAGGCGCAAATGGATGAATTAGTAAAAATTGTATAATTTAACTATTATTATCGAAAATAAATTAGAAACCCAAATATTTTTATCTCCTTAAATAAAACAAGAAAGGGTAAATAAGCCGTAGAAAACGAATCAATCATCATAAACTTCTGTTCTTTTTAATCATTTTATCCCAAGCAAGCCACGAAGATTCAGCTGGATTAACAGGTGTAAGAGATTATGAAAAAAGGAAAACGAATATTAAGGTGAGAGAACAATAAAAAAACAGAAATTAAAAAAATACAGAAGATAGCGATTGACATTGCATTTACATTTTTGATGGTCAATGTTGAGTAGAAAGTAAGAGGCAGGATGGAGTTCCACAAAAGAGAATCGTGACGGAAGAAACTGTTATCATAGAACCATTTCAACTGTAAGATGAGTAGACATTGCCGCTAATCTCTTACTGAGCCTAAATATATAAAATGCAGGTAGTATAGAAAAAAAAAATTCATCAGAAGAATTTACGATGAAAATATTTCTTAGAAAATGCCAGAGAATCTTCGTTACGGCAAAGGGAAAGTGATTGAAACCTAGATACCAGATGAGGACCAATGATATTGCAGATTCTATTTTGTGTTTTATCAAAAATGTCTAAATGCATAGCAGAAACATGAAACTAGATATTATAGCAATATCCAATGCATGGACGAATGGTAGATTTATAAATGTATTAGATGGATAATCTCGCTAAAAAACTGTCAGTGTTCATAGGAGCAACCTAGCAATTGATTTAATATAATCTTTCTATTTGATGTAAGCGGAAAACATAATCTCGAGAAGTCGGAAGCAGACACTTTCATGGAGGTTAGCATCAGCCATGCTGACGGAAGTTAACTTTAAAAGACCACCTTGTGTTACGCGATGCTTAACGAAGTTATTTTGTCCACCATTTTCTACATGTCTATTGCCTTTAACAGAGTAAGTTGGCCTTGGTAGATAAATATTAGTTTCATTCCGTGTAAAAAAGAAGCAAAATCACGTTAATCACTTGTGTTCTAATACCATTTGTAGGTGTGAATTTAATTACGTTTTCTGTATACATTAAATATACAGGGTATAACACTTATTAAAGTCCCGCAGTAATCACATAATGTCGCTGGACCAATTAGCTATGCAAACATTTGTACCCGATCACGTCTGGACATGATCCAACGCAGACCACATAAGTCATCCGTTGCCTAGGAAGTAGTAAATGTTCATGTTATTCTGTTGCCGCAAAATCAATGAAAGGAAGTAGCAGATAAGATCAGCTTTTGTTTGAAGACTAGAAAACTTGGAGAAGAAGCCCTTCCCCTATACAAATGTCTTAGGAATATGCTATGAAGCTTCTAATGTTTTTTGGTGTACACCGACGGTTACAGAAACAGGTAGATTATGTACACAAGGAAGCAAGACATGGCATGTCATTTTAACAGATATTTTACGAAATTACACAAACATGTCTTAAAATACTAAAGAGTAAAGTTATTCAATAAAATCGCCATTGCCTTCAATCTCGGCCACTCGACGATTTCAGAATCTCCTACAACTCTTCTGCACGGTCGTTTTTTGTAAGTTGGTGAATTCTGCCATAATCCTTGACTTCTGTTCATCTTTTCATCTAAAAGAGTTTATTGGTCTCTCGCTCAATTGCGCCCCACACATAATAATCAAGAGGGTTGACATCTGGGGAGTTAGTTTGCCAGATGTAAGGGGTAATGTGGTCGCATAAATTGTCTGACAGCCATAACTGGTTTCTCCTGCTTGTGTGGCATGGTGAAGAGTACTGTTGCCATACATAGAGTCTTTCAGCAGTCACCCCCTTGACCCAGCATTGTCGTCTCAAGGCACTTGATGTAGGCCTCCGTGTTTAGTCTGAGGCCCACACCAACACATTCGGGAGTTCCTTTCTTATCAGAACGATCAGAGGGAGTTTTCCTAGCTGTCGTAGCTTCGTAATCATCATTAGTGTTGTGGATTCCGGTATGAAATCCAGTCTCAAATGAATGACAAACGCAGGAATGAAATATAGCAAATAAATGTATTGACGTAATAATACAATTGGTAATACGGTTAGTAGATCCAGAAATGCGGTTAGTAGCAATAATAATATATATATACAGTCTGGGAAATTCAGTATCGAAGTATGACTTCCTTCTGAGTCAAACGTGCTCGCAACTGTGATTCCTACAAAGCGGTTATCTCACACTCTTACTCTCTCACTGTTCACTGTATCAGTGTATCCCCCGTCTAACAGCCGGGCATTCACTGGCAGCAGTACAAGTAAACACTGGACGAGTCCACTTGTATGAAAAAGGGGTGGACCCATCCAACTGTTTCTGAATCCTCTGCACAGTCCTCGGAGAAATTGAAATGTTCGTATTTGAGTTGTCGGTGCGAATGCCAAGCTGTACAGAATGTCTTTTCCAAATTTTCGGCAGACTGAATTGCATTACGGCGATCTTTTTCTCACAGACACTGCCCAACTGACCATATACTGTTTAATCGACAAAATAAAAAAATGCAAATTAAGCGGGAAATAAAAAATATAAAATGGTGAGACTTCACCCCTCACACCCTGTATATGTTTATATAGCTTTGTGTGTGTGTAGTATTAAAATATTCTTTCAAAGAACTAAGCAGGTTTTTCATTCTTTTTCCTTTCAGACATTCCGGTCTGTGGGTAAAATATCGGTGTTATTATAACTTGGATATAATAAAGCCAATAACAGGAGAAATGTGAAAGGGTGAATAAATCTGTCCACTATAGCTCTAGTTTATTACAATAGAAAGGATTGCATGATTTAACCATAAGTTGGTGATACATTTTTTTTTTTTTTTTTTTTTTTTTTTTTTTTTTTTTTTTATCTCAAGTAAAGCGGACCGGTAACAAGAAGAAATGAAACGCCTAATTTTGGAAGCAGCCTCCAAAATTAAAACAATTAAATTAACGTAAAATCCAGGCTTTTGATTATCAAATATTTTATCTTTTTCTTTATTAAAGAAAGAAGAAATGTCGGAGAGAGAATGCACTGTAATATTCCAGTAATACAAAAATTATTTTATTGAGATCTGCATGCCAAAATAATTCAAATGTGAATCCCGACGTTTTAATTTGAAGTATGTTCAATGCAATTCTAATTGAAGCAGGGATTATAGAATTATAACCCATTATTTTGAATGGAAATTTTCATGAGTGGCAGGCAGACAAATTCGTATTTTCTCATGACACTCACGGACAAGTAGTAACAGAGTTTTGTCCGAGATTAACAATCTGTTGTTTCTTCTGTTCACCTTATTACCGAAAACGGTAAATCTTTTCATTTCCTATGCCAGATTGTAGTGCACAATCTTAATACGCTCATAACATCTGAAATAGAAAGGAAAATATTAAAATGTACTTCATGCCGCGCAACATTATTTAATATATGCTGTCTACCATTTATATCCTACTAAATATATTCTGACATATCTGGCAAGCCAATTGGGCTATTTTATTTGTGCATATTCTTCAAATAGTTACACAATATTTTATTTTCTTGTTCTTGTATGTCTTTTCAATTCATGTTACGTGTATTCGATTGAATTGTGAAGGGGAAGTAAGTTTTTTGATCAATGTAATGAGTTCTAAGCAGACAGATTCAGATTTTGAACCAAAATATTCAAGCTAATATCCAATATTTCACAAAAATTCCCTTTTTCTTGAGGCTATTATCTTCTATCAATTCCAAACCATGTTATTTTTATTTTCATATTTTATTGTGAGGACGATATTCTTTAAATTTAAAGACTTACATTTAAGTCTGCAAACAAAATTCATATTATCAGCCGCCAAATTTTTAACTTTTGCCACATGACACCATATTATATTAACCCAGAATGACAGATCATAATATTTATTTGTTTTAAATGTGTCTTATGGGATCGCTGACAATAGTTAAAGATTGCATGACGCCTCTCTTAGCGAGGACCATCATTCTTCTAACCATGTTGACTGGTGCTACAAATAAAAGAAGCCACATCACTTGAGGACTTAAAACAACAGTCGTTCAACTAAAATTGATAACACCTGTAAGCCGAAGAACGAACAATGACATACTGAAGATGTTGACTTTTTCACACCACTTCAAACAAAAGGTTAGGAAAAAAAGCCCCTATCCATGATGGAGAGACCAATAACAGTTACTCAATCGAGAGACATATTTTCCTGAAGAATCGTTTTAAGAGAATAATTTCATAAATTTCAACCGAAAGAAGCACTGTCTGTCCGGTAAATGAATGCCGAATGTTTCCTTATAAGGCGCCTATTATAAACATTACCATTATCATTTCTTATAATATTTATTCCAGAAATTTTCAAATTAATCCTAAAATTCTTACTTGTAATGTTTTCAATAGTTCCTGGGCTGTTAACCTAACAGATTCTTTGTCCTTACATATCTAAGGTTAGTCGTAGTCATTTCTATCTTGAAATGTAAAATGATGTTTCGTACTGTTGAGAGAAAATGAAAACCAAAAGTAAACTTATACTTTGCATCAGAAAGAGCCATTTGAAACTTCTAAGAGACATAATGAGGAAAGGAGGCTTGGAGAACACAGGGCATATTTAAAAAATAAGGAATAGGTGAAAGCAGAGTATGATCTACCTAAAGAACTTGTTTCAATTGTTGGTAGAACATGGATTAGGAGATAGAACACAAAGACAAAACTTGACTATGGTATACAGTTGTGGGGAGTTATGATTATTCCCGTCTTGAAGAGAAACATCACAATTCTTCAGAAATGTAATCATATCTTGCTTCTACTTTCTAAACAATCTTCAGATATTTTACTAATATCTAGATATAAGTGTATAATGTAACAAAATTGCTGTCATTTTCTTAGTGGACACTTCAGACATTAGAGATATTCCTCAGCCATTCATCATGAGACCAGTACTACCTGTGGAATGGCCACTGGCTAGAAGTGATCTGCATACACTTAAAAATGGAGAATTCATCGTTAGTTCTCCTGTTTATATCGTGGTGCCATTGGTAATGGTAATGTTGAGATAACCGTTTCTATACAGGAAACATTCGGCCCTCATTGACATAATAGATAATGTTACTGTCGATTGAAATTAATAAATTATATCCTTATTTCAGGAAAACAAACACCTCAAGTCAACAAACTGTCATCTCGCGATCTAACGCTGTTGAGAATTTCTTCTTAAAGTTTTGTCTAAGGTAGAGTGAAGAATCAACTTATTGATTATATAATTATATTTCGTTCTAGTTACATGTGCTACACACTATATGTTACAGAATCACAAACACTTAATGTTATAAAATAAGAAAAAAAAACTACCAAAAAAAAATAGTGTGTAGCACATGTAACTAGAACATGTCATGAGTGCCGAATGTTTCCTGTATAGAAACGGTTATCTCAACATTACCATTACCAATGGCACCACGATATAAACAGGAGAACTAACGATGAATTCTCCCTTTTTAAGTGTATGCAGATCACTTCTAACCAGTGGCCATTCCACAGGTAGTACTGCTCTCATGAGGAATGGCTGAGGATTATCTCTAATGTCTGAAGTGTCCACTAAGAAAATGACAGCAATTTTGTTACATTATACACTTATATCTAAATTCGGTGTATTTGTTCAGATGAAGGAATGACCTTTGAGACCTAAAGGACCTCTAAAACTGTTGTGTATGATACACCTAATTTACATAAGCGGACTACCGACCATATAAATATGGGTTGGTACCGGAAGACGGGGAAGATAGTAGAGATTAAGAAATTGAATGGAGAGACTCTGCCCGACTGCGATTTAGTCAACCCATTATGCAGGAACAGTCTTCCCAAGAATATACCAAACTAACTGTAAATATTGTGTACCTATTCTTTGTTTCAATACATTTTGTTAACGTACATTTTGTGTTGTATTATTCCATGCTTATTTAAGCTTCAACAAAAACCTAATGGTCTTATAATCAAGGAGTGTTCTCTAAGATCTAACGGTCTTTAAATATTCCTAGTTATACTTTTAATAGTGCTATTCATTTCGGATATAACATTTTTATGGTGTTAAATCTGATCCTACCTAAACGTGTAGGCTGAAAAATGATTTCATATTTTATTTTCCATCAAGTAAAACAACTAAGAAAATGTCAATACTACATATATGTTTGTTGGAAGTGTATCTTTTTGGTTTATTTTCTTTGCTTCATGTGAATGTAATGTTCATATAAATGCATTTATTAATATGATGCTGCTGTATATTTTTCATGTGGCTGAGATTACATGTATATGCCTACAAGTTTATGTAATAATATTTCTATTCGTATCTGTTCGTAGATGAATGTGTTTTCTATACGCATAGCTAGCGTAGTGGCTATCAGCAAGGAAACTGGAACTGGCCTGACGAGTTCAATGTTTGACCGAAAAGAGAAGAATATCCTGGGAAGACACACATCAGAGAGCATTGAACATTTCAAAACCCGTTTACATCCCAAGTGGTTTATGTTGTGTATCTAGTGGTAATCAATAGGTTTTATGTATTACGAGTTCCTTGCTCAAAATCAGATGTTAATTTCAGATAAGAACTTGAGAAGAAATTCCGAAATTTACTAAGTAAAACAATCTTGTCATCTCCCAGAACAATACCTCATGTCCCTTCAAGACGTTGATGATCATGGATTACAACTTCCCCTTTGTAGTAGGACTCGGTGTCTCCCAATCCATATTCCGTCAAACATTTACACAAGCTCGTTACACAATGTCTTGTCAGTGACAAATGGTCCATACTCTCTTTACTACGCGCCCGAGTAATTTAAAC
This sequence comes from Acanthosepion pharaonis, assembly GCA_903632075.3. Lineage (NCBI taxonomy): Eukaryota > Metazoa > Mollusca > Cephalopoda > Sepiida > Sepiidae > Acanthosepion > Acanthosepion pharaonis. Next base: position 2,233,329 of record CAHIKZ030001968.1, on the reverse strand, counting down.
TCTTTTTGATGCTGTGTATAAGTGACCTTTTATTTCCCTTTTCTCTAAAACTTCGTCGTTGCTCACGTATTTAGTCTATTGCATTCTTAGCACCCTTCTGTAGAACCACATTTCTGTTACCGCAAGTCTCTTCTCCATCTGTGATGAAATTGCCCTGCGTTCACTGTCATATAGAAGTACTGTTATTACATAACAATCTCGTACTCTTTACGATTTCGACGAAATTTTCCAGTTTTTTTAATACTTTGCTTAAATTTGTAAGGCAACTTTGGCTATCACAACACAGCTTCGGATTTCGGTGTCGCATTTTTCCATGCACTGTTAGACACTTATGGTATTTCCTTTTTGAAATTGTTTAATTTTAGCATCTCCAACTTGTAATTTGCATGTCGGACTGTTTCTTTCGCTGACAACCATACATTTATGTCTGTTTAGAGTTGATGTTTTCTCCTGTCTTCTCATTTTACTAGTTTCTGTAGGAATTCCTGCAGATTAATTTCTGTGACTGTTATCAACACTGTATATCTTCTGTTGTTAAGATTATGGCCACCCATAATGAATATTGGTAGGAATTATAATTACCTTGAGATTGCTTCACTTTAAATGTTGAATAAGTCCGGTGAGACAACATATCCTTGCCTTAGGCCTCTTTCTACATTTATGTATTTACTCGATTCATTTTCTATCTTCATGCAGTGTGCTCCCACTATAGGTTATGTATTTTTTCATTATGCTTCCTAAATAAATCTAGCTTACCTAACAGTTCATTGCGACGTACATTGTGAAAAGCTTCTGCATAATATATAAAACATAGGCATATATCCCTTTGAATTTGTATTGCTTTTTATATCATTATGAGGAAAAATATCGAATTTCTTGTTTCTGTCTTTAACCAAACCGCACTGTTCTTGTCCTATTTCAAATCTAATTTTGCTTCGCGGTCTATTCACTAAAATTCGGATGATGAGTTTTGTTATGTGGCTCATTTGGCTGAGTTTCCGATGTAGTTCGCTTTCCTTTGCAGCCATCTTCTTAGGCAGATCTATGAAAATGAAAATGGATCTACTTACCGACTGACACATTTGTATATTCCAATTCACACTTATTTTATTTCCTACGAAAATCTCTTAATGAGAAAAACACTTAAATAATTCAGCAACCCAAAAAATCCTTGGAGGATGGAAACATGAAATTAAACGAATGCTTACGAAAAGTAGCTGTACAGAGTGACACAGATATAGCTGAAACTATTTAAATATTACCTTTGTAATTACAAAATTTGGAATACCTTATATTCACAATCAAAAAGAAATAGTTGAAATGGTCATAAGAGACAACAATCCTTCCACTAGCAAATCATGATGATGATGATGACGACGACGACGATGATGATGATGATGATGATGATGATGATGACGACGACGACGACACAATTTTAACCTTTGTCCTTTTTTATTTTGTGAGCTGTGTCACTTCTGGATGTGGGCGATCATAAATCTTTACAACTACCCGGCCCTTGAAGCTCTAAGCAACTTTTGACTATTTTCCATACCTCTGTACCCCCGCTCTGTTACCATTCACAGAAATGCATCTGGCAGGTTAATGTTAATGTTTCCTTCTGTTAATATTTCTCGTGAGTGTTACATTTCCCAAAACATCTTTTGCCATTACACATCACAAAAATTCTTTCTAATATTATGTATCAGTGTTCTTTTCGCCCCCAGCCACCAACATTTTCTTAAAACTTCCACACACGTTCAGTCCATGGTATTCTTAGCATCAGTCTATAGAACTACATCTCTGTCTCTACGAATCTGTTATTGATCTATAAGAAAACAGTCCAGCATTAACTGCTATATAGGAGGATAGACGATAGGAATTCATCCTTCTTTTTAGTTTCTAATAATATTGTCCTATCTTTCTATACTTTCTAAAAGGCATTCTTCGCTATTCCAATGGACCTTTGATTTTCTACCACATTTTCTTTCTCTTTTACTATACTACGTATATAGTTAAATTTGTGTATATACTTGCTTCTGATGTCTCCACCGTGTAGCTCATCTATTGGACTGTCTCTCTTATACTGAAAATACATCCTTACCATTAATATTAATAACCCGTTCTTCTCCCTCTCAGTTGTTAATTTATATAGAAGTTCATGAAGTTTTCATCTGAGTCTTGGCATCACCTTAGTGCGGTCAACGTACCTTATAATAATAAATTCTGCGAATAAATTTTGATAGATATTCTTTACGATCCTCTTGATGTTTAAATCAAATAAATCCCTTTAGTGGGTGCATCAGTCTCTCTCTTTTTCTCTTTATATTCACTTACTCGTTCTATTTCCTATCTTCTTGCAAGATAAACAACGCTGATCATTTTCTTTCTTTCTCCACTCAATATGATATTTCTGTTTAAATTTATAACGACGTTTATACATGCACACTATCAATATATCGATTTGAGTTGGAGTATGACTACATATGTTAAAGTGATTGTGTATGTTTTTTTTGTGTGTGTGTATGTGTGTGTGAGTGTCGGAAGCGGGCACTTTAAAACTAGAAAGACCACAGAAGACAGGAAATCTTTGACAAGTATAAAATAAATGCATTTCAGTATGAAACTTTAAACAAACCAAAATATAAAATGAAAAGCTTATTTCTAATTTCAATATTTTTTTAATTCTTAATTCTACTACCTTCATTAAAGATAAAAACGAAATAGATTTATGCGTAAAGTTATCGCTATCGTTAGCCATTTCATTCTTGATTCCTGTTGCATTGCGTCATTCATTGAAATTGTAGTATTGTATGCAAATGATGTACTGCTATAAAAGCAGTACTCCCCAGCGAATGCCAGTCTAGCTACCATCTGTTGATGTGACAACGTCTGTTCCAGAGAGCACTCTACTCGATAACAATATAGCGTCGCCGATAGGATTCCTAGCCGCGTTGGATGAAACGAAGCACGTAGAAATGTAGAATGGATGTTTAGCAGCGTTGGCTAGGGTAAAGAAACTGAAAGTCAAAAAAGTCTCCGGGGGAATGAATGAAATTACTAATTTATTTTTGGCTTCGGCTGGATCTGAAGACATCAAGAAAACATCTATTAATGTGTACTCCAAAGAGTTGAAAACTTAACATATGAGGAAATTTCAACCATTATAAAAAGAAACACACGACTAAAAATAAAGATGGTCATTGCAGAATAAACAAAATTTCTGGATAATAGAACCCAAATGAAACCATAATGCTATATTTACACAGATTGAAAGACGCATCAAGATACTGTGTATTTGAAAAACTCGGATTTAGAGAAATGTCTATAGAAGATGAATTGATTCTTCTAAGACTAACTAAAAGCATGCATGACATTGCATACAATTATTAGATCCAAGAACGGCTACAAGCGAATTATATGAATTTGGAAGCAAGGGTAGAATTCTTGCAGCAATTAGAATTAATGAATTTAATAATTCTAAAAACAATGTGGAAGCATACAACACAACTAAAATTGTAATTAATGGCAAATATTGTGACAAAGAACACGAAGAAAAAACAAAAATAAATGTCCAGCCCAAGTAAAATTATGTTTAAAGAAACACTGTAAAATACCATTTCTAATCTGTGTGCAGAAATAGAAAAAGAAAATAGAAAGGGTAGAAAATAGAAGATAAAACATTGCACTGGGTTAAAATGGACGTGTTACTCTTAAATCGTCTGAGAATGGAAACCAAACAAGATCCAGTTTTAAACAGAATTTCAGACAGAATAAAAGGAAACACATGGAGCAATTGTTCTTAAAAAGAATCAAGGCATAATAAAACTATAGGGAAAGGCATAATAGGTAATTGAGATTTTATAGTAACACCAAAAATTTAAGAGAAGACGTGATAAAAGCTGTGAACGATAATGCGCATTGTGGTATGACAGTGACACAAATGAGATTAAAATTACAAGCGTGGTGGCCTGGATATCCTCGAGATGTAGAAGACTATGTAAAAAGGTGCTCAAAATGTACTGAAATAAAAAAAAAAACACTTTCAGAAAATTCACTCAGGAAACGAACTATGGGCTCGTGTACACATGGATCACGCCCATATTAATAGAATGAGGATATTTTTAATTTTAGCGGGCTCATTTTAGGGATGGCCCGAAGAAAGTAAGTTGGCTGACAGAAAAGCCAACGCTGAAAACAAATATTAAAAAAAATATTTTGAAGAAATGGGGTGCCTAAAACTTTGGTCTCTGATAACGCGCCAGAATTTTGCGAGAAAAGTTTGAGTTCCTAGCTAAAGCGTTTTGGGTGCGCCTCGTATAAAACACCACCTTATCGCCCATAATCAAATGGATTCTCAAAAATAATGATGCAGACTCTGGAAAGGGGACTAAAAGCATTTCCTCATCTAAAGATAATATATAGAGTTACCAAAATTACTATTAAGCTATAGTACAATTCCACATGTCGGCATACTACAAAGTCTCTCCGCATTAATGGGACAGATGAGAACTCCCATAATAACGTCATTTTCAACAAGTGAAAGTGTATAGTATAAAAAAAGACAAAGAATCTAATCCAGAGAAGGTAAACACAGCAATACTAACGAAAAATGACCAAAATATACTGACCCATGCGGATCAATGTAGAAGCAGAATGGAACCCGAGGATATAGAAATGGACGAAGAATCTGAAGGTGAAGAACATGAAGGGGAGGAGAGGACTAATCAATCCACTATTGAAACTAAACAATCTATGGATGTCAATGACCAGAAATCTGACACGGATTCGGAAGAGGAAAATGACCTCAGACCCTTCCCCATAAAAAGAAATCAAAATAAACACCAAGAAAGACAGTGTAGATTCCCACGAATAATTAGAAGTCAAAGATCAACGAAAGGTATAAGGCCATTTCGGTTCTGGGCGGTGCAGCATTGTATGTAAATGAGGTACTCTTATAAAAGCATTGTGCCACAGTGAATGCCAGATAAGCTACCATCTGTTGACCTGACAACTTTTATTCCAGAGAGTAGACTTCATGACAGAAATATTCGCATTCAAAGGAGAAGAATCAAATGAGGTACTGAATCACTAGAAAGACCAGGAACCAGTAAAAGTCTTTGAGAAAAGAAGGAACTGAAACAAGACAATCAACCAGCGTCATTAGTCAATAAGATATTACTATTTTTGAGACGATGTCTTGAATGAACAAATATAAGTTTTCATGAATTAAAATGTCGATCAATTTATTTTTAATTTTGGTACGGAAGTCGAGGTCTAATCCTAGTTATGGAATTATCACCTAGTATCCAGAGATTTAAGCCAGATAATACGCTTGGTTAATATATACCAAAAACACCCTTTAAACAATGCTATCTCTATATTCATATATATTTAATAAATTTAGTTATGTGTGAGAGAAGGAAGCAAATATGGGATAATTAAAAAAGGGATCAAATTAATAACAAAGATTTATTAGATTTCCATAGTCATAGTCGGTATCTGAGTGCAGAGAAATTTTAGATAGATAGATAGATAGATAGATACCCATGTATGCTCCTTATTTAAAAGTATTGATAAAATTATTCTTTGTATATACAAAGAATATTTTTGTTTTGTTTTATTACCACAACAAAGTTTGTTTGGTAATCGCAACGTTTTCGTTTATTCCTGTAACCTTCGTCAAATTTTAATACTGAATAGTGTCTGAAGTGGATGAAATTTCAAATCCAACGAGCCTTATTGACCTCAATGTGAGAATCACCAATCCTTTTGTTATGGTACCTGACAAAAATGTTATTGTTTCTTCCTCATTCTTTACCCTAACACGAGTCTGCCTCTTATTTTGTGCAGATGAGGCCAACTATAAGAGGTGAGTTGATAAATGAAAAAACATTTTCACATTGTCTTATTAATGTGATAGCAACAGTGCATACTCGAGAATATACGAGAATATGCGAGAATATATGAGTATCACGAAATATAGCGATGTTAGATCCGAGTAGTAAATTATTAGACAATTGTTTGATACTTTTTTAAGACTTCTAAATAACTACATTTATTATAAATATAAAAAAACTAAGACAGCTGCGTCATTTTTGGGGTGTTTTTTTTGGGGGGAGGGGTCTTAAGTTTTAGAAACCAGACACGACTTCACTATGTATACATTATTAAAATATAAAAAAGTAAATAAACTGTCAAGGAAAGCTCTGCCATGTTTCGTAAAATGTTTAGCCTCATCAAAACTTTTGGCAATAACTCCACGTTGCGCCATTTCCATATATGTCTGATAAAGCTAATAAATTAGCGAAATATGTTAAATTTATAAATGTTTTTTCTACTTGATGCTTATATATGTGTGCATGTATGTGTGTGTATGTGAGTCTTTGTGTGTAATAATTCTTTTTAATTCAATCGCCAAATTCTGTTTGACATTTTATTGAATTTTTCAATAAAATATTGTATATCGATATAAACATTGTGTATTAAGTGTCCAAAGATATTTTCCTAGTATTCTCTTAATTACTGCAATGAAGAAGGCATTTATGAGTGTTTTATACTGTCATATAGTAAATAATCGGTTGGTACTGCAACGTCAAGGGAAAATATTTTATTCTTAATGCTAACTTCATAACTAATGTGTAAAGCAGAGATTTCCATGACAGTTTATTTACTTATTTACTTTTTTATATTTTAATATATAATAGTCTTCGCAAAAATATTAAAGAAGTTGTTTTTAAGTGAGGCACCCAGAAATTATAAAAATAAGACTGAAAAGCAAACACATAGCTTCGCTGTCAATGTGTGTGTAAATGTTGCCATAAGGATCATAAAACTCTATCGTGCGTGCATGATAAAACTTTCTATAGAACGCTTACTCTAATATTATGAAGTAGGGGGGACCTTATATACGTTTTCTATTACTATATCAATAGTTTCGGTCATAGGGACAAATCTATAACAAATTTCGACGTTTAACGAGAGTAGGATGACATTATAATGTTTACCTGGAGCATAATTCAAGAAACTATTTAGTGGAATTATCACACTATATAATGTTATAAATATGGCAGGATCATTTGATTTGGAGATTTGAATAAGTGATATACAGAGGTAGGCATTTGTAAAATAATGGGTGGCGCGAGATTTGTCTACTTTCCACATATATAAGTACCCCATATCACATGCAAGTAGATAGAGTCTATGACACAAAGTTTAGCCTATCATCATTGATGTCAACTAAAGATCTGTCAGCTATATCAAGGCTAAAAGAATAATGATATTCTTCAATTTGACTTGATGGAGGTAAGCATTATTCGTCAAGTTTGTTGTCAGAAAATAAAAATATATATTAAACATTCCTGATGATCTCTTCGTCAGATGGCTGTCGTTATAATATTTTCATGGTTGGTTATATTTTATAAAAAAGGTATATTAATTATCTTTTTACCTCTAACTTTAAATAGTGTTACTTCTTATTGCTCCATCTGCAGTATCCTTTCAGGATATAGGCGATCATGGCTCCCCACAACTTCCTTGTGGCCCTTAGAAATGTTTATTTTTTTTTTACTTTTGATAAGACTGACACCCACACTCTGTTCCACCATCCATTCAGGCAAACTCCTCAGGTAAGTGTCTCGCTGCCCTTCCCTATCTCTCTCCTGTCCCGTGAGAGTTCAGAGTCAAGGCTTCTTTCTTCCTTATGTGTTACAAAATGTTCTGTTGTATCTCGTTGTCGCATTTCCTTCGTCTGTTAAAAAAACTTCCCAGATATATAAACATCTGCATATGCTTTCTGTTCACATCTTGTGCATTTTCTCTTGCTGATGACCATATTTTCTGTCTTTTTTACCCGTCGATGGTTAGACCATTTCTCTCATTTTCTTCGACTACCTTATCTAGGAGGCCCATCTATAGCGCCATCTATGACTCTTATATTGTTGAGATTACAATCACCAATATTAAACCCTAATCGGTCCTGCAGTTACCTTAGCATAGCGTCGCCGTAGAGGCTGAATAAACCTGGGGAGGAGACCCATACGTGCCTCACGGCCCTTTTTATTTCTGTATATTACTCTATTTTCTATCTGAATGCGGCCAGTTTTCTCGCAGTATAACTACTCGAAGATTATATCTTTTATTCTATATAATATAAATATATAAGCACGCCGGGCTACACGATTTCCCTCTAAATCATAGAAACTCCATTTTGAACCCTGCCGAAGAGCATATTTCATTTATTAAAGACACTCGAAAAACCCAGATGGCTAGGTGTCAACTATTCTCTGTAAAAATGATATATATTCAATTACTAATATCCACTACATATAAAGTTTATAATTATGAGAAATATATAGTGAGGTTTTTATGAACACAATATTTGATAGAGAGCAAAATGATCTTGCTTAATTATTATTTTTCTATATGTTATTTATACCATCTTGTATATGTAGTGATGATGATGCGTATTATAAAACCGGGTTATTTGTGGACTGGTAATTATATTAGTGGCTTTTGTTTTCTTATATTTAATTGAAATGAGGTTAACTGCGAAATTTTCTAACATTGTTCGAAATGTCCTGTTAAATTTCTAGAGATAAAATACAAAACAAACGTTCAGATATAACAAATAACGACACTTATTTGTCAAGAACATATTCATCAAAATTAACAATGACAAAAACACACAATGGCAGTAATTCATCTTTTTTTAAAATGTGCTTCAAGACAAGAAAGAATTGCACTGAATTGATTTCTTCTGTACAATATTTTTTACTCTAAGAAATTCAATTGAAGAGAAATCTGAAGGCGAAAAGCTGATTGAGTTAAGAGAAGAGAATAAAGCTTCCAATGCAAAAACTTCTTAGCTACTGGCTTGATTTTATTGTGTTGGTTTGCATTGTCCTGAAGAATAACGTACCTGCTGTTGACCAAGACTGGAAATTCCAAATATAATATTTCCCTGTTTACATCCTCATATGTTGTCAATAATTATTCGCACAGATCATTTTGAGGAGATATATGTATATATTCATATTATCGATGCGGTAACAGAGACAACGATCCCTCCATTATGACCCTCATCAGATGATACCCTAAAAGCGCTATTATTAACCTAAACACACCAATTAATACATTGCGATATCCTTACGCTTTGATGGTTCACTGGCACATTTCGGGAGTATACGTAAGTAGACGCGTTTTCTATGCCAATCCTTTACACTATAGTATGTTCGTTTATATCAAGTGGAGACATATCAAGGCTGAAAAAGAAATGATGCTATGGCATTTAATTACATCAGGCAAGGATTATTGGTAAAGTCAATATGTCTACTTCCCGCTCTAAGAAATAAAATATTCAGTAACTATTAAGTATGAAGCTCAGTAAAAAAAAACGACTAAGCAAATAAAAAATAGAACTGAAGGAATTATTCGTATTACGAAGGGAAAAGGAGAAAGAGATGATTATCATAAAGCATCATGACAACTGTATTCAGCTGTCCGTGTTCCCTCACCGAATATTTAATGATTGCGATAATCGAAATCCAACGCCTAGGGTTAATCCCCAATGACTGCTAAAAATTCCGCTGATCTCCTCAAGATGAACTATCTGTTTTGCATAGTGTCCTGATTCTTTCAAGAAAGAATAAGATAGATTACATCCCTAAAGGGCATTGTTCATTGGAAGTATAGGTTGACCACTGATCTTGTGCCAACTGATAGGACGCCACCTCTTTTATTCTGCATAAAATTACGAACTCACTGCATATCAAAACTCTCCTAGAAATAGCGCACTTATTGAATAGAAAGTTGTATACCTGTTATTTTGATCTCGAAGAAGCATAAGAAATCAATAGAAATTTCCTTTTCTCATCCATACGAAAACTTCTTCCCAGCTCTAATTCCATTGAATGTCTTACTCTCATAGTGGAACTGTATCGATCCACAATGTTTTACATGCCAAGTGAAAGCTTAAAAACCGAATGAATTCAAAGTTCGACTGGAGTACAAAAAGGATGAACTGAAAAATCCAGTCTGTTTAATAGCTACCTTTTGCGATGGTAGTGGTAATGTTAACATTAGCCTTTTGCCTACAAGGAATCTTTTGGCATTCATTGACCGAGCAGCTAATACTGCTTTCGGTTAGAATCTATAAAATCTTTCTCTTAAAACAATTTACCAGGAAAATAGCTTTTTCGAGCCTAGTAGCTGTTATCGCACTTTCCAGTGTTAATGGGGGTTTCCTTCCTAACCTTTTATTTGAAGTTGTGTGAAATGTCCACAACTTGATTATATCATTATTTTCTCTTCAAGTTACATGTTCTATCCATTTTAGTCGTTGGTGCTGTTGGTGGTCGTCAAGTGATGTGGTTTCTGTTATTTGGTACAGTTCTTTTTGATGCTGTATAGCCAATTCACAATGTTCGAAGAAGGACGATTTTTGAGCCTTCACTCGCACAAAGCCTTTATTCGCCATTGATCTTAGAAAACGTTTGTATGCGTTGCATGTGTACAGGAACAGATGCGAAGAAATATACGTTGGTCATTTAAAAATTTCGTACCAATTCCCAAGCGAAGAGGCTTGTGCACTGGGGATGATTGAGTGTGAGGAGCTAAGGAGTGATGCGAACGAATACTGTTTGTATAGGGAACTACCTTCTTCGGTGAGTTGTGTCTCTTCGGGACTTAAGAGATTATGGCTCTCCAAAATATCTTGTACTTTGTAGCTTTTAATAAATTTTGTCTTTTTGCTATTTCTTCTAAACCGTGTTCCGTCATCCATTTACTCAGGCCCGTTAAATAAGTCATGCGTTCTTTTTCTCTATCTCTCTTGCCTTCAATCTGTCTAGTGAGTATAAGGTTTCCAGTCATTCTTACCTCATTAAATTGGCCCAGAATTTGAAATTGTCTCTCTCTGATGCTAAGTATAAATTTACTTTTCTCTAAAATTTCGTCATTGCTCACATGTTCGATCCATGTTATTCCCAGCACCCGACATCAAGATCGTGAAAAATTGTGTACAATGAAGAGTAAAGATCGCTTATTTTTAAAAGATTCTGATAAATGGCATAAATTCTGATGATAAACTACATTCAGTATCAAGGCCTCTGATCGGTAAATTGAAGGTTTTGAGGAGCATGGAACTACCTTTTAATTGCTGTTGTTCACAGCTCCACTCTGACATGACTGGCAGCACATGTTAGGGTCCCAGATATAGGCAAATAGTGAACTTCCAAATAAAAACAACACTATGAAAGTGTAGGAATACATTTGTATAGTAAAAAATACAATTTTATAGCAACGAGCAGCAACAAATTTTATCTGTAGTTGAAGGCACAAAATTGTATTCAAAATATTTATATTCTGGTATTAAAATAACCCATAGAGGTTGATATACCGCTAAACAAAATCAACCAAACAACCAACATGAAATAACCCTTTCATGACATTAATCCATATAATATCCCATATTTTCTTTTTAACTCAAACTCTATTTCAAAATATAACTTCAAGAAAACTCCAACAAAAAACGCACATATCACAGCCCTCTTATAATTATGTCCACAAAAAATGTGTATTTACAAGATCTACCAATGGATTCAATCCTGAAAGCAGAATAATAGAATACATATTTTTATTACTTCAAATCTTCGAAGAAAATTAAATGTCGGCATTCAGTGACTCATAAGGAGTTGATATGACTTTAAAGAAATAAAAAGACATCAATTCTAGCAAGAATCTTGAAATGTTTATCGAATAATTTAATGAAGAATATTTACTTAATGTAAATTTCTCACAGTCCTGATAATTTATACATATGAAATATGCATAATTAATGGGTCACGGATGTATTATTCTATCCTTATTATGTGATCACATCACATAAATTTTCGTAGAGTTCAAGAATATCTGTAGATTGCCTGCAATCATCATTACGTTATTGCTAAATGATTGTCAATATTTTTTAAACATTTGAACATATTTTATTTCGTTCATCAACATAAGAAATTTCTTTGCGAGTATCATGATGTTTATTCAGTACTTCCCCACGGAAAACATTTCCATGGAAAGCATTTTTATTAAAAGTTCATAAAACCAAAGATAATAGCATATCATAAGAAATCTTTATTTTCACAAAGCATTTTATTATATTGAATTTTTTTTTTTGCTTTTATTTTTGCATGACATAGATTAAACATTTTTAAATGTACATTTCTTCTGTAAGATGTTAAAAAGGCGCATTTTTTTTCAAAAATGCGAAAATTATGAAGAAAAAAAAACAATCCATCTGCATTTTTTCCATCATGCATGAGTTAAAAACTGAGACTTAATCACGAAAAGGTTTTGTATCATATTATTATGTCATCTAATATGTTTGCTCATTTACAAAAGGTGCCTATATTAACTTACGCCCCTTTTAGGATGACACTGACCAAATAATTTTAATCGCTCTTATTTTGCTCCGATATTTTAAAATGCGTAATTTCTACAGGTTTCTTAATAATATTTATAAAAGATACAACTATTTATTAAAATATATTTTCTTGTATTCTTAATGCAAATATAAACGAAAAAGAAGAAACATTAAATGCAAATTCGTAGACATCTCATTCCCAAGCCGTAAATTTACACAGTTTATCAATTTCTTGTTCCAGAATCTTATGATTTTCCTACAGATGTTATGTGTCTATGAACGAGTCGACTGAACTGGTTAGATTGAAGACAAGAGACCTGAGTCATTGTGTAGGGTGGCCTGTGGGGGCGGATGTATCGAACGAGACACATTAAGTAGGTTTTATAAGAAATACCTGTCCGACATTTTTGAACGCTGTGTGAAAGAGAGAAATGGCGGGTTTATGATTTTGCCGTATGGACAATGGGCGAAATAAATAGATGAAAAATGTGGGAACATGTCTACTCTGGCCGAGAAATGAAATTCGAGATGACTGGGGGCAAATAAGTTCGATATAAAAATCGATTATCGTACAGCTGAAGGCTTTTCACTTTTCTCCTTTGGTACTTGTTCTTTATATTCAATTAGTTTTTCGTTCGTTTTTTTTTTTTTTTTTGGCTTACTTGTTGATTTACCCATATATATATATATATATATATATATATATATATATATATATATATATATATATATATATATAAGTGAACATAAAGTCAACACTTCGAGGCGACAGTCTGTTTCATGCTATATGCAATCGTCAGGCCACGTGTGCTGTTATTTTTCTCGGCTATTTATGCATATACGGGTCAGTGGTGCATTGTGGGTAGTCTATTATGGCGGTTATTTTACCGGAAGTCGTTTATTTATTTATTTGGGTTAAATTAGTTTGCTTGTTTGTTTTTATTTAATTTTATTTTTTGTTTTTTATTTTATTTATTTACTTATTTTTTAATCGGTGTTTTTTATTAACGTAGTAAAAATTTGTTTATATCACTTATTTAATAGTTTTTGTTTTGGTTTAAGAATTTAATTAAAGCTATTTGTTCCGTTTGGGGGTTGGTTGTTGTAGTTACACACTCTATCTCTGATATCGAGCACTTTATCCCATAAATATATTACACCTTAAGGCTATATTTCTTCATATATATATATATATATATATATATATATATATATATATATATATATATGAGGTATTTGGTTATCTGTTGTTTTTTATTACATTAACATAAGATATTAAAAAATTTGAAGCAATTTGTCAAGTGCTGAAATTATTATTTTTATTATTATTTTGGTCAAAAATAATAATCCAAGCACTTGATTATTGCTTCGGCCTGAAACTCGTAGTTGTGCGATGAATGCAAGGTATCATGCATATTTTATGAAAACAGTATCTTAACATTTGTATTAATTAAAATATTATGCATATTTCTTTATATATATATATATATATATATATATATATATATATATATAGATAGATAGATAGATAGATAGATAACTAGACTCGTTTCGAAAAACCCTCGAATTTTTTATTTGCTAATCAAATCAATCTCGAGGAAAAAAAGGTTTTAAAAAAAGAAAGAGCTACAAACATGAACTTCTGCCGACAAAAAAATCGCACAGATGCAGGTCTGAAGCCCAAAGAAAAAACCCCGATACGAGTAACAACTAACTAACAAAATAGCTCAATACAACCGTAGAGCAGACCTAGATACACCTCGTGAGCCAGACAAACCTACCTAGGTTTCACCTAAACGGATCGCAGTAGGAATATCGGACTGATGCCAAATTGGTAGGGTTTCGATCCCGGCTTGGAGCAATCGGACGTCTAACCATACTGAAGAGCTGTGATACATTGAAACAGTCTGTCTGTGGATGACTCACTCTCTCTCTCTCTCTCTCTCTCTCTCTCTATATATATATATATATATATATATATATATATATATATATATATATATATATATATCCATATCCAATACTTCTTTATGTCCGTCTCCTTGTCAAGATATTTATTTATACATGTTATTATTTACATGTGCCAAACTTTCCCTGACGATCCGTTTAGGTGAAACCTAGGTAGGTTTGTCTGGCTCACTAGAATGTATCTATCTATCTATCTATCTATCTATATATATATATATATATATATATATATATATATATATATATATATATATTGTCACCCATAGCCAGACTCTTTCGTCAGTTTAGCTAGACATCTGATTGCCTCAAGCCGGGATCAGCAGTTCGAAAATAGATATCGTTCACTGGAGAACTTTACACATTGAAAACAAATAAGAGGTAAGATATAAAAAAAAACATTTGCGGTCTTTCGAACTGAAATCAGCTGTGGTGGTCAATGAAGCATATAATATGATTCCTGATACCATCTTGCTACACCTTGAGGTATAAGTAGTAAATATGCATACCATACTAAGGATGTGCAAAAGTTCCCATTACCTTATAAAATACAAACTAAATACACAGCTGAAATCCAGTTATTCGGCGGAAACGTTTACACACCCCCCACAGGCTTTTACACGCACAGTAACATATATATATATATATATATATATATATATATATATATATATATATATGGGGGGCTCTCTCTCTCTCTCTCTCTCTCTATATATATATATATATATATATATATATATATATATATATATATATATATATCCTCCTTGAACGAACATTATATTGCATGACAGTAACCATAATGTTTTTTTCAATTTTTTTTTTGCAGTCAAAACAAACTTGGTACAATTAGCTGTCGTCTGTCATTCTAAAGGTTACATTTTTGACAAACAATGTCTTCTTTTCGTTAGCAGTGGTTTTTCCTCCTTCAAGTAAATACAAGATTTTCTCTTAGACAACAGTCTGCCTTGTACGAATAAACAAATTATCACAATGACTACATCATCAACATGTAGCCTCCTAATCTCTTGATTGTAATCCCCTGGATTACCACGTCTTGGCGACTGTCTAGAAGATAACAATCAAGCTTACCCATAATGCAAAGGACTCATTAATGGCTACCCTGAACGATTGTTATTAGCAGTCACTTCCTTCTCTTCAAGCATGTATACATTTTATCCCTTGATTATGTATTTATTGTGTAAAATGTTTTAACCACACGCCCAGTTAACTTTCTTTCTAGACTGTTTGCCAGGCAAAGTTAGAGAGCACAGTTTTCCCCTGCTATAAAATTCAAGCGTAATTGTGCGAAATTTGAACTTTCTTGGCGATAAGTATCATGCTCCGTGCATAAGATACAATAGGTATTAGTCAGCAATAATTCATCCAAACAATATTTGCTAACTTAGAACTTCCAAGTTTGTCTGTAAAATTTATTGAATTTCCCAATTTACTGATGATCAATACGGGCACAAAATTGTACGGTTTCGATTAATGACAAGTTAATCTACAAGTTGCCACTTCACAAACAACCAAAATACAGCATTAACACAAAAATATTATTTGATAAAAACAAAGTAACACATAATACTGAAAAGAAAAACACGTTAAATTTTGGAAGACGTTGTTAGACAGAATTATGATGTTTTTCATCACAGGAAACAGTATCTTAATTGTATTAATTATTTAATATATGTGCAAAATAATAATTACACATAAACATACTGGATACATGCTTTACCGATGCAGTCTATCTCAATGTAACTGCTTAGATATGACATCATTTTGAATTGATTTAATTAAGCAAATATATGGATATAGATCCGACAGTATGAAGAAAAATAGACGGAAAAAAAAATCCTAATATGCAATTATGCTGTTTTAATTTTAACTCAACGTCTTTTTCATGTTGAATTGAATATGGTCTATGTTAATTATGTTTTATGAATATGTCCTGAAGATGGTTTATTAGACCGAAACGTCCGACGTTGACATTATATTAACATTAAAACAGCATAATTGCATATTAGGATTTTTGTTTTGTTTTTTCCGTATATATATATATATATATATATATATATATATATTGATATGCCTTCAAATGATTGGATTTATTCTTTTAGTAACATTTGTATGTATACGTGCATGCACGTATTTTTCTACTGGTACTCATCGAATACACACACGTATATATATATATATATATATATATATATATATATATATATATATATAAGCTCACATAGAAATAGACACAATGTATAATATTAAGGATAGACGAAATCTATTGTGCCACACTACACGGTTGAGGTACCCTTGGCTTGAAAATCAGCATTGAAGTTATTTGATGATACTCTAAATCGTTTAGCGGCTACTCACTTTATTAGAAAGTTTGAAACTATATCATCTTTTAAATATGTATCTCTACTATTTACATACACATTCCTTGCATATATATATATGGGGGGGTATGTGTGTGTACATATTATATGCATATTGATTATCAAGTATATTGTGTATGCCTGTGTGTGTCTATGTGTGCCCGCACATGCTTTCGTGTGCGTGTGTGTTGTAGGAATTCGCCAGATCCATTCGTTTGCCTGACTGTTCGTCCGACGCGATGTGTATCCTTCCAGCCCAGCACGTAAAGACCAAATCAGGCAAACTCATGGCGTCTCCCTTTTCAACTCTCCTATTCTTCTGTACCGCCGTGACACTAATCTCTCCTCTGTGACTGTTGCGTCTCTCTTGTCTGAAGAGGAATGGTAAGACTTCTTCCAGGTTTAGGCCCGGATTTGTGTCTTCCGCTTTAACTGGACGTCGTGATGTCTCCTATTTTATACCAATCAGTCGACTGCAGACTTTGTTGGAAAACTTTGGCCACGCCATTTTCAAACTTTGTTGTCGAAATCGTCATCCTTTCACTCATGTTCGATTATATTCAATGCGAACATTTTCTCTTTCTCATTCTCTTCCTTTTTTCTTTATTTATTTCTATTCTTTTTTCTTTCAATTTAGTTTTTATCTTATTTCATATTTCTTCTTGATTATATATTATTTCCCTTTTTCTTTAGCTTCTTCTTCCATTTATTTTCGCTTTCCTTTCTATTTTTGTCCTCTGTTCTTAATAGCTTTTTTTCAAAACTGTCTTTTTACTTTCTCAGTTTATTTCCTGTTGTCGTGTGCTTAATATCAAATTTTATTATATTTCTTGTTTGTTTTACTTTATCTTTCTTCCTTCGTTGGTTTACGGACATATCACATTGAAACACCGGCCCTCTAAGAATCAGTGAAGTTAAGCAACGTCGAGCCTGGTCAGATGTGTGAACGACTGGGAATACCAGGTACTGTACGCTTGGATGAGCAGAACGTGTAGTAGATAACGGCTCGGAATTGGAAATCTATCAATCAAGAATTTCTTTCTTGCTTTCTGTTGCCTTTTCCTATTTTTTACTTTCCCATTTTAAAGTCTTTTCGTTTTTTCTAATCTTTACTGTATTTTAAATTTTAATAATTTATTTCTGTTTCTTCTCCATATTCATCTAAAAGATTTTTTTCCTTGCTTGCTCCTTTTACATTTTTGATTTCGTTAACTTCATTTTGATATTTTTATATTTCTTCGCTTTCCTTTCTAATAATTTGTCAACTCGTATTTTCTAATTATTTTCATTCTTCCTTCATTTAATATCTTTTATTATCATTATTATTATTTTTCTCCTCTGAAATTAAGTGGAAAATCCACGGCTCGATGAACTTCAGAAAATCATTATTTCGATGTCCAAATATCAAAATACTGATATTGAGAAGTTATCTCAGAAAAGTTTCTGCACACTCTGGTATAAATTATTCTCTTCATTCTCTTCATTCACTTCCTCCTCCTCTTTCTCTTCTGCTACTGCCGCTTCTTCTTTTTCTTCTTCTTCTTCTTCTTCTTCTTCTTCTTCTTCTTCTTCTTGATGTAAATGTTGATGCACTTTATGTTTTTCATTTTTCAGCAACATCTTAATTATCTTCCTTGTGACTGAATAGTGGGTTCGATTCTCACTGGGTGTGATATTCGATATTGTGCCACATCTACGATACGCTTATAAAGTCACCATATTATTTTTCTTCTTATATTTCACATTTATTTTATATTTTTTATCTTCATCTTCTTTGATTTATTATTTTTTTTATTTCCTGTTTTTTAACTTACTTATCTTTTTTTTCTTCTTCTTCTTCTAATTCTTCTTCTAATTCTTCTTCTAATTCTTCTTCTTCTTCTTCTTCTTCTTCTAATTCTTCTTCTTATTCTTCTTATTCTAATTCTTCTTCTTCTTCTTCTTCTTCTTCTTCTTCTCCTTCTTCTTCTTCTTCTTCTCCTTCTTCTTCTTCTTAAGGCTTTTATTTTATTTTCTATTTTTAATTTTCTTCGATTTCTTATCTTTCTACTTGATCTTTCAGCTTTATTCTGATATTCCTTCTTGATATTATTAGTCATTATTTCTCTATAACTTTTTCTACTACAATAATTAATAATTAATTTAATAATTAATATTGAATAATTTACTCTCCATTTCAGCCTTCTTTTATTTATATCTAGCTTCTTCATTACGGTCATGTTTTTTCAATTCACTTCTACATCTTAATGTTACTACAATTACACGTTTCCTTATTTTTATTGTAATATTTGCGATGAAGTGCTAACTTGTCTCAAGAAAAATTTTCCACTTTTCATCCATTTTCCCCAATATATATATATATATATATATATATATATATACATTTTCCTCAATATATATATATATATATATATATATACACATTATATATATACATTATATGTATATATATATATATATATATATATATATATATATATATATATAATAAATACATTATATTTCCCCAATATATATATATATATATATATATAGGTGAACATAGAAGTCAACACTTAGAAGCGACTGTCTGTTTCATGCTAGATGCAATCGTCAGGCCACAGATGCTCTTATTTTTCTCGGCTATTTATATATACGGGTCACTGGTGCATTGTGGGTAGTCTATTTTGGCGGTTGTTTTACCGGAAGTCGTTGCCTGACGATTACATCTAGCATGAAACGGACTGTCGTCTCTAAGTGTTGACTTCTATGTTCACTTTTTATATTACACACTCTATCTCTGATATTGAGCACTCTATCCCATAAATATAGTGCATGTTAAGACTATATTTCTTCATATATATATATATATATATATATATATATATATATATATATATATAATAATGGACTCTCCCGTCGGTTTCAACGTATGAAGGTCTGACAGCTTATTGATTCAGTTATGAAAGTGTGTGCGATAATCTTAAGTGGCATTTAAGACCCGCTAGTGATTTACAAAGAAGGCCACATATGGAGCAAGTGTGAGGATTGGGAAATGAGATCACTGTTAGATTGGGTGACCTTTTAGATCTTGCTCTCGCTTTTTGAATATGTTTCAGACAAGCAGATTGAAAGTTTTAAATGTATCCCTCTCTTCTACTCCAATAGCTTCATACTACACACCTCTCGCCTGTAGAACACCCTTCCCAATTACTGTTTCCCTGAGAGCGATAATCTCCAACTATTCAAATGTAATGTCAATCGACACCGCCAGTTACCTTGATCTACCCACTATCCTTCTCCTCATTCTTTCTTCTATCACTCCTATCTGCTCTCCAAATCTTCTGCAACCCCCTGCATTCTAGTGGCTTCACGCCTTGCTCGGGGCGTAATGCTTAAAAAAGAAAAAAAAAAGAACATTGTGTGTTTCGTTGTGAAACTAAGGACAGTTCATAAGATTCGGAAAAAGTTGAATGAGTCTAATTGACTTACGAAGGTGTTTAGAGTGATCCCTAGTTATGCCTTCATTCATCTTCCCACAGGACCTCAGACTCAACACAAAGGCCTACATCAAGTGCCTTGAGAAGGTAGTGCTACCCTGTGACAAGAGGGTGGCTCCTATACCTAGCAATAGAATTCTGCTCCATGCCACACAATCAAGATAAACCAGTCATCGCTGGCAGACAATTTCTTCGATCTCATCACCTCTTACATCAGACTGACCCCTTGATTATTATGTGGGGGGCGCGCACTTAAGCGAGAGACAAACAAAACTCCAGTATAACACCCAAGATGATTTGAAGGCAAGTATTAAGGTACCATTCACCAACTCAAACAAGGAGACCGTCCACAAGATTTATAGTTGATTCATCTGGAGGCCGAGGGCAAAGCGTTGTTGATTTTATTGAATAAATTTACTCTTTAGAATTTTAAGATAGTTTTGTGTAATTTTGGTAAATATATCAGTTAAAATGAGATATCAGTGTTATTTTCAATTTTGCGTCATTTAGAGGACAATTTATTCATCGCTACCGGTATATATACTTTTCTATTGTGAAAAGCGTAAATTTAACAGTGGCTAATACTCTGGCTATGAATGTTCAACAGAAGTGAGCTCTCCAGGCCATTGCCGTATTTCGTATAGAAAACGTTAAAATTTCCCTTTCTCTCAACCATGCGAAGATAGCCTCGCGGTAGGAATATCGGACTGATGCCAAATTGGTAGGGTTTCGATCCCGGCTTGGAGCAATCGGACGTCTAACCATACTGATGAGCTATGATACATTGAAACAGTCTGTCTGTGGATGACTCTCTCTCTCTCTATATATATATATATATATATATCCATGGCCAATACTTCTTTATGTTCGTCTCCTTGTCAAGATATTTATTTATACATGTTATTATTTACATGTGCCAACCATTTCAGCTGTTCTTGATGTTTTAATTCCTCAAGTGATGTGCTGTTATTTTGTAAAGCTGGTTAGGACTATAAAGAATTAAAGAATTTTCATCATTACGACCTAAAGGATTAATTTGCTGGAAGCCATTTTTAATCATTGATCAGAGAAAGCGGTTTGCTGATAGATTAGAATTTCTAAACAATGTAGATGCCATTCTTGATATCCGTATGGGAGTGCCGATTTGATATGAATCTAATTATCATGTTATTATTTTCTTTGGGGACATCTTAATGTATTTGGACAAATGGTACCTTAGCTCTCCTAGGTATGACAATAAGCTCCATCTGGCAGAAAGGACTCTGATCGGGAGGTTTTTTAGCAGCGTGGAACGACCTCTTAATTGCTCTTGTTCCCAGGTTTGTAGCACCTGATAGGGTCCCAGCTATGCTCAAACTCCAAACTGGAGTCAAAGGACTATGGAAGTATTAAAAAATGTATTAAAATGTCAAAAGAATATAAAAGTATAAAAATACATTTTTACTATAAAAATACCAAAAATATATTTTCATAAAAAAAAATTAGCAGCAATACGTTTTATATTTTTTTTTTTTTTGAAAAAAAATAAATTACAAGCAATACATGTTTGTAAAATAAATTATTACTGCTGCCAAGAAAATTAAATTTCGACATTAAAAGACGCATAAAGAGATGGTATGCCACTAAAGAAATCAAACAAATAACCTTTGCTCAACTGTGTTCAAATAATTCTTTGCATGTATAATTTTTTTTATAAATGATCCAGTGTTTAAAATTCTATTAATTACAAATTTTAAATGTTTATGATGCATTTAGAATATATATATTATCACTATCGTCATTCCAATTCCAGATCATAGTCTCTGCTATTGCAATGTTTGTCGCACCCTTTGGAATATTTGGTTAGTAGATATATATAGATACTTGTAGTAAATGTTGATTTTTTTTTGTTTGTTCAAGATCATTCTTGTACCAAATATGAACCCCTGTATCATTAGCATATCACCACATCATCGTAAATACACAGGAGCGTTCTTTTGCATTCGAAGATTCATTTGGCATTAGGTACGGAACATTTACATCTACACTTCTTGTACAGATCGGGGCTCTCATCTTCATGCATTCCTGGTGATATTTGAACCGATCTCGCATTTATGACATCACTAGATAAATAAAAACTTTCTCGAACCAAGGCAACGAATAGATTTAGATATTTGAAGACTGATGGATGGGAAGAAGTCACTCTTGATGTTGACATATGCATTTATACAACTTTCTATTCGAGCAAGGTATTTCATGGATTTGTCTGATTAATGGCATTAACCAGTCATATAAAGATAATTATTTCTTAAGCAAATCGGTTTAAATTTATTTAGATTTATTCTCATAGTTACATACAGTAACCCAACCTGTTGGTTCGTAAATTTGGGGACATAGTAATTTTGAGTTCAATCCCTGGGTCCAGCAAGGTGAGTACTTGGACAGTGGAAACTGTCGGTGAGACATAACTGAGTAATAAGAAAATACGAACTGGTTGAGAAATCCCTCGATACGAACGACAATAATTTAACCCCGTTGAGTACATAAAGAAGTTTGAAATTACTTGTAGGTTATACAGATTGACATGGTGAAACCTGACGTGCACAACGGCCGAAGCGTTGTGATAAAGATAAGGACAATTGTCCATATGTAAATAATAATGCAATAATAATGTAAATAATAATACGCAAAACCTGTGCAAAATATCATCTTCAGATGCTCGGCGAGTTCATGTACATGTATTTTAGAACCTTCATAGAAGAATTTATGTTTATCTGTAATTTGTTAATATAGACTATAATGCGGACGATTGCTAAAGGGTATAAAATGCGTATTTATGCGGAAATTTTATTCCGTCTCTCATCATCCGTATTGGGACTTCACCTTTCATTCAGCAGTTCTGAAAATTATATTCTAGGGTACTCTGTAAGGATAATGAAGTTCTTGGACAAAAATCCATGCAATGAATCATGTTTTGATGCTTTTCTATTGCCTATTTTTGAGTTGTTCTAGAAGATTTGTATTGAATTCTATGCATTCTTCAATTCGCAGTACATATAGTTTCATATCAGCATTTTGGTACTTCCTTGTCTTTCTTTCACGCACTCTATATTTCACAACATATTTGCATGTATCGTTTCTGCTTTTACGTTTTGTTTCATTTTCGCCTATATGTCTTCTGTAAAATTCCCTTTAGGTATTTATAAAGTGCAGTTCAGCATGTATTGAGAAATACTTTATTTGTACCTCTGGAGTTTTGCTTCCCTCGTCAGGCTTTTATAATTGTATTTCTTCAACATCTGTGAGAATTCTTTTTCGTCCTCTTTTTTTTTTTTTATTATTTATATAGCAACATATCAACATCTTGGAGGTAAGGTGGAGTAATGGATAACGGCTCGGATTGAGGAATCGGAGCGCCGAGTTCGAATTCCATTCAAATCCATTACAGCCATTTACGTGCTAATACCCTTAGGAAAGGTATGAATTCTCTTCTTCTCCCCGTCAACTATGGGAAAATATAAGGACAGACAAGGTTCTATAAGCTTTGGCAACTGGTCTACCGCAGAAAGCAATGGCAACCTACTGCTGGAAAAAATCTGCCTTGTCAGTCATGTATCGAAAGATACATGATCGCATAAGCGCGTATCACACATGGCACATAACTGACTGATCAACACCTATATGGGTTTATTATATTATTTAATGCCGAAATCTAAATATTCTGTATACAATTTTTTCTTGCAATACTGATGGTTTTAGCAATGCATGATTTACTAATTAGCCCATAGCTGAGGGGTAAGAGGCACATTCATACCTTCCCAAGGATATTTGCGAGCCCAGCTGGAATTGGAACTTGGAACTCTGATTGAGAGTTCGAGCCATTATTCATTACACTACCCGCACGTCCAAGGTTACGGAACATGATATTCCAAAGTGGTCACCCATCTAGGTACTGACCAGGCTTAACTTGCTTAACTTCAGCGCCCCTACGGGAACCGATGTTTCAACGTGTTGTTGCCGTAAGCCTCGTATGTCTTAAAGTAGGTTATTTCTATCTATTCCATTAAGTAGTTTCACGTCGCTTTGTGATCTGGAAATCTCGCTGCCTCTTTGATATAATTTATATATTTAAAATAATGTCGTTATTTTGAAAGTGGTTATTAAATGTTTCATTAACATAGCAATTTCAAATATATAATTCATCATTCAATGACAGAGCTACTGGTGCTAGTTTCGGTTGAAATTTTAAAAAGCCTCTACTTAAAATAATTTTTCGTGTAAATAGCTTTCTCGAATGCAGTAACTGTTATAGCTCCTTCAAGTACTGATGAAAGCTTTCTTGTTGCTCCTGTTTTAAGTCCTCGAGCGATTTCTTTTATTTATAGCATTCAACCCAAACAGATTGAAAACCCACTAAGACACAAAGGGTGTGGAAGAATTAGGAACAGAAACATTAATAACGCGCGCGAAGAGAAAGGAGTCATCAAGAGGACAGTAGATAGCGATTGACGTTATATTGAATTTTTTGCAGATTAACGTTGGCTAGAATCCTTGTGGAACTACCTTACAGAAGCGAGAAGTGCGAGCAAAGAGACTGTTAGCATAGAATCTACGGTTACATCCAGCCAGCTCAACTGTAAACTGATGGGATCTCGGTACGAGTCTAGTACAGCGCTTAAATTTTTAAAAAATATGTGGTTCTATTATTTAGTACATTTCTTTGTTTGTGATTCTGCAGCACCAATCCAAGAGATTCGAAGAAGGATAGTACTCATTAGGACACAGTCTTAATTCTTTCGAATAAAGGGTTAAATGAATATTTAGCATCCACTAACACTTCTTTTTTTATCAATGTCGATTTCTGTGCAAAAAGCGGAACACAGAGCTTATCCCGTTTCATACATATTTTCAGAAAACCTGAACTTTTGATGGTCACTTAATATTTAAATCATGTTCGAATAACATCGGCCTAGTTCTTGACCTTACTAAAAAATAATTCCGCCCCAAATCTATCAATGCCTGTCACGTGATTAAGTTAATTATAAATACCAGACACGAATTCGTTCTTCCTCTTCCTTGATTTCTCTCGCTACAAAAATGTAATTGTAAAAAAGAGATCGTGTCTCGACCCTTTGCGGGCGAACGCTATGAAACATATTCAGGCACACAAACATACAAGTACGTACAAAATTTTACCAAACTACATTACAAACATAAGAAACTTTTCAAACTTCATTAAGAACATTGCAAACTTAATGATAAGCAACGGAAACTTAATTACAAACGTTACGGAACATTGACTCCTTCAACCCTTCTGAAGGTAAAAGTTTACTCAACATTTTCTCAGCTTTACAGAACTCTTTCAACTCTCTCACAATGAACATTTTAGGCGGCAAGTTCATTCAACTTTTAGGACCTCAGACAAAAAAAAATGTTCATTAGCAAAAAGGGACATAACACCAACAAAAATAGTAAACCCTATGCTTGTACATCTTTATACAAATATAAATATTAAACGTGTTATTATAAAATTGGTTTTATGCTCCTTCTTGTTTCTCTTTATAAAGCATAAAAAAAAGCGGGTTGATTTAGGTCGTCAATACCGCCACAAATACATGGAAATTGGAAAAGTTTTCTCTCCGGATTTTGTCCAGCGTACTGAAACTGTCTACCGAGCTCTTCAAAATAACGGGGAAGCTCGTGCCGTGGCCCTAGACATCTCCAAAGCATTTGATAGGATTTGGCATACCGGCCTTCTTCACAAGCTCCAGGCTTATGGCATTACGAGTCGATTGTTTGACCTAATACAATCATTCCTGTCAAACCGTGAATTGAAGGTCGTGAAGATTCTCCTCCAGTTCCTATCCCACGAACGCAGGTGTTCCTCAAGGCTCCATCCTAGGCCCCACTCTATTCCTTATCTACATAAAAGACCTTCCTGACACCATAAATTCACAAGTTGGCATCTACGCGGATGACACCACCATTTATTCCTGCCTCAAAAACAAATCTAGTGTTAGTGACAAAAATAACCTGGCCGTGCGTCTGGAAAAGGACCTCCAATCGGTTATGAACTGGGGCAGGAATTGGCTGGTCAACTTTAACGCTTCAAAAACAAAACTGCTCCCTATTAATCACCACATAGATCCTTCCCTGCCCTCCATTAGAATGTCTGACGCTCAACTGCTCGAGAGCACCTCTCTGCGGCTGCTCGGTCTCACGTTGACTGCTGACCTGAGATGGAACAAATACATTGAGTCAATTGCTTCGTCCACCGCAAGGAAATTTGGCTCCCTGTGCCGCGCCAGGAAATTTTTCTCCCCGGAATCGATCCTCCAGATCTACAAATCAACAATTCGCCCTTGCATGGGTTATTGCTGCCATATATGATCTGGAGCCCCTTCTGCTTGCCTCGGGGTTCTTGATAGGCTCCAGAGGCGGATATGCAATATAATTAGCCCTGTTCTGGCATCTCGTCTACAGTCGCTCTCTCACAGACGCGCCGTCGCCTCTCTCTGTCTGTTTTACAAATACTTTCATGGCAATTGCTCCGAGGAGATGCATTCGCTGGTTCCCAGACTTCATGAGTTCAAGCGCCTTAAGAGGCTGGCATCCCGCTCTCACCCCTTCACTGTCGAAACTCCTAAATGTAGCCGTCTCTTCTACTCCAATAGCTTCATGTCTCGCACCTCTCGTCTGTGGAACTCCTTTCCCTATTCCAGTTTCCCTGAGAGCTATAATCTCCAGCTATTCAAATGTAATGTCAATCGACATATCCAGTTGCCTTGATCTATCCACTACCCTTCTCCTCATCCTTTCTTCTATCACTCCTATCTGATCTTGCTCCAAATTTTCTGTAACCCCTTGCGTCCTAGTGGCTTCCCGCCTTGCTTGGGGTGAAACGTTTAAAAAAAAAAAGGATGAGATGTCTTACTAGGATTTATTATAGACGACGATGATTATGTGTCAGATTAGGAAGAAAAAACCTGAAATAAATTTGATACTATATATAATCGAAGAAAGCAAGAGGAAGGGACTAAGCCATAACTGTATAAAGAGAGAAGGCTGTCAGTGTAATGATCAACACAAGGGGAAAATTACGTATCAAGCATGATAAATACGGAAATATACCGATCTCGTTAATACTCCAACCAAATATGTAAAGTATCACACATAAATCCTGAGTAAGAATACGTTTCATAAAATGAGTAATCTATTGAGGGAACGAAAAATGTGCATAGAAAGAAAGAAAAATAATTTGGACTGCAATATATTGACTACTCTCCTGTGTGGCAGTAAACATTGGACAATTTCCCTACAGACGAAAATATATCTCAAGCAACAGAGATATGGTTTACCAGGAATGTCATTAACAGAATATATGAGAAAATGGTCAATTTTAAAAGTGGAACCTCAAAGAAACTGCTCTTTTCAATTAGAAAAAGACGGTTTTGGAAGACACAATGTGGTAAAAGGCTTGAAGAATTTAACACCGACAGAGAACAAAGACGACAAGAGGAGCAAGGGAAAATGCCAGAAATCTACTCGACAAGTTGTATTAAACAGATAGCAGAACAATGACAACAAACTAGTAGAGGAGCAAGAAATAATTTGAGCAACCAATAAACAGGAATCAGTGGAGAGTCATGATCGCCCATGTACTTAAAAGACGGGTTAAATCGATTGAAATAAAAATATTTCAATATATTCAATTTAGTACAAAATCGTTTTATAAACTCACTTATGAACAGATCTCGTTCACCATCCGTTGTCTATAATAAAAGTAGCACTTCGTACTTTTAAAATCACTCCAATCTTTTAACAATATATAGATTTTCAGCACATATTGACACTGCACCTATGTACGGTTTCGAATTCACACTACTTCAAGATGACAAAAGATTGGACGAATCTATCTGTTCTGAAATACTTGCATCTTTCTTCATGTGCCAATGAAAACAGGAAAGAGAGAGGAAAACAATGTCCATAAATAAATAGTATTTTCATCATTTCTTTTGGTTTTCCTTTTAATTAAAGCTAACGTATTTAATTTTCTTTTTACTTAATTAAATAAGCTATCGTCCGTCAAGTCACTCCGTGGCGTGATTTATTC